>JAEAOA010000760.1:1082500-1557500 GCA_016746295.1 Potamilus streckersoni
GTAAACCAAACGATTATATTAAATAAGGGCCTTTCCTGCGGTTATTTTTTATTTACATATAAGTATTCTTAAATTTCACGACTCTTGTTATTACATACATACATACATACATACATACATACATACATACATACATACATACATACATACATACATACATACATACATACATACATACATACATACATACATACATACATACATACATACATACATACATACACACAGACATGCATGCATGCATACATACATACATACATACATACATACATACATACATACATACATACATACATACATACATACATACATACATACACACATACATACATACATACATACATACATACATACATACATACATACATACATACATACATACATACATACATACATACATACATACATACATACATACATACATACATACATACATACATACATACATACATACATACATACATACATACATACACATACAGACATTCATGCATGCATACATACATACATACATACATACATACATACATACATACATACATACATACATACATACATACATACATACATACATACATACATACATACATACATACATACATACATACATACATACATACTCACGCACGCACGCACGCACGCACACATACATACATACATACATACATACATACATACATACATACATACATACATACATACATACATACATACATACATACATACATACATACATACATACATACATACATACATACATACATACATACATGCATGCATGCATGCATGCATGCATGCATGCATGCATGCATGCATGCATGCATGCACGCACGCACGCACACACACGCACTGCATGCATACATACATACACACACATGCATGCATGCATGCATGCATGCACGCACGCACGCACGCACGCACACACACACACACACACACATACATACATACATACATACATACATACATACATACATACATACATACATACATACATACATACATACATACATACATACATACATACATACATACATACATACATACATACATACATACATACATACATACATACATACATACATACATACAATTTATTTAGAGCAACTAAATTATTTGATTACGATAATTTTATTTTGACAATAAATCAAAGATAGCAAAATTATAATAAATGTACCCAGTAAATACGGTTCATTAAAATACGATGTATAAATAGGGACGTGAATATGACGAATCGGTGGTTTCCTTTCTATAATGCATATTCTGTATATTTTGTGCTTGTTCATGGCAGGTATGTGCAAGACTGCATCCGTGTGTTTTGTTTTTCCTTTCAATGGCCTTGAGCTCATAGACGAATTGTATGAATAAGTAATTGGAAACTGCAAGAGTGTGATAATGGTTTTACAGACATAAACTCCCTGCACTTTGATGTTGTCATAGCCATCTGTGCTTAAACGATTAGAATATGTGTGCATCAGTAACTTCAAATTATCTTTACTTCAGTTCCAAAAGGTCATTCTTTATTCAAATGTTAGTGAAGCAGATTAATGGTATTTTGGACGCATTTAAGCGTGTAGATTACATTTTCTGATATGGATGTAGCTCAGTATTATTCAATACGTTGATGGAGATCGTTCATCCTTGCGTTATTAAGTATTAATTTGAAATTCAATTATATTTAATTATATCGACACCATTAAAAATAGAATGTTCAATGATATGATTAAAATGGCAACAAATGCTAATGAAGGATCTTGACAAGGAACCTGGGGATAACTGACGCCTTCATCAATTTAACAAAAAACCTGAGACCAGGAAAACCTGTTATAAATCACACAATATTGATTATAGTTATGTAAAATTGATTTCGTAGTATATTCTGCCGTGGTCAGCATAACATGCAACCGTTAGGTTTGATGCTGATAATGATGAACGGTTAATTGTAGAAAATGACAGGGCTGAGACAAGCCAGAGCAAAATTTTGGAAACCTTGGGCCATTTGAAAAAGGCATCATAACATCATAACATGATTCTTTCAGGAATAAAAAGCGGACTAAAAAAGACTACTCTGACTTCCGTGGGAGTATTAAAATGTTGATATTTGAAGTTATACATCACAATAAACTGCCACACGACCGACATCGTAGCTCTATGACAAAAATTGATAAATCTACGTTAGACATCCATACAAACAAGCATGACAAGAATCACTTTTACAAGCCTAGCGTTTAGCCGCTAATCTTGTCAAACAGAGTACTGTAGAAGGCAAATTAATAATGCAGAGAGAACTGCATATAGTACATGGACGAATTCAGCCAAGATTAGAAGAGACAAAAATTCAGCAATGATGAAACTTCAGGATAATTATATTAGCAATAGCTGTGATTTTTCTTCTTCATATTTTGAAACAAAACAGCATATCAAATACAACGTAACATATATTAATCAGATGCCTTATAAGGAAACACTTGAAGCAGTTGGTGATGACTTTCATACAGATGCTATTCTGTAATGTTCATACAAATATTATTATCATAGTCATTACATCTTCATTGCCAGATCACGTCATGTTGTCAGCATGAGTAAATCCGGTTCATCACGTGATACAAAGTGTCGAGTGATGATCCTGATTCAGACAAAATGTAATCAATCAATTAAAATCTAACTTAAATCTAATTACTATGAAAATGATATTTTTTGTTACACACCTATCATTTATCAGATAAATTAATAAAATCCCAAAACGTAACAAAAAAAGAAACTGTTTAAGACTTCAATCTATCTAAAACAAACTTCATCTTAATTTATAAATTGAATTGTTCGTTTTCTTAACAGCTAATATGCGCATGCATATTCAGTGTTTCTGATGCAACGTATATAACAACAGCCACTCATTTTCACTGCTTTCGCTGTAAATAACACAAGTTCTTCCACGCATGATCGAAGCACACACATCTATTGTGTAGTTCTCAAATTCTGCATCTTGGAAGCCATCAATAGTTGATAACTAGGACAATTTATATCCGAGACTCGACGGATAGCGTTTGATGTGGTTTTTGCGTGACATTATGAGATGCTCTGATGAGGAAGCTGCATGTAAATGAAAGCATTTTTTTAGAAGTCACTTACAGAGGAATTGGGCTAATTGTTAGAACTTGATGATACAGATTATTAAAGCGTATGCCGCCCCTTTCAATGCGCATGTCAGCCAGGCTAGAACAGAGTTAGTCACGCTTGTTCAGTTATAACAAAAATTCCTGGAGGAAAAAATAGGTCTAGTCTGTTAGAAAGTACGGAATCAGATAACTACAGATTCGTTTTCCTGCATTCTGGATTTGGCGGTACAATTATGGATCCTTCTTGGGTAGAAATTTGTAAAGTACATAATGTATCTTTTAAGTCTGTTTGTAAGTAAGAAAAATGTATTCAATGATCAAATACAAGCAAACATTATCACATATAATACAATGATACGTGTAAATAGTACGTTATCAAATAGAATACACTGATTTGTGTAAAGAGAAAGAAGAGCACAAAAAGCCGAATCCTTTTGGATGGCTAATGCCATCAGTTAGGGTATTTTGAATGCATTTTCATGTCTATTCTTCCTGTGATAATTTACTACAAGGCAAGCATTTATAACGTCAGTTTGTAAATAATGTAATATTTTTGTCACATGTAACAATGCATTTAAATAAAGCGATAAAAATGCATAATATTACGAATGATTTAATCATTTTCAAATTTTTTTTCTTTTCAACCTTATAAAAAAAATTGTCTCCTTAAGAGAGTTGTTAATAACATTGGTAACGTAAGTGATCTTAACATATGCGTTTAAATAAATCTGTATTAATAGCATCCAAACTACGAATGTTTACGTCAGAAGGAAATGTTTCCCCACACAAAAAGGTATTTAAAGTTAAATTACCATACGGTTTGATTGATTGAAGTAGTTAAGGCATTGTGCTTGGTAATAAACACAAATGTATTGCACACTTTTAACAAAACAACATCTGGAAAGCGGTGATGTGATTTTTTAAATTTCTTTTATAGTTGTGTACATCAATGTTGAGTAAATGCTTAAAAAAATTTTCTAAGTAGGGCATGAATAAGTTACAGTTTCCTTCTACACTAATACAAGCGTCTGAAACATACATGTCGAGAGTATCTAATGTGGAGTCTCTCTGACGAGTCTCAATAAATAATGCATTCCATTCTCGAATGGTAGAAGGAAGAAACGAATTATAATAAAGTCTATTATAATAAAGTCTTGTTATAGCCTTATTATTTGGAAATTGTTTACATTACGCAAGTCATGGTGAGTAATATTTTAACATTTGGTGGAATTAGCGATGTGAGATAGAGAAGGCTTGAAGCAGTTGCCATTTATTACAAGAGTGCAAGTGTATTTTTGTTGTCTATCGAAGACTTTTTTATTTTATTTCTCGGTTACACGCTTCAGCAGACACTGATTTTGTTGCAGGTGCAAAAGGTAATGTGCAGCTCACCCACTCCATATGACTTAGACTTAGTTGCTCCTGCGCAGTTCGGCGCATTGGGCAGCAAGTGCTCTCCATCGAAGTGAATCTGTCGCAATGGTTTCCGCGTAATCCAATGATATGCCCAATACTCTCAGATCTTCTATGAAGGTGCTTAGCCATGTAGTTTGGGGGCAGCCTTGTTTGCATTTTCTCCGTGGCATCCTCGAAATAGCATTTATTTGATGCCATGAAATTGGTTGCGGGAGTATGTGGCCTGCAAAACGTTGCCGACGATCTGTCACAATGTCGTTGAGGTGGTGGGTGCCTGTTCGCTGATGGATCTCTTCATTTGTGATGTGATCCTTGTATGAGATTTGCAGGATTCTATGCAACCATTGTCGTTGGGCGACGTTAAATCTCCTTGCAATCCCACTTCATATGACCATTGGCTAAAAAGACTCTTATAAATGATGTAAATATAACTTATTAGGATTTCCCGTCAAGATGGAATTTGAGTTCACGCATTACAATAATTATTGAGCACTCCTTTTCCCTTATATCGTCCATTTGTTTGAGTCATTAGAGAGGCTAAACGCAAACATGTGTGTGCTTTTGTTTTTTTTTTTAATTCTTTATATACTTTTGGATGGATGGGTTCATAAAGTTTCCTAGAAATTATCAGAGATTTAATTTTAAAAGCCAATTCTTTACGTACTGAGAAGTCAGAGTTCAGGCTATGAACAGTTACCATGTGATTATTTACGATTAAAAAAAGAGTTGTATCATCATCAACTATAGATATTTTGGATCATGTTGAATATTATATATTTATCAATGTAAAGATGTAAAACTGATCCTTGGGGAACACCGGCTCTAACACTCCTCTACTATGAAAAAAACACACCCGGATATATCACTCGTTATCTTCTGCGTTTGAAACAGTCTGAAAACAATTTGTTAGGCTTTTTGTTATGCTTGTAGCTTTCAGTTTCTGAACCTTTGTGCCGCTCTCGGCCTAAAGCTTTACTTGCGTAGCAAAAATAGCTCTAATTTCCTAAT
This sequence comes from Potamilus streckersoni, assembly GCA_016746295.1. Lineage (NCBI taxonomy): Eukaryota > Metazoa > Mollusca > Bivalvia > Unionida > Unionidae > Potamilus > Potamilus streckersoni. The sequence goes on from JAEAOA010000760.1 coordinate 1,088,041, forward strand.
CAGTATATATTGCTTTGCACATCCAGTCGTAGAAGTATGTTAGTTGACTAACTGTAGAATCACCCATAATGAAAACGGACTGATTCCAGTCATTGCGTAACCTTGTTTATAACGTTTTGTTTATAACGTTACTCTTTTAGAAGCTAAAAGGATTTATGGACTTAAATGATGATCTGAATTCAGTTTGATGAAGCAATAAAGCGTAACTGGTCAGAGATTTTACGCGTTGGTGTTACATTTTTAATATTTGGTCTTAAGTTTAAAAAGGCTTAGCCGTGTTATTTCATATAAAGGATCGCCTGCTTGTCCTACAAAAACGTTCTGCTAAACTCCTTTGAAAAGGACTAACTTCTCATTCTGAATTGTATTGAAATTTCCAGGAATCATGACAAGTATGTATTGACGTCAGATTGTGTGCGACGTCGCCTTCAAGTTGTTTACGTTCAGAATCTACTGACAAATGCAAATTAGGGAAAACGTATGACATCTAAGAAAGACGCGGAATCTGATCAGATAAATTTTTGTATATTTTGCTTATGTTATATTCTTTATAACTTTTTCATATACGTACATTCCAAAAAAGTTATCCGGGTCCCAGAAAATATTAAGGCACACCGAAAGGTTACGACAACACCTGATTAGTGCAAACAGAGTAGTAATACCTTTAGCTACATAGATTCTTGGGTAGTCAAAGTGGATAACAAGATGGAATAAAATAAAATTATGTCATGATCGTGAATTTGCTCTACGTCTCTCTTGTTCTAATCATTTGAAATATTTCATCATAGTAATTATACTTCTGACTTCATTAGCTTAATGGGTTAATAGGCTATTTTATCTTACTTGGGAATAGGGGATTTCTATAGAATAAAGAATATGCTTAACATAGTACCTTTTAAGGTAAAAAAGGAAACTATTTTGACTCGTTAAAGTTGTTCACGTAAGCATTCTCCCTTGAAATTTCATACGATGGTGTCTGCCTTTTTTCCATTTCCGACGACAATCTAGGTGCAAAATAGCGCTTCGAAGTATATTCAGATGGTTAAGTCACCAGCAGTCATTATTAATTACCTGACTGCAAATGGTTAATTCGCCAGCTATCATTATTAATTGCCTGACTGTATTTGGCTAATTAATTGTCTGACTAGATATGGTTAATTAACAGGTTGTCGTTAATATTTGCCAGAATGCACATGGTTAATTCACCAGCTGTCATTAATAATTGACTGCTCATTTTATGTGCAAATTCGTTGTGCTAACCATCAACAAGATATCAACTGCTTTGAGCCGCCAGGTCCTGTATGTGCCAACATGATCAGCGTTTTAGTTGATGGGGTTTCATCGGCAAGAAACGTAGCGAGGTTCTTGTTCTGTGTACATACAATCAATTGAAGAATTCAAGAGTTTGATGTATCCTTAATGTATGTGAATTCAAAGCCGTAACATGTATATTATATTTGTCTAAGGTAAAGGGGTATAACTTGTGCTTTTTTAAAAAAAACAGCGAAGTTACAAGGGGGTATCTAGATCATGAGAGATAATGAACACAATAGTTAAATAATACATTTCTATAAGTAATCATAATCATATATGGCACGTGGACAAAAAATATTTATTTATATTGCATGGGATTTAATATTGCAGTTTATAATGCGAATTTACATAGAACACCTCCAGAACAATTAATAATAATATGTTATTTTTAAGGGTACATAATCTTGGTGTAACTGACAAATGATAATTGGTCAATCTCCACTTACCATACTAATATAATTGTTACTATAAAGAAATATTATGCAAGAATATTATTACATGTTTTCTTCCAAATATAAAAGCTACATACAAATCAACAAATAAAATTTATGCTTTGCATAAAATAAAGAATTGAATGCTTCTTTCTCGGTTATTTTGGTATATGGAATCTAGATTAAGAAAAACCGCAATTGTTGTCCATACGCACAATGCTTGGAGATGAATAAAACAGGTAATCTTATACCCACCTTGAGACAATGAACGAATGAACGAACGAACGAACGATAGATAGATAGATAGATAGATAGATAGATAGATAGATAGATAGATAGATAGATAGATAGATAGATAGATAGATAGATAGATAGATAGATAGATAGATAGATAGATATTGTGGGTGTTTGTGTGTGTGTATGTGTGTGTGTGTGATAACAAATGATGCATACGAAATTGCTCTGTGTTCATTTTTAAAAGTTCCATTGCCTTTGTTTATATCCACCGTCAAAGATGGTGTAATCTTTGTGGAGTTTTGTCTCGTTTCTTCCATCGTTCTATGAAGGTTTTGCCTCGAACAATGAAAGAGTGCAATATGTAAACATCCTAAGAAACGTTTTGCCCTTGTTAACGGAACAGTTCGATATGCAATCGTCCTATGTGGTTCTTTGCCTTTGACTATAGAATAGTGCAAAATGTAGTCGCTATATGTAGTTCTTTTCCTCTGACAACGAATTAGTGCGATATGTTAATCGTCTTATGTTGTGTTATGCCTTTGAGAAAGGCTTCGACAGATTCTTAATGCGCCTGGACTGGTTTCATATATAATTTCTTTATAACAGCTTTATCTATAATGAATTCTTCAATTTCACTGATACTGTCATCTGAAAACACTTAGCTCAAACAGCACAATGTCCCATCCACAATAGTTATTATAACTAGTTGTTTGATCAAAACATTTTGTTTATCTTTTCTCTTAAATCTATAAAATGCGACCTAGTACGTCCTGTCAGCGTGGGCAAAGTAAGTCCTGTAAGATCCTATCAGTATCGATAAAGTAAGACCTGGTATGTCTTACCAACATCGATAAAGTAAGACCTGGCACGTCTTGCTAGCATCGATAACGTAAGACCAACATCGATAAAAACCTGGCACATTTAGCTAACATCGATAAAGTAAGACCTGGTACGTCTAGCTAACATCGATAAAGTAAGACCTGTACGTCTTACCAACATCGATAAAATAAGACCTGACAGGTCTTGCTAACATCGATAACGTAAGACTTGGTACGTCTTACCACCATCGATAAAGTAAGACCTGGCACGTCTTGCGAGCATCGATAACGTAAGACCAACATCGATAAAGACCTGGTACATTTAGCTAACATCGATAAAGTAAGACCTGGTATGTCTAGCTAACATCGATAAAGTAAGACCTGTACGTCTTACCAACATCGATAAAGTAAGACCTGACAGGTCTTGCTAACATCGATAACGTAAGACCTGGTACGTCTTACCAACATTGATAAAGCAAGACCTGATACATCTTTGTTAACATAAAGTAAATCATGGTACGTCTAGCTAACATCGATAATATGCCACCTAGTACGTTATATCAAGTAAGACCCAGTACAACCTCTCAGTATCGATAAAGAAAGACCTGGTACGTCTTACAAACACTGATAAAGTAAGACCAGATACGTCTTACTAATATCTATAATATGCGAGCTAGTACATTCTGTCAGCATTACAAAGTAAAACCTAGCACGTCTTCCTAACATCAATAAAGTGAGACCTGGTACGCCTTGCCAACATCGATAAAGTAAATCCTGGTACGTCTTGCCAATATCGATAAAGTAAGACCTGGTACGTTTAGCCAATATCAATAAAGTAAGACTCTTATCAATAAAGTAAGACTCTTATCAATAAAGTAAGACTCTTTACGTTTTGACAACATAGATAAAATAAGATCTTGTAGGCCTTGCCAACATCGATAACATATAACATACGACACGGTATGACTTCACCGTACCGTAAAGTAAATTCGATAAAGTAACATCTAGCCTGTTTTGACATTATCGATATATTAAGACCTGTTACATATAAATAAAGGTATAGCAATAGTTCAGTTATTCGAGGCGGAACGTTTTGCTGTCATTGCCACTGATGCCAATCGGCTTATCAGCGAAGCATCGACAAGTACTTTTATTCTTGAGTATTGTGTCGTATCAGTTGTTGTTTTTGTTCGTCCTTCGTTCTTGAAGACGACCATGACTTCAAATCTGGGCTAGTCTGTGAGTGCGCCGATGGATGGTGAGGCCAATCCGCGCTCTGAAGTGTGTAGGGCAATGAAGGCAGGGAATTGTCGGGACCTGGATCGATTGAGAGTTGCCGCTCTCTCTCTCTCTCTCTCTCTCTCTCTCTCTCTCTCTCTCTCTCTCTCTCTCGTGTGTAGGGCAATGAAGGCAGGGAATTGTCGGGACCTGGATCGATTGAGAGTTGCCGCTCTCTCTCTCTCTCTCTCTCTCTCTCTCTCTCTCTCTCTCTCTCTCTCTCTCTCTCTCTCTCTCTCTCTCTCTCTCTCTCTCTCTCTCTCTCTCTCTCTCTCTCTCTCTGCTATGCTCTTCATCTGCCGGCGTTTTTGTTTGGCCTCTATGATCCATTGCTCTTCAAAAGCATCAGCGCCTGAATTGATCTATTTGCGCAAGGCATCGCGGTCTTCAGCTAGCTGCTCCCAGCTGTCTGGATCAATGCCACCGGACTTAATTGAGGCTTTGAGAATGTCTTTGCACTGTTTCTTTTGGCCTCCTCTGGAACGCTTGCCTTCAGTTAGTTTCCCATAAAACAGTCTATTCGTGATGCGCTCATCAGGCATACTGCAGACATAGCCAGCCAGCGGAGCTGTGATCGTCTGAGGATGGCATTAACACTTGTCATCTCAGCTCTCTGGAGGACTTCTGTGTCTGGAATCTTGTTATGCCATTTGATGTGGAGCAGTTTTCTGAGACAGCGCATGTAGAAGGAGTTTAGCTGTCGTTCATGGCGACTGTACACTGTCCATGTCTCACAGGCGTACAAGAGGGAGAGCAGTACTACTGCGCGGTACACCTTGATCTTGGTTTTCATGCTGATTCCTCTTTTATTTCACACAGAGTTGTGGAGTCGTATTAGTTATCAATATTTCAACAAGCATACATAAATCCATGCCTGGACAGGAGTTGTCCCATTTAATATTTGGCCGTGGTATCTCTACATTACAATATCTATACTCGACAAATCGCAAACACTGCAAAAAAACTAACGTAATTGTTGCGTGCATAAATCTGAAAAAAAGTAGGTGAAGTTATTATTAGCAAACGAAATACTAATCTCCTTGACATTCCATTAAAACACGTAATGACCGCTAAAATTTCACACGGATCTTGAAGAATAATTTGTATTGCTACAAGAAATATTTATTACAAGACATTAGTGAAGTGGGTGAGAAACCAATATGGAAACAAAATTCCACCAAGGCGTTTATCTCTCTCTCTCTCTCTCTCTCTCTCTCTCTCTCTCTCTCTCTCTCTCTCTCTCTCTCTCTCTCTCTCTCTCTCTCTCTCTCTCTCTCTCTCTCTCTCTCTCTCTCTCTCTCTCTCTCCACCTGTAAGCTAAGTAATACATATTCGTTCAGACAAACGTGCACGACATAGTTCTGTAAACAAGTGCATATGGTGTCTCCAATAAACATCTGAAACATATAATTGTCCTTGTTTGTCATCTTTTAAAATTAGATTTCTTGACAACACTGCATTAATCACACTTATTAATCACTAAATGGATGGAACAGTACAATAAATACGTGTGTCCAGTGTATTAAGCCTTTCATGGACGTATTTCGCAGTCATTTTAGAAAGGATAGATGAAAGAACGTCAATTGTTTTACTGTTGTGGTGAAATTAAACCTCATCGTTACAAAAGTTAGACAATTTGGAAAATGTCTGTCGTGCATGGCTAAGCAAACACTGTATCAGAAAGTCAATACGTTGAAACGACCAATATTTAAGTAAATGGCAAATGAACTTTATGTCTACCAACATTGTTCTTCTTAGATCTCGACACAGTCTTCATGAAACATATCTCACACCAAATATCTGGAATGAAAGAATATCCTACAAGTCTATTATGAACTTGACCTTAATTTGACTTGCAGATGGTGTACTTTTCTCGGTGTAAGGTTAAGTTCACGCAATCCATAGGCATTCAGGCGTTTCTTTACTGCGACGCTGAGAATTACTTTATGTCCATTACCGAGTATATTATTACTTAAATATTTTAAAATGTATAGGCTGATACTGCATATAGTGATTTGTTTCTTTAGGATTACAGAAGTTTCAGTAATAATAAAGATGTATGTTGTTGAAGGATACAAATAGTATATCATATATTATATATATTACATCTTATGTCTTCTAATCGTTCATAATAATTAATTGGGTCTTCATGGGACTGTGTTCGTAAATGTTTAGGCATTAGTGGAGACATTTTCTACCCACCAGCAATAATATTAGGGTTTTACTCTAAGCTCTATCACCATATGTCGATTATTGACGATAGAAACGTGTTTAGAAACGTTTGAAAAGACGTTTAATATAAACCAATGTAGGAAAAGAGCTCAAAATCATGTCCTTAATAAATATGTGTTATTAGTAGCATTTGTTCTTTACGACTATGCGTTTGTTTATGAAGGTGTGCGTTATATGGAATATTTAAGAGGTTGGTTTAATTCAGAAAAATTGGTTTATCAAAACTGTGTCAATTTTTTCACAACGTTTACTTTTTAAAAGTTTTTTTTTCTTCAGGGTTTGAGAGATTTTCCCTTTTAGCGATCGTTAATAGTTTCCGTGGTGCATAAAAAATTTTCGAACCATTATTTCGTATCTAAATTGGAGAACGTCACTAAGCAATAAAATGAGGAGAAAATAGTGCTTTCATCTTCTTGCCTTGTAAATTATAATCACATGTATAGTTTTGGTGGTCCTCACTTATACAATTTTGTTCTTTCATATCTACTGTCATGGTCTTAACTCTGTGGAATTATTTCATGTATATTATCCTGGCACTCACTCAGATAGTGTAATTCTAACATGCATAATGTTAAGGTCCTCACTCATATACTAGAATTTTCACATGTATATTGTTCTGACACTCACTCAGATAGTGTAATTCTAACATGCATAATGTTAAGGTCCTCACTCATATACTAGAGTTTTTACATGTATATAGTTCTGACACTCACTCAGATAGTGTAATTCTAACATGCATAATGTTAAGGTCCTCACTCATATACTAGAGTTTTTACATGTATATAGTTCTGACACTCACTCAGATAGTGTAATTCTAACATGTATATTGTTCTGGCACTCACTCAGATAGTGTAATTCTTACATGTATATTGTTCTGGCACTCAGATAGTGTAATTCTTACATGTATATTGTTCTGGAACTCACTCAGATAGTGTAATTCTTACATGTATATTGTTCTGGCACTCACTCAGATAGTGTAATAGTTACATGTATATTGTTCTGGCACTCACTCAGATAGTGTAATTCTTACATGTATATTGTTCTGGCACTCACTCAGATAGTGTAATTCTAACATGTATATTGTTCTGGCACTCACTCAGATAGTGTAATTCTTACATGTATATTGTTCTGGCACTCACTCAGATAGTGTAATTCTTACATGTATATTGTTCTGGCACTCACTCAGATAGTGTAATTCTTACATGTATATAGTTCTGGCACTCACTCAGATAGTGTAATTCTTACATGCATAATGTTAAGGTCCTCACTCTTATACTGGAGTTTTTACATGTATGTTGTTCTGACACTCACTCGGATAGTGTAAATCTTACATGTGTATGGTTCTGGCACTCACTCAGTTGAGTTTTTACATGCATAATGTTAAGGTCCTCACTCTTATACTGGAGTTTTTACATGTATGTTGTTCTGACACTCACTCGGATAGTGTAAATCTTACATGTGTATGGTTCTGGCACTCACTCAGTTGAGTTTTTACATGCATAGTGTTAAGGTCCTCACTCTTATACTGGAGTTTTTACATGCATAGTGTTATGGTCCTCACTCTTATACTGGAGTTTTTACATGCATAGTGTTATGGTCCTCACTCTTATACTGGAGTTTTTACATGCATAGTGTTATGGTCCTCACTCTTATACTGGAGTTTTTACATGCATAGTGTTATGGTCCTCACTCTTATACTGGAGTTTTTACATGCATAGTGTTATGGTCCTCACTCTTATACTGGAGTTTTTACATGCATAGTGTTATGGTCCTCACTCTTATACTGGAGTTTTTACATGCATAGTGTTATGGTCCTCACTCTTATACTGGAGTTTTTACATGCATAGTGTTATGGTCCTCACTCTTATACTGGAGTTTTTACATGCATAGTGTTATGGTCCTCACTCTTATACTGGAGTTTTTACATGCATAGTGTTATGGTCCTCACTCTTATACTGGAGTTTTTACATGCATAGTGTTATGGTCCTCACTCTTATACTGGAGTTTTTACATGCATAGTGTTATGGTCCTCACTCAGGTAATTGTGTTCTTGCATATATAATGCTCTCATTCTCAATCAAAGTCCCTATTGGGTGTGTAATTTTCTTGTCCTAACTCAGATAGTAGAGTTCCTAATAATAGTGTTCTTACATAGTATTCTCGTTCTAGTTCAGATAATGGTCTCGTTAGCGGTTTAAAATTGTACTAACTTGGCAAATATTGACCTGAAAGGTTAGTCCACTCGTTTTGCGTTTTACTGACGAACCTCTAAGTGTAGTTTTGACCTATCTATCACGTGGCGTTCACGACTCTGGAGTCAAACTATGCTAACTACGAACTACAAAAGATGTATGGAGAATAGACCATGAACAAATGATACCTGAATAATTGAAATGGAATCTAATCGATTGAGTGCACATTAATAAAGACTTTCATGAAACATTTTTTATATGTAGTGTCCTAAAAGAAAATAACATAACAAGATATTTATATTTCTAAATGAAATGAGACTTCAAATGACCACGATAGCCACCAAAGGTAAAATGCTCATTTGAAGACATGTCTTTTAAAACATAAATTTAAAATGATACGATTTTTACAATGCAGTATGATACGTCCGTCGCAACTTTCGATACGAAAAGGTGTTCAATAATAATAATAATAATAATAATAATAATAAAAATAATAATAATAATAATAATAATAAAAATAATAATAACAATAATAATAATAATAATAATAATAATAATAATAATAATAAAAAATTGTTATCATTACTATTATTATTATCATTTGTATTTCTTTTATTATTATTATTATTATTATTATTATTATTATTATTATTATTATTATTATTATTATTATTATTATTGTTATTGTTATTATTATTATTATTATTATTATTATTTTAAACGATGAATAAAATATATGCAGCGTAGACATTTTTTCCGTGTTTAGAACCTTATAATACAAGATTTTGTTCTTATTATAAATTGGTTGCAATGTAAGGATCGAATAATACAAATAGTACGACTCTTTCCTCTGTTCGACAGTATACTTTTTCATAAGTTAATAATCTTGTTAAAATTTTCATGACCTATATCATTGCTAAAGGTTTACACGTTCATTTTAATATTTACTGTCAGAGGTCTTATTTTTTTGTCCTATTTTTCTTGGGATTATTATATTCATCATTATTGTCACCACTAATTTGTACCGTTCAACTATAGAAACTGAAATAAAACGTTGTTCTCTGAAATTCAATCACTGTCAAGTGTCCCAATTTATCAATTTATTTATTTTATTTATTGTGTTGTTTTAAAGAATATCAATGAGTGGTTTTCAGTGTTACTTCGTATTTTATTTTCTAAAATGAATATATTTCAATTCAGTTTTATTTTGTTTGTTATCCTTTATATTTTGATAGGCATAGTATAAGCAATACTGTATAATAATTATATATATATATACACTAGCCCAGCACATGCATACAAACATTCTACAGAGAACATGTATGCATAATCTATCCCAAATATATTCTGTATGTGTATACAGTTTTTGATACATGTATGCATCTACTGCCCTGGTACATACATACATAAACTCTTCCCAAATATGTGAAAGATCTCATTTTGTATACTCCACTGATCGCGATTGAATAACCCTTCATGTAAACAATTTATGTAGTTTGGTACCCTGGCTGACCATGTTGCTCTGTTCGCCAATATATATTTGGTTCACATGGGAAATATATCCTTAACTTACTGCTAGGAAAAAATGTTTTCATATACCTAGTTTGTAATAAGCACCTTTGTCTTCTATAGTTTTAGCCCTTGATTATTTAAGTTATACAAAATGGAATTATTCATTTGTAAGTGTTGGAATCCATATCCAATTCTTATTCAACTGGACCTACATAACATTTTGATCTAATTATCGCACAGTGAAAGCAATGGCGGTTTTTATTTCAATAAAAATACGTTTGCAATTAGTGCATGGCGATAGCATTGCGTGTTATACAAATGATCTCGGTTAAGGATGACAAGGACACCAATGACAAAAGAGAAGGGTGTTCTATTGAAAAAGATCTGCCATCTGGGTCAACACGCCTAAACACTATAAGATATTACATTATACAGTCGAGCTTGACCCACTTAGACTTTAACGATCATATTGTTCCCATTGTGAATAAAATCACTTTGAAAAGAACGTGCCCATACATCGTAAATTTAGGGCTGTATACCATATACCCTCCGGTCCAAGAGAGCTGCCTCAAGGAAATAATGTACCGTGAAGAGAACATGGATAAAGCTGATCAGACAATGCACAAAGAGTAGCATGATATCAACATATAACCTTGGAACACTATATAATATAGGGCAATAGTTCATCTTTCCATAGGAATATGAAACCGCTACTTACTCCAGTTATCACTATAAATACCTTATCGAAGTATTAACGTATAGAGGTGTCTACAATCGATAATCAGTTGCAACTATATATGCATGCAACATATACATGGAAATACAAATGCACAGATACACAATCCAGACATCTAAATACCTTCATGTAGCCAGTCAACCCTTTCATCTAGACACCAATATGCAGGCAGTGAACACATACATCTAAATGTAGGGAGTTAACCCATTCATTTAGACACAAATATGAATGCAGTCAACTCAGACATCTAAATACCAACATGTAGTGAGTTAATCCCATGCATATAGACACAAATATGTAAGTAATCAACAAATGTATCTAGAAACAAGTATGCAGTCAACTTATTCATCTAAATCCAATATGTAGGCAGTCAACCCATACATCTAGACAGATATGTGTAGGCAGTCAACACATACATCTAGACAGAAAGATGTAGGCAGTCAATCCATACATCTAGACAAATATGTAGGCAGTCAACTCATACATCTAGACAGGAATGTGTAGGCAGTCAACCCATACATCTAGACAAATATGTAGGCAGTCAACTCATGCATCTAGACAGGAATGTGTAGGCAGACAACCCATACATCTAGACAATATATAGGCAGTCAACCCATACATCTAAATACAAATATGTAGGCAGTCAACCTATACATCTAGACAGAAATATGTAGGCAGTCAACCGATACGTCTAGACAGAAATATGTAAGCAGTCAACCCATACATCTAAATACAAATATGAAGGAATACAATCAATAGATCGAATGCAGATATACAGTAGGTAACCGATACATTAAGATAGAAATATGTAAGTAGACAACCCATACATCTAGACACAATTATACATGTAGACAACACATACATCTAGACACAACTATACATGTAGACAACCCATACATCTAGATACAACTATACATGTAGACAACCCATACATCTAAACACAACTATTCATGTAAACAACCCATACACCTAGATACAACTATACATGTAGACAACCCATACATTTAAACACAACTATACATGTAGACAACCCATACATCTAGACACAACTATACATGTAGGCAACCCATACATCTAGACACAACTGTACATGTAGACAACCCATATATCTAGATACAAATATGCAGGTGTACAAATCATATCTCTGGATAAAAATACGCCGCCAGACAACCTCTACATTTAGAATAAAATGTACAGGTAGCCAGCCCATATATATATATATATATATATATATATATATATATATATATATATATATATATATATATATATATATATATATATATATATAATTACATATAAGCAGCAAGACAAAATATTCATCTCAATAAATATATACACGTTTAAAACACATATATCGACATATAAATATACAGGAAGATAGCCCGTAAATTATGAATCCGATATACAGACAGACAGACAACACTACAGGTAGTCAAAAATGGGATTGTCGTGATACCAATGTACATTATGCAATGGATGGAGAAATTTAATTTAATATACATATTATTGTACAGATGAGGATATGTCTTTTTTATTAATTCGTAATAGTTCTTCGTACTTCCTGAATGATGAAAAAGTAGATAGTTGAGAACAAAGTGGAATTTTCTCTCGTTAAATAAAAAAAATTGAGACACATAACTATAATGCCTCTGATGAAGCCGTGAAGTTCGATACAGTAAGCTGTTCATACAAAGCCTTTATGGAGGCCCCGAGTGGCCGAGTGGTCTAAAGCGCTGTCCGTTACGGATCACTACCATCTCACCTCTGTCTGCGTGGGTTCGAGTCTAGGATTCGGCGAATGTGGATATGTGAGAAAGCTTGCCAGTAGCTTCTCGTGGGTCGGTGGTTCTTTCCGGTGATTTCCCGGTTTCTTCCTCCACCATTAATATTTTCCGCCATGAATAGCCTATCGTGTGCTGAAAAATGGCGTTAAGCCCAACAACAAAAACAAAGCCTTTATGGATGAATCACATGCAAAGTACGAGGAGCCTTCTTGCTAATCTGTTGAAATGCATAAAACAACTGAACAAGTCAAGAGCTAATAAAATTTCGTTTACCAACTAACACATACCTACTCATACTACTATGTGGTGCGTTCCACGAAAGCACGGTGCTTACGAATCGTTCTAGAATAACTTCATAAGTAATAGACCCAAAGAATGTCTGATTCATAAGTTATACTTAAAAGTAGTTTCTTTGATCATGTATCCAATTCACAAAATTTATATAGGATATAACTAACAGACCTTCGCTGCAGGTCTTTGGGCATAACAAATCTGGAGAAATATTTTCCTTTCACAATATGTATGAGCTTAGTAGCATCTCTTTACATTGACCATAAACTAGAAAGTTGAACTTGAGATGAATAAACAATAAGTGAGAGATATTTCTCGAGTGCTTCATCGTCGTTTGTTTCATTTCTAGAGATTGGTGTATTACATTGCAATTTACACATGTATAATACATCAGTGCAATACATGCACTAAATACATTATAAGTAAACACCATTACACATTGTACTTAAATTTACACCACAGGAATAGTAAAGCACACTAGGTACACTAAACAGGCTATAATTATACAACATCACACATTGCACCATATTTTACGCAACATGTATAGTAAACTAAACTATATACACTATAATTGCGAAAAGTATACTTTACTCAGTCAAGTATATTAAATCAAGAACTAAAATATCTTATGACAGAATACAATCTGATAATTTAATTTAATTGTATTATGAAAATATATTGTGATTACTAGGTTAAAAAAATAGTTTTCTCACCATTTTTTCCCATTTTAATTACAGCTTTAGTCTTCCTCGTTTAATCAAGGCTTAATGTTTTATATTTTGATTATGGTTTAATTGTTCGTTTTTTCATTACCTTTTCATTTTTTATCTTCGTTGTTATCAGCTTTATATACATTAAAAAAAATAAAAGAGCACGAAAACAAGGACATACCTCTCCAAGTAGAAAGATTTGTTTGCAGCATTCCTTGCAGTCGTATATGGTAGATTCTGAACATGAATAACAGTGCTATATGTTTCGCATTCAAACTGACAAACAATACTTTAATAATAAAATACCATATCTCATATTGTCAATATATATATATATATATATATATATATATATATATATATATATATATATATATATATATATATATATATATATATATATATATATATATATATATTCTATTAAATGGTGGTTTCTCAATACAGTGAAGAGGGTAACACTATGGACTTCATTGCTCACTGGGAATGGTACAGATGATGCGCCTTTATCCAGGACACGAACTACCTTGCTCTGCATGTAATATGTCATGCATATGTTTTATATATCTCACGATGTTTAAAGGTTTCATAGTGTTAAAGATGGCCCTCAGTCCACTGAGGATGACCCACGTTGCTGAAGACCATTGTCGCGATTTGTGTATAGAAAGTGACAGCTATTAGATGCAATGGATGAAGAAGCTCGAAAGAAAGTGGAAGTAATTTCCATAGACATTAATTAGTTGTCTATATGCACTATATTCAAGAATTGTTTGATTCTCAGAAAGGTCAGTTCAAGCTGGACCCCTTATTAATTGACGCCTGATCAAAACCGACTCGGGTTGAAATCGCTTACCAACAACTCAGTGCCCAGAACCGCATGAATGAGATTATCACAGGTGATGAAGAACATAATTCACTGCTCTGAACCTTACACATAAGAAAATAATAGTTTGGATCGAAGAAAGTTACTAGAAACGTGATTTTGTACAGATTTTTTAATGAACAATGACCAGTTGCCCATCTACCTATACTTGACTCTCCTAGATAATACTGTTATCAAAATTAAGTTGAGGGGCAGACGAAGACGACAGATGGTTGGAAGTGCATTTTTGCAGTGTATGAACCAACATACCAAAACTTTCATACTAAAGAGCATTATGTGATTAGACTATCAGATTGAGAAAGTGTGTGTAGTACTCCGATATGATGCTCTAATAGTGAACTTTGTTGCACAGCGCAGTAATAATCAAAATTAGTCAAATACACATCGTAAATAGGATCAGGTCGATGACTAGCTGTTTACTTCTGATACAGTTGTAAATACTTTACTTTATTAAGACAAGTATGTGCATAAATCATGCACGGTATATAATTTTACAGTTCAGTTTTAAATGTTTGATATTGCTGAATAACATTTTCTAAAGTGTTACTTGTTTTGTTTTGGTTGGAATTGCATACCATATTTGTACCTTTCTGGCATTTATCTTTCTCACTGCAAGCCTGACTTAACACTCATTATTAGAACGAAATGTATCGATTTTAGTCGTATCATATAGCCTGCTATGAACTCATGTTTTATTCACTAATTAACATTAGCAAAAGTTATCTTGGAGATAATTCGTCTTGTCTTATCAATTCTTTTGTTGGCGACTGAGGTATGTAATGATAAATGTTGACATGGGCTCTCTGTTACGGTGCATACGTATATGTACTTTCGACCATATCAGATATATCATGTTTCATTTTTCTATACAAAATATATTGCAACGTGTTTTCAGTCCCTTTCAAAGGACTCAAGTTACACGATCACCGAACCTCGTTTCATTGTCTAGCAGGTGTCTGGTGTACCCATTAATAGTTAAATAGAGCGCAACGTTGCCATTACAACTATGTCACGATATTTGTTGAAAGCGTTTAAAAGTATTTTTAAATGTACCTATTATAATATTTGTCATTGTTTTATGTATTAAATGATGTTAATAATCATTAAATCTGATTTACTGTATCCTTAAATAAAGATAACACTTCATCAAAGAACATTTTTTTGTGTTTCGAACTTGAAATGTTTATGAATCAGAACAAGCGCTTATTTTTTGACATGTATTTCAAAATGACAATGATAAACCCAATGTCTGTGTTTCTGGTTTTTCTCTGAATTTTTAGCTTTACATAAAAATGTAAGGTTAAGCCATTGGAGAAATATTTAAATTGCAGATCAGCTGGAATTTGTATATAAATTAATGCGTCGTTTGTGCATGTTAAGTTATAAACAAATTATGTATAGTGAACTTTTTCTGTTATTTGTGGGGCAGTTTATAAATTTTATATTATTATGTAACAAAATAATTCGTAGTTCTAAACACGGTGAAAGGTCTTTCAACAGGGTAGTTTCGCATCTTCTTGTAGTTTATCTGCACATGCTTCGGGAAACCTCATGACCGTCCGATAACCTTATGACCTTAAAATAGTTCATGCGTGAACGAAATGTTAAGTAAAGCATTTCGTGACAAAAGAACTGTGTACCATTTAGAGTTGATATCTCTATGCAATAATCATTGTAGAATGTTCATTACAAATTGATCGTAGAAAGATTTACTACTTTCAACTCAGTCTGAGTTGGAATGTTTTCACATTATATAATGTATAATTATATATTTAAATAAGTGAATTATGTGAATTTAATAAATCATGCATACACTTATAAATTGCCAATACATTTTTTTCCTAATGCTATTTAACTGGCAAGCTTATAGATGTTTTTATTCAGATTTAAGCATTTCATATGTAACACGTCTTAATCAGTCGCTGAATAGCAATGATATACAAAATGTGGAACTGTTCCAAAGTAAATACTCGATCTAAGAAAACTACTAGTTTACATGCTCGCCCTTATAATTTCATTTACTTCTTATCTGCTCTGTGATGATACCGGTCGCTTAAAGAATCTTTGTGGCGTTACATAATGAATATTTGCAACTCAGAGAACAAGTCAGAAAGCAGCTAATCTCAAAATATTCTATTTTGTTTCAAACTGCATTATAGACAAATGCTTTTTTCTGCAATAGCCATTTTTGCAATTATCTCAGTTCTGGTAAACCTACACCACCATACTGTTCGCAGTAAAATGGTCTCCCAATGACCACAGAGAATGAAAACGCTCTCAATGACCACAGAGAATGAAAACGCTCTCAAATATCACAGAGAATGATATTGCGCGTCTCTTTTTTTTAAAAAAGAGGAGGTTCTCACATTATGTCATGGTTACGAAAAGTATAGTTACCTGTAAAGATAATTATAGTGTACAACTTGAATAGTATATCCTTACACACTTCAAAATACACTATATAATATTCCTATTCACTTCATAATGGAACACATTATATTGTATCCTTACTCACATGAAATTATCATACATTATGTATATCCTTTCTCACACAAAAAGGTGAGACATTATATTTTATTTTTACATCAATATAGGAAATATTATAATATAACCTTATTCACTCCAGAAAGGTTACATTATATCTTTACTCACATCAGTATGATACTTTCTGTCTCTACTCGCATTAAAATAATATGCATTATATCGTATGCTACACATGCATCAACATAAGAAACGTTATTTTACATTTTTACTAGCACCAAAATGTGATAAATTTTTTATATCTTAACTCACATAGAAGTAAGATACATTTTATTCTATCTTCAAACTCATCAAAATATGGTACATTATTCTTCTATTCTCATCAAATAGGATACATGATATAACATGTATTTGCATTATTTGCTCTGATTATCTTACTTTATCAATATTTCGTTAACGGTAAGTGGATTTTAAAATGTCGATCATGTAGCTTGTATTGCTACCATACTACGTCAACTAATCATATATGGTTGCATGAAAAATCGCAACTAGCCATTTTATTTTCTTATCTTTCTGAATGCTTCTCTTCCAATTGTTTTTTTTTCTTCACTACAGTGATTCGGAAAAATAAACCCTGGCATTACTGACCAACTTTATCGTAATAGTTCCCAGGATAAAGTGATCAGAGCTATTAGTTCAGTACTTTATATATTTTCATGATGATGATGAGATGACGATGATGATGATGATGATTATGCATAAAAATAAACTCATATATATATATATATATATATATATATATATATATATATATATCTGAAAAGATATAAGATTATATCTTTCGTACTATTTACATAAGGATCACTGGTTTGTTTACTGTACCAAATATCATGTTACCTATAAAAGTACTACACTATACAGTCCCTTTGCTCCAGCTGATTTATAAATTTGATAGCATGGTATACCTGTACATATATAATTTTGTGGGTCTTTTATATATTCAGGCTCGACTTTTCAGTCATGTCAGTGTTCCAACTTTCAAGATTTATTTGCTAGTAAATTACATCAACAATTAAGCTATTTATTTTCTTTGTTTTCGACCAAGATATCTTAGAACATTACATCATATATGTTGCTGATGGTCGAAGCTAGATTTTCAGTTGTTCATCCTTTGCTCTTCAGACATTCTTGATATAATTTTATATTTATTTTCTTCAAAAATGCGAAAGTTTATTTGGATTCCAGTAATAAATAACCTTATGATCTTTGGCTATTCACAATTATTTAACAAACAAGAACCAAAATAAAGCCATGTGCGAAGACTTTCCTGAAGTAACCCGACCTTTGTTTGAAACGACTTGCTTCTTTTCTTCTGATCGACAGCTTTTTGTGGTCTAGTGGATATGTGGTGTTCGCAATAATGTACAACGGTAAGTGCGTGTCGCATTAATGTACAACGGTAAGTGCGTGATCTGATTAGTTTTGCTGCAATATCTAAAAATAGAGAAAAAATATCAAAATTCATTCTTTTCTATGTTCCGCAAAAACAACATTATATATTATTGGCTACGGTATCTGGCAGCTATGTGAAAATGTTTTTGTTACTATAGTAACAAAATTCATTGCCATCTTTTTCCTATATATTTACAAGCTTTCTTGGATGTGTTCCCCTTTTCAGTCCTATGTTTATGAATAATGCCGTAATGTTTACTATGGTCTAAATCCTATTCAAATAAATCACTCATGTGCTGAACAGAAAATGCAGGAAAAATGTTGACATGGTATGCTACTCTCCAGACTAAGCCAAAATGGTTGTCAGTAATAATTTACATGTAATTAGACACTAAACTCGGCTACAAACAACAAAAAAAAATACCTTCCCATTTAAATATCGGTGACAAAAAAGTATCAGTAACTCAAGCACGAGAGGTCATTGGTATGGCTGTATAGGAGTGCTCAGCGTCATGTGCATATTTATGTGGCACAATTCTGGTGCAATGAAATCGAAACAAGATATAAAATAATAAATTCAGTAAAAAAAAAAATCGTCCTCACCTAATACATTTGTACTGTTGAAGAATGATGAACACATTTATTTTCAAGAGTTCCTCGATATTTATTAGCGAGTACAGACGGTTCCTTTCCTTGACAGAAACCGAAGTAAAGGGGGCGATAGGAGAAGGTTAATTTAGTTCAGTATTGTTTACTTCTCTTTGTAAATAAAACACAGTTTACCTCTCCATCCTCCCGAAACACCAAATGATTTATGTGTGTTTGTTTACCAGATATACTAAATTTTCTAAATAAATTATATAATTAGTCTTAGATAGGTCAAGTATGTACAACTTCATCCAGGACGTTGGTCTGGTAGGCGCTGTTTATGATAAATAATTTGGTGTTTCGGGAGGATGGAGAGGTAAACTGTGTTTCTTTTACAAAGAGAAGTAAACAATACTGAACTAATATCGATCCTTACAACTTAGCTCTCTCTCTCTCTCTCTCTCTCTCTCTCTCTCTCTCTCTCTCTCTCTCTCTCTCTCTCTCTCTCTCTCTCTCTCTCTCTCACACACACACACACACACACATTAACGAGCACACAGGTTTCTATCGTCATAATTCGTCATAATTCATTCGTTTATCCATTTATTTCTACAACAGTGCATTATATATGAATTATGTTTAAATTGACTGTTGTTTTGCATAATTCAAATAAAAAACGTATGCTCTTTTCGTTCTTGATGTAACACGGCGGATAAAAGTGTATGAAAAATCGATGACCGTAGTAGGTGTATGAAGGACTGTGGGCCATAGTAGGTGTACGAAGGACTTTTGGCCATAGTAGGTGTACGAAAGACTGCGGACCGTAGTAGGTGGACGACGGATGTGTGTTCTATGATGATCTGCTTTACGTTGTTGAACATCAGACATTTTAAAGGCAGAACTTGTCTATATAGTACACTTTCATTAAGAGATAACATGAAAAAATTAACCTAAAGTATTCAGGAGGAAAAAATCAAGATATAAGCAAGCATCTTCCTTGAAAAGACATTATTCAACATGGGTACAATCAAATTTATGACGAAGTAAGTTTCCTTCACATATACTACCATCTCTGATATTAATTTTTAATTTCGTCAATAAATGTAGTACACTTGTAGGTCATGATGGGGGAATATTAAACCAAATGTCTGGAAATATATAAGATCAAATAACTAATACAAGCAAATCAAACTTTCAGTCTATACACGTGTTCAACACATCAAAAGCACAAGTATTAATTATTATTATCGGTAACTTTCGCTACAGTAATGCTAATGATTATACCAGAAATAAATAAAAATGATATACGTGTTAATAGTCTCTGCAATGTTGCATCAAGTCATACCAGGTATTTTGAAACAGATGCGACGAACAAGAAAAATATATCAGATATGTTAATGTTGTAAACTGATATACTAAAGTTGTCAAATGTAGACTTAACATTACGTGTACTCTAGTGGAAATTAATACAAGAAAGTGAAGGATGATATGTGGTAGCCGAAACTACATCTATTACAATGGAAATTGTTATCTGAAAGTGAATGACGATATGTGTTATCCTCATTCTTGCCACAAATATCTAAGACGTAAAATGAGATAAACGCGATAATGGTTATTCACTGAATTGCTTTTGTCATTTATATTTATCTCAATTCTTCTCCTTCTCAATGTAGTGAAGATATAGAACGAAACAATTGGATCCTGGTTATTCACTCATTTGCTTGCGTCATTGATAGTTATCACAATCAATAAGTCTCTTCGACAATGTCAGACAATCTGCAATAATAACGATTTGTGATGAAGTATGAACGATTTCCGATAATTCGGTCTTGTCGAAATGTGCAAGTTTTGGCAAAATATAGACATAATACAATTTTGTATAATCCAATATATTTGCTACAAAAATGATGGCTCAAAACGGGACAAATTCCAAGCCGATCGATTTTTGCAGAAACTCCCTTAGATTTTACTCACAATGAATTCTGCTGTTGACTGATAAGCTTTAACAAAATCACTCCTTTTCAAACATTGCCATCCACTTATATTTAAAGTTTGTTTTACATATATGTGTTTCCTTTGCACACAGAAGGGTCATCAGGGAACATAAACAAAAATTTTGCCTGGATTTATTGTGTGGCTTAGATGCCAGTTCTAAAAACTTCACAAAACTGAGCAAAAAGCTTTATACAGTATTAACGTTAATTGATTCATGCTTAAAGGCAATGGACATGACTTAACGACATTCAATTTAACGACATGCAATTTAACGACATTCAATTAAACGACATGCAATTTAACGACATTCAATTTAACGACATGCAATTTAACGACATTCAATTAAACGACATGCAATTTAACGACATTCAATTAAACGACATGCAATTTAACGACATTCAATTTAACGACATGCAATTTAACGACATTCAATTTCCCTATGCAATTCAAAATTAGAGTAAAAGCTATTCTAACATACACTTGATTTTGGCAACTGCTCATAACAGATATACATGCAATTATAAGATTTCATTTTATTATTTGTATTAGACCTGAATTAATGTACAATTGCTAAAAAAAATTAGTGAGTTTCTTTTGCGGCCTCAGAAACCTGTTTAACTGATCACGATTGTAAGTCCTGCAAAATCCTGTAGCTCTCACTGGGTCAACAGAAGTCAACAGCCTATGATACTCTATGTAAGAAGTATATGGGTGCCATTTATTGGAGGACCTGGGTTCGAAAATCGGTAGAGTACTAATTTAATTTCTCTGACCTGTAAAATAGTATTGTTTGTATATATATATATATATATATATATATATATATATATATATATATATATATATATATATATATATATATATATATATATATATATATATATATCACTTATGGATCAAACTTGTCATGTGATTGTACAGATAGATATAGTCTTCAAGGCAAGGTAGAAAAGTGATCTGTAATCCATTAGAGCAAATGTTACAAAATATTTTCTAGAATAGAAGAAAGACTATAGAAACTGAAAAAAGACTAAGGTAATGATAGAGATATTTGAAGCAATAGTTTCAGCACTTGACTCAAGAATTCGCGCAATTGAGTAAAGTCATCATTTCAGCTCTATTACGTTGGATGACGTCAGAAAAACTCCGACAAGAGTCAGTCAAGTCGTCGAGTCACATGTCGTGAATATCAGTCAAATCGAGAGAGACTTTTGTTTGTTTTAACATTCCTGAAATAGGTCCTGATATAAACAAACTGAAGGTCTAAAAATCACAAACAGACATAAAAATTACCGGGCGCTGCAAAGTTTGAATGATTTCCGGATAGAAAAAAAAAAACAAACGAGAACAAAATGTTGGACATCGTACGAAGACATCTTAAGGCTTAATCAAGCAGTTTTCCTATGAATTATCTACAACACTTTATTTCCGATATGTAAAATACCAAGTGTGGAGGGAAAAAGGGAGTATTGGTGATGGATGAGGTAATTAGAAATGGAAAACAGGTGACTCTACTGGCGGTTTAAGCTAACAAATAAACAAACAAATAAAAAAAATAACAAATAAACAAATGGCGGTTTAAGCTAACAAATAAATAAACAAACAAACAGAGCATTGGCAAGGAGAGGGGCACAATCATGACCTAAAGAGAATGCATGATAAGTACCATGATTGTATTAAAGATAATGATTAGAGAGACCAATTCATTCAAGAAAACCATTATGAATAGGCAATCAAAGACAAAAAAACGGATTGAATACTGTCACTGAAAGTAGAATGGTCTAAGGAACAGAAAAGAAACAAATCGTCTTCTTGAAACTCGACATAATATGCTTATTAAAAACATGGGTAAACCAAATGCTTTTGAGATATTTATAGTTATCAATTTTATCGTTTCCCAGAAAAAAGAGGCTTTAACAAAAGGCAAAAGGTGAGTGCAGAGATTGTATTAAATGTAAATCAATGTCTGGTAAAGGGCGTGTAACTGTGCATTGGTTGATTATAATTTGAAATGGATTATTCTGACATAAGGGAATTCATATAATAACAGGTGATCTTAGCAGAACAACCAGTCTAAAGACAGATTACACAGAAAATGACTACCTTCATGAAGCAAAAAGAAGCAAATGCTAATCTCCTTCCTATCGCAAGTGCTAAACTACGACCAAAATAGTAACAGAAGTCACCTATTCACCTGTTTAAGAGCACCAGTGTACATATCGAAAATGAAATGTTAGTTAACGATACAGATCATGGTCGGTACAGAGAGTTCACAACAAACGTAGACAGTGTAGTTAGGTTTTTGAATAATGATAGTTTCTCCTTCATTAAAGACTTAAAGGGTTCATACATTTACAGATCATTCAAATCAATCTCCATTCTTTTTCTTGTTAAAAAAAAACTCAGTAAATAATTAAAATTATGTACGATGTGTAATGCTTCATTATGAATTTAATCTTGATTTAAGAAGGTTTGATTCCGGCAGATATACAAGTATACATTGGGGCATTTCAGGAACGCTTTAATGTTATTGCTATTGCACTAGTAGACCGAAATCATAATCGATGGAAATGCTGAATCTTTGACGCTCTTTAATTCAAGAAAACCAAATCACTGCTGTGAAGGCAAACACGGTATTGTCATGGTGAATAATGTAATGTTGGTATAAACGATAAGGATCTTTAGTTTAATGGTGAATGAACAGAAAAAAATCTACGGGAACATGTTTTGATTAGTTACATTTCTTTTTCAAATGTTATATAAACATAAGTAATCAAATAAAGGAAAAGAAAGAATACAAACGTTTTCTGCTGAACATGTATATTACTCAACGCTAGATCTAGAAGGCAAAACTGCATACTATACGAGAAATAAATCCATGTTCATGTTAAAATCGTTTTTAACGTCTTTTTAAAAGGCTGAATTGTTAATTAAACGGAAATATTTTTGTAATGTTATAACCTATGAAACTTGCAACTGCTTTGCTATGACTAAATACTGGTCAATGTGAGCAGAGTATAGTTCTATTCTTCGACGCATAATTAAATATGGGCGGCGTTAAATATCATGTCAAGCTAGTCAAGAAAGAACTTATTTAATGAAGCTTTACAAAGAAAGGGGGTTTGAACTGCGTAAACTCAATGATATGGAATTCCAATAGGTAAGTGCTGATACATATAAAAGATGGTTTGAAAAGATTAATTTTCAACTATTGACCGGAGTGAACTGTTAGATCTTGATCGGAGATTACACTCAGTATTGGATGATCTTAGCACAGTTACGATAGAGATATAATCTAGAGACAATTCATTTAAAGGCTTGTGTTATGATTCCTTTGAAATAAAAAATACGTTTCTGTATATATAACCATTGCAGACATGGAAACAAAACAATAAAGAGATTCGTAAACTGCATGCTTGAGAAATATTCGGGTGACAGAGAAATATAGATTGTCTCCAAGCATACTTAGATAAATCTATGCTTTATATTGTGGAAAAGGTTTGTAATTATTGATAAAACAGTGGTCACGATATTCAGCAAAATCGAGACGTCTTTTAAAGTTTCTACACATTTTGGACCATTTTAGTCATTCAGGATTTTACTTTTTGCCAGCTGAGACTCGGTTCTATGTGCTTCAGATACAACTGCTGACAAATATTCTAAAGCAACTCATGTACTTTCCAATAATACTAATAATCAACTATGTCCATAGAAGATATATTTTAAGTAAGTTACACGCTTTATCTCACCAATTTTGTATCGGGACTGGTAAACATGTATGAAACTAAATGTATGAAAACAAAGTTGAACTTTTGTAAGTATTAAGTCATAGATAAGTATATTTTTATTCCGTCTTTTACCCTCTCACATGGAAAATCTTGTTATTGGCAGAAGCCAATCGCGTATAGACTGCTACCATTACTTAAAAATCAAGAATAAACAACTAAAAAAATATTAACATAGAAATATATTTATAATGCGTTCCAGCTTAGATAATCGTCCCTCGATGTCTACTTCTCTCTTTTTGTGCGCACTCATTCTTTATATCATCATTATTTATTCATTTGGTTATGGAACAACGATGTGCATTTTCCATTATTTCATTCACTCTGCTGTTTTGTACATGTCAAATCAACAAAGTTTTGTTCTATTTTCTTCTTTATAGTACTTGGTCAAGTAAACGTACTGATATAAGGCCAACACGTAAAAGATCACGGCAGTTAAAACACGTTCTGTCACTAATGTAGATGTATCTTAGAACCAAGGTATCGAAGATGCTCGGGATATCAAATTTCGCATTATAAGCAATGTTTGAAACCCGACTTCAAATATCACGGCTGTTGTGTGCATTCTGAAAGACACTTGTTTCCAAAAGTTTTCTTCTCAAAAGATCTACTCCTCAAGTTTGTCAAAAGCGACTGTCGCATATCGTAGACACCTGTCTATATATACATACATACATATACACATACATTAAAAGAGTATATTCAATGAATTAAGTTCATGAACCATAGTGTCATTTTTTTCAGTGTAGGTATTGTTTGTTCTGACAATTTACCGCACCCAATAACGTAGTGCCAGGCAACTGCAATAAAGTGTCTCGCTCAAGAACGCACCGAGGTAGCTATCACGTGTAATCCAATGCTGATCCAATGAAATGGTTCGCACTTTTAAATGTTACTATCACAGGCCGAACCAATGTAGGATTCGAACACACCGAAATTTCTATCACATGCTGATCCAATGGTAGGATTCGAACACACCGAAAAAGCTATAACAGGCTGAACCAACGGTAGGATTCGAACACATGAAGTAGCTATCACAGACTGATCCAATGGTAGGATTCGAACACACCGAAATAGCTATCAAAGGCTGAACCAACGGTAAGATTCGAACATACTCAAGTAGCTATCACAGACTGATACAATGGTAGGATTCGAACACACCAAAGTAGCTATCACAGACTGATCCAATGGTAGGATTCGAACACACCGAAGTAGCTATCACAGGCTGATCCAATGGTAGGATTCGAAGTAGCTATCACAGGCTGATCCAAAGGTAGGATTCGAACACACCGAAATAGCTATCACAGGCTGAACGAACGGTAGGATTCGAACACAGTGAAGTAGCTATCACAGACTGATCCAATGGTAGGATTCGAACACAGTGAAGTAGCTATCACAGACTGATCCAATGGTAGGATTCGAACACAGTGAAGTAGCTATCACAGACTGATCCAATGGTAGGATTCGAACACACCGAAGTAGCTATCACAGACTGATCCAATGGTAGGATTCGAACACACCAAAGTAGCTATCACAGACTGATCCAATGGTAGGATTCGAACACACCGAAGTAGCTATCACAAGCTGAACCAACGGTAGGATTCGAACTCAGTGAAGTAGCTATCACAGACTGATCCACTGGTAGGATTCGAACACACCGAAGTAGCTATCACAGGCTGATCCACTGGTAGGATTCGAATACACCGAAGTAGCTATCACAGGCTGAACCAATGGTATGGAAACGCTTCCTCCCAGAAGCCAGTATTGCAAGAAAACCTCACCCCAGCATAGAGTCGGTCTCCATTGGTCACTTCTTACAATATACATAAGTGGATATTGTGACTACACTACAAATGGGGTGGTGGATTTTATGCAAGAAATATAACTGCATGCCTCTTTAAAAGTTAATAGACGAAATGTGAAAATTAAGGACAAACACAATCACGTATATCATGATGATTATTTGTATCCTTTAGTCCTTGCTGGGCATTCGTAGATGCCAGACTGTATTCGTAAAACTTCTCCTTAAATGAATTGCAAAAAAAAAACCCAAGGCAGGCACAAGTGTACTCCAGACGCTAAAATACCTTACATTTTCATTATAATATGTCACCAGGGTATTTGCCTGCGTAATGAGACAAAATAAAACTAGTCAACGAATACACAATTGTTGCCGTTTTACGATGAAACTTTGCTCTTTTATTGCTCTAATACTAAATTATTAAGGACGATAATCTGCGTAAAAGCTTACAATATTTGCATACTAAATGTTATTTAACATGTTCAGGAGTAAGATAATCCCAAACTAGATGTGCTTCTCTGACATACATTTACATCTATGTGATCATTGTAAATGTATGCCCGTTATAGCAAAACTTTAAAAACTCTTTTAAAAAATACAATTGTAGAAACGATGACACTTACCAAACACCCGGATGGTGGGAATCCCAACGATCCAAAAACAAATTTTGGGTGTCCATTGTGTTAGTAGTTTGGTGTTTGTGCCTATGACCACCAAACTTCTTAAATCGGCACTGGTCCTTTTTATATGATTTTCTTTCTTGTTCGTTTTCAACAGCAAAATTCATAAAATTGAAACGTCGATGCATATTAATTCTTTCTCTTTTAACTTGTCGAAGTCTAGATGGTAGTAATATTTTATGTTTCTTTACATTATCTTCTCGAGGGTCCATATTTAGTTGTTCTACTTCCATTTTCTGTTGTTTTCTGAGCCTTCTGGACTTCTTGTTTGGTCTTACCTTTGTCTTCTCTGTGATACATTCCATAGAGGCTTGTTGGATAGTTTGGTTTGTGTATACTGATGCTTGAATTTCTGGTGTTTGGATTGTTTCGTTCTTTGTTACTGTTGTCATTGGTATTTTCTCTGTCCGTTGCTGTTGCTGATCTTGTTGTCTGTTGGGGTAGTTATTCTGTTGTTCTTTTTGCTGCATTTTATTCCTATTCTCTTTTCTCTTTTTTGTGTTGCCTTCATTTTGCCGCTGTTGTTTACCCTTTCTCATTCTCCTTCATTCATTAGCTGTTTCCCTGTTTGTTCCTTTTTTGTTGCTTCTTTGGAACTCTTTGTACTGTTTGCTATTGGTTTTCAATCTGATGGCTCCCTCTCTGTTTGGGATAGATTGTTAATTCACTAATGTTTTTTTTTCCCAAGCCCGGTCCTAGGGCAAGGCGAACTAGGCAACCACTTTGGGCCTCTAACACATGCTCAGATGAAGGCTAACCAAAACATAAAATAACCGGCGATGTGGGCATATCAAACGATCTGGAACATCTTCCGCACTATTTTGTTGTCCACTGAGCTCACATAAAAACATGTTTACGAATCAATGTCATGCTTGAATTCTCATCCTCGAGTGATATTAACGACGATATGAAAATAAACGTAAAAAAAAATTGCGTCACTGGAATAATTTCTTCAAAGTCCAGAGTTGATGATATACGTGAGTAATAGACAAAATTATTTTACTTGCTTAATGATATGTGTAACTAATAGACAAAAATACTTATTTGTTTGCCGATAAGTGTTACTAATAGATAAACGTGCTTTATTTGAGTGATGATGTATGTTACTATTATGCAACAGAACTGTACTTGTTTGATATATGTTACTAATAGACAAAAGTGTATAATTACTTGATATATTTTACTCATATACCAAGCATACCGTATTTGTTTGATGATACGTGATATAAAGAGACAAACTTGTGTTTTTTGCTTGATGGTGTATTTTAATAATAGACTAAAATACTGTAATTATTTAACGATATATGGTACTAATAGAAAACGTACTTTACTTGATTGGTGATATAACTTATAAATAGACAAAAATCCTTTATTTGCTTTTATTTCATGAGTTTACAATATTAATATATTAGAATTATAGTCTCTATTAAAATTTGCATTCTATACTTTAAATGAATTTACGCACAGAAAATACAGTACAAGCGCAATCTGGTAAAATAAAAATTTGTATTACAGTATTTTGTATTGCGACGAAAATAAAATTAAAAACAATCGAAAACGTTGACACGAATGCATTCAAACGTACTTCCTCGTTGTTTGATTAGTACTATATCTCTTAGTTCTTTTAGATCTCATACTGGTCGATAAGCAACAAAAAATTAATACAGGAACAGGAAAGTTTCCAAGTACAATAATTTACTTTATCTCGACGAACTGTTATCGGATTTGTGCTCTTCATTGGCTTTTTTCCGAAGAATGCAATTTTTCCCAGGTTCACCAATTTGTAAATTTGAAAATTAATATTCACCTTTAATACTCACTCTATCATTGACAGAAATCAGAATATTGTCAAATGTTTCACATGGAAAAAAATGATATGTCAAAATATTAAATGAAAGATTAAGAAATTTAGTGAAGAAAATTTGAGAACTTAGGTTTCATAGAGTGGGACATATGAGGCCGCCCAGACCGCAAAAAAAATTGCTTGAAGACTATACATCTTTTTCTAATAGCTAGTAAATCAGAGAGTGGTATTGTGAAGTGATGGACTGATTTACACTGTATTAAAAATCACGTGGATCAAATAAGTTATCTAATTAAGTGTTATCGATAACGTGAGTCACATTCGGGGATAAAAAAATTGGAGTTTAATCCCTTTCTATTTAATCATTTATCTACCTAATAAAATGATGAAAGAGAGCTTTTTGGAAACAAGTGCTTTTAGGACTCTAATTGAGTTACCATAGTAAACCTATGTAAACAACATGATATAAAAATTAATAACTTTAAATTTCTGAGCGCTCTTGATCAAACCTAAATTTATTAGTATAGATGAAACCTGGATGGTAGCTTTTGTATAAAATAAAAAACAATATGAGCGGCAAATTTTCTGGACCTACATGTGTTTGAAACGTATGCTTTCAATCCCGCACCAAAGAGTCAAGTGCTAATGTCACTAAGGAGTATTCCAATCTTAAGACTCTTTTAGGGCAGAAATTCCATGAATTAAACAATGTCTATATTATTCTCACTTACAACTAGTAGGTGTTCTTACAAGGTAATCTTTCCTTAAAAAAAAATAACTTACATCATCAACCAATCCTGGCCAGCTAAACCCACATATACTCTATTTTATATTCACCCTTTTACAGGCTGGTTCCCATTTTTCCATATAGTTAGTATTTTGTGTCCTTTAAACACTCAAAGGGTCCGGGTGTGTTGGTATTGTAATACTTGAAAAAGTCTGGTGGGGAATTATAGTCAATGGATGCATGTGATTAACGCGTTAATTCATCACTGAATTTTCTTCTCTAAAAGACAGCCACTTCAAATGTAATTATGCATACGAGGATATTAAACTTTAAATATTCATTAACTTAAGGGATTGTAGATAACCCGAGGGCAAATGAAAGGGTTTGCGTCAAATGGTTGTAAAATACATCACAAAATTAACACTGGTAACATTCTGACGAAAGCTGTACCACTGTCGAACGTGCAATGAAATGCAACATTATTGTATTTATGCTACTGTCATTTGAATAATGATTTATCAATCATGATTAAGGTGGATGCACTAGGTGAATTTAATTAGTTTATCAAATAAGACCGTATTAAGAGAAATAAATTTATTTGCTTGAAGGTGTTATATATATATATATATATATATATATATATATATATATATATATATATATATATGGGTTTAACGCCATTTTTCAGCACACAATAGGCTATTCATGGCGGAGGAAGAAACCGGGAAATCACCGGAAAGAACCACCGACCCACGAGAAGCTACTGGCAAGCTTTCTCACATATCCACATTTGCCGAATCCTAGACTCGAACCCACGTAGATAGAGGTGATATGGCAGTGATCCGTAAGTGACAGCGCTTTAGACCACTCGGCCACTCGGGGCCCCTAAAAGAAACATGTCAAATAATCAATACTTTAATTTGACTCCAACAAATATTGGTAGAAGCTAATTCAAAATTGTGTTTCAGAACACTGATCAATTCAATTACTTTATACAGATACAAGTGTACGATTTTATTTCCTTTAGTGCATTCAAGAACTTGTGTAAGATTTTATTTTGATCCATCAACTAACTTTACAAAAGATTATTCAGTGAAGTTAAATGATAAACTATTTCATTTTAAAATTTAAACTTTGTAAACAAATACAAATATAAATAAAAGGCAGAAATTAAACACATTTTTGTTCAAAAATAAAATATTATTTGGTCAAAATTGTTTTTGTTTTTTGGTAATTATAATGAAACTCGCAGAAAGTGTACTTTGGGTTGGGAAGATATGTTTTGGCATGTCTATATGTCTGTATGCTTTACTTTGTAGATTGTTCTTTAAGACAATAGTCGCTTGTAAATAATATGTTCAAAATATTCTCGAAGCGGTTTTTTTTTTACAATTTTATGAAACTTTTCAATTAGAAATTATCAGTCTTCCAGAACGTTCTTTTGCGTCATAAATCATGTGACAGTTTGTGTATAAATATAGTTCATTTTTAAACAAAGTCTTTATTCTTGTTTAATATTAGACTTTGGGAATTTGTAATTAGAGTTTTATGTTGTGTTCGGATTTAATTTGAGTTGAATTAACTATTTCCGTTGGTCATTGGAATTACAAAGTGCTCGTTAACGTTTTAGATTAAAATACTACTTTAGGATTACTGAAGACTCATTCAGAAACATTCTACATTATATCGTTATGATACATCAAGACAATGAAAAGATTAGAATTTATTCCGAATATTCTATACTTTGAAATTGTGATAGAACATTTAGGATTTTTAGGGACTTACTTCACTATACTGTAAGTGTCTTTCAAGTTTTCTCTTTGTATTCTCTAGAAATAAATTATTTGTCCATTTTACTAAACTTGTTGATCTCGTGATTTTTTGTTACATAGTTTAAGACCAGATAGTGGCAATCCTTTAAACACACAGTCGTGTTTTTTTTTAACTTCGTCTTTCAAAAGGGAAAGAATGTAAAATTAACAAGAAAGACACAGAAACCGAATATCTTGCTTCAGCGTATTTGTCTCTTTCTTATGCAAGTATTAAGAGTATATATGAAAGACATATGTAAGTAAGAGCAGGATGTAATAACTTAGCGATACAGCAGTTGTATAATACTTATAAAGAATGCAGGTCACTAAGTGATAAACAGTACAAATAAACTATGCCCTTTCGTTTCTATAGAAAATTATATGACTAATCATTGACAACGTATTTATTAAAATTTACGGTCGTCACTTATCTGTAATTCTCATCTAGTAATGTGAATCTACATAATCATGTGCGTCATTAAAATCGACAGACAAGTGGAAGATGACTCGGATAATAATAAACGACAACAAGACTTATGAAAGAGCATATCAAACCGGGCAACAGAACAATTGATACTAAGTTATAAAAATGCCACCCTAAATTAAAACTTTGCTTGTTTGAATATAAGTATTCTTGCTTAAGTTATGCAAAGATATTACTACGTACGTGATTACGTACTATGAGAAACGTCGATAGATAAATAAAGACAAAGCGACTGTATGACTGAGCAAGAAAAATGCAGGGCAATATTTATCAGATTTATCAGTAGTTAATTTAGCTTCAAGAAACAATTAAGCTTTCTTGTGGTACACGCCATACAAGTAGTATATAAACACAAAACTTTTAATTCAGCATCAATTTGTCATTGCGGGAGGTCGTGGGTTCGATCCTCGGTCGAGTCGTACCAAAGACTTACAAAAATGGTACTAACAGCTGCCTCGCTTGACGCTCAACATTAAGAGATTAGTGTTAGGACCGGTCGGTCTGGTGTCAGGATAATGTAACTGGGTGGGACATCATGCTACATGTCTGCGGCATGATGCCTCAGTGCTAGACATCACTATAAACTGCCACACTGCAGACATCGTAGCGATATGACTGAAAAGTTGTTAAAAGCAACGTTAAAAATTATAAACATCAACATCTCATTGAAAACAATTACTTGATTTTATGTTGCAAATTCTAATTCAAATAACCAAGAGAAGGCATTACGTCCATCCAAATAGAGCTTGGAAACTATTTCTTTTTAATTGGGAAAATGTCAATGCCCGAATAGAAATAACAATACAGATTGCTTGATTAAAGGAAGCCGCCTTGGTTCAGCTCTTAGCGAGCGATACCTACATGACAAAGATTGAGGGTTAGAATCCTGTCAACATGAGTTTGGGACAGCATCTGTTGTTCGTCTCTGCACACGTCACTCCTATTGATTCGGCACTGTATCTTGTATTGACGTGCTGTATTCAGTTGGATGGATTGGACTGGATTTATCAAAACACTATGAGTAAAGTAGGTATAATGCAAATTAACTGTAATTGATTATCTCACCTTGATCCCTTACTGCCAGCCCCCGCAATCTTAACTTGAACAACTGAAATCCCTTCCCTACACACGTAAACAAATTTTCATCGGCGAATAAAGAAATCGTTCTTGGACAGATACAATCACTGCATAGTTTGCCAATAAATATCGCAAACTATTGCACTAGTCCACGGATACCATAAATGCTTGGTTTCTCAACATGCAAGAATGATGCATGGATTTATCAACCAATAAGGTCAATGTATCATTTATCAACAAGTATCATTATGCATTAGATTGGCATGTATATAATAATACTTAGATATAGGCAAAAATATAAGATACTTTCCATCACCAGATTTGATATTATTATCCAGTGACATCTGGACAAGGACTCAAATACTCTTATTCTATTGTTCCCGTCAACGGTAAAAAAAAAGACTCTTGTATACAGGTCAAACAACCCCAACATAGGTTATTGGCCTCCCAGAAGAGCTTAAATTACAATAACTGAGCCGTGGAATAAAAATATAAGAGGCACACCTAAACATTTGTTCAAGTACGAATTTAGGGATGTGCATTACGCTTGCGCGCACATGATCTCACCCAATATATAGTAAACATCTATTTCGTAAGAAGGACTGAACAAGGTTATTCATATAATAAGCACGTTCGTACAGAAAGTTGCCCTTCAGACAAAAATAATAGCACTGCATTATAAAAACTGAACCATTTCCTACAACAAAAAAATATTTAAGCTTATCTTTTCAGTTACAACTTACCCAACCTGAAATAGTCTATATTAAATACAATAATATGGAGTTATGTGACATAAGTATGACTTTATGGAAACGTCAAAATAACTTTCTGAACAATGAATATGCAAATTATTTCCCCATATAGATCAGCTAGCAATAAATAATGAAGTATAACATTTTTCACATACATCTGCAGCTAAATATTGCTTTCGTAAAATGGACCACATGAGATGGCTCTGGCGTATTGTGCAAGTACCATGAACGTGACAAAATTTAAGGCTGGAAAACAGGATATCAAACCCCACCCACCACTACCCACATCATTTACAGGTTCTTTCAGAGCTCATCTGTAAGTGACCAGACTTTCTTATTTCGAAATTGTATAGGCTACAACCAACTCAATGGGTAACGTGCACAGCAACGATACCAATTCTACATTTATTGATAAACAATAAAAAGAACAGCATAACATGAAGATAAGCATGCCATTTGGCATCAATAGGGCTCGCATAGCACATACTTAAAAAAGATATACTTGTTAAAAACAATACCGTATTAGAAGGAGTTATACCTGTTGAAATGAGGAGCTATTAACACGAACACTATCAAATATAAATATTTAAATCAAATCCACACTTAAATTCAATAATTGGAAGCGCATAATAAATGTATCCTTCGCCTAACCCGTAGCTCAATATTGCAAATTCTGAAGTCCCAACGAAAGAAACACCTGCAAAGTTCAATTTGTATGAAATATTTTAACAACCTTTAGGAAAATTCCATTTATTACTTCGGACAATTATGTGAAGTACGCCACTACACACACCTTTTGGTAATAATTACCATATTTTAAAAACAGAAAAACGTGCAAACCGGAGTGGGTGTGACGTAATGATCGATTTGTCTACCGAGACTCACAAGCACCTTCTGCCGGTATTTTATTCATGCAGCATTAAGTGAAGCAACAAAAAAGGAAACGAACGAATGCTATGAGCACTACTACCTTTTCGCAAGGAATCTAGTTTAGTTTATCAATATTGTTGTTTTAATAAAATATTGAAAACTTTATGGGTACATACCAAATGATTTTAGGAAGGCATGTAGCCGTGATAAATGGAACGAACTTGAATTTACGTATATTTATTTGATCTAAAGTTGAAACCTTAAATAAAAAACGAGAAAAATTGTTTATATTTGCCATAATGCTATACAGAAATATATGGAAATTTTAGTGAAATGGACTTTTCCAAAACCAGTCCAATCACACTCGTTTGCTTAGGCAAAGGTCATCTGGCCGAATTCAGTAAAATTTTCTTTTCTATTAATGATTTTATATTGCTTGCAAGTCGCATGCTTCATTGTCTAGCAGATCTTTAGGAACAATCTATTAAAAGTGCTCACGTTTGACTTATAGACGTCAAGAGACCAGCGTATTGGCTCAGTGACCATGCAATTTATTTAAATGTTATAACTTTTCAAACCTTATATAAATTCAAAACATAAAATGCCTGATTGATAAAATACACAAACATGCCGGTTCAAATACTTTATACTTGATAGTCGCATCAATAACAATATGATCATGTTACAACTACCTTAGATACCAGTACTGTCCCAGGATTGCAAATTGTCCATCACGAGATGTGACGTTTTCGAGGATGTGACCTACTAAATCAAGTAGGGTTGAAACAATGTTTACAATTCCGTCCAAACAACGCAGATTGTTTATCAGACTCCTAATGTATCGTTAATATCGATGGGTGTTGCGTCTACTTTACTAAATATTTAGCAATGTGACGATGTCGCAAAGTAAACTGACCAACAGCGGTCTCCATTAAAAAAGACTACATAAAATTGATTTTGTAGCTTTCATGTTAATTGCAATATAATACGACATTTAACAACAATGTTTATTAAGTAACCAGTCGAGCATGACGATGTATGGGACATTGCCTTCAAAAGCACATATTTTTTGCTTTACATTATACTGGATTTTGGTCACTTGTGACAAGATTGCAACACGTCGTTTATTGTAAAGCGTTGTTCACACGTGATTTTATCTACGATGATCATACGAGGAAAGGAAAAACGTTGCTCATACGTGTTGTTAAGCAAGATGATCACATATGTTTACTGTTTGTTTTAGCTGCACTTTTAACACATTCTTCGCTATATCATGTTCAAGAAATGGAAGTCAAGTGTCTTTTCCAAGACATGCAGAGGAAATCGACCAGGAAAAGTCGATAACTTTGGATTACGAGTCAGAAGCTCTACTAAATGAAGCGTCTACCCGATGGTCAACATGTACGACGTACTGCATATAGACGCTACGACCGGCGTAATGCTTCACTGGGTCATATAATTTACAGTTGTATAATTTCTAGCTGACCTGCCACGCTTTCATTTATTCACATGTTATATTCTTTACGTAACACACTAGAGAAACAATTATCACATCTAAGTCATTTTGAAACAAAATGTGAGCAATCACTTTTTTAGCACCTCGAGTTATTTGCCTTCATACTCATGTTCAGTTATTTTTCAGCTGTTAGATTTTAGGTCATCTTTTAACTGTCTTCACGGGCAGAGATGACGTATTTTTATTGGGGTGATTTCTTGCATAAAGTACCAATTTTAACACCTGAGAATTTAACGAGTTATCTACTTTGCGTCAGGGAGTGTTCTCCAGGATATGCTCACAGGAATGGCGGTACCATTATGACGTTTATGATAGTCCTTGTGACATAATGTTTGCCTTGCATTGTGCAGCAAACCTTGGTTTGATGACGCGTGCAGAGACGCCATCAGTGAACGAGAGAGGATACTTAAACATTTCAATGCCAATTTGCTTTTCAAACTTATAAGTTGTACGAAGACCTTATATATTGAGGTAAAAAATATGGTCGCGCTATATGAGAGAGCAATAGGAAAACATGGTGATCTCTAGTCGTTAGGCTTACAAAAAGAAACATCAAAGCAGCTGATTCAAATACTTTAATAAATCGAATGAAATGGTCACAACCGTACCAAAATCCCATTGATAGTGAAAGAATTGTTCTAAAAGCTTCGGCTATGTCAAAAACCTGAAAGAAAAGATTCTTGTAACTTCCAGGTCTCCTAATGATGAAGATTGCAAAAAAAAAGAAACATTTCACTCTATGAAAATTACAGGACACTCTTGATAACGTCTATGACTCTTGAATCTAGCAGAAACATGCTAATATATGTGTAAGTGTGTGTGTTTGGTTTCCTAATATCTAGATATAAATATATATATATATATATATATATATATATATATATATATATATATATATATATATACTTATATATATATACATATATATATACATATATATACATATATACATATACATATATACATATACATATATACATATACATATATACATATATATATATACATATATATACATATATACATATACATATATACATATACATATATACATATATATATACATATATATACATATATACATATACATATATACATATACATATATACATACATAGATATATATATATATATATACATACATAGATATACATATATAGATATATATATACATACATAGATATATATATACATACATAGATATACATATATAGATATAGATATACATACATAGATATACATACATAGATATATATATATATACATATATATATACATATACATATACATATACATACATACACATATACATACATTCACATATATACATACATTCACATATATACATACATACACATATATACATATCTATATATACATATATATATATACATATATATATACATATACATATATATATATATACATATACATATACATATACATATACATATACATATATATATATATATATACATATATATATATATATATATATATATATATATATATACATATATATATACATATACATATATATATATATATATATATATATATATATATATATATATATATATATATATATATATATATATATATATATATATATATATATATATATACATGAATGCGGGCAATAATAAACATGAAAAATCTATGCGACACTTCAGCAGAACTAGATGATATCCACAAAAAATTTTTTAAACGCATAGCTGATACAGTCCAAAATATAAACATTGTCAATACGACCTGTGAAATCTGGCGACTTTTTGCAGTCTTGGCGAAAAGCAACGGTAACACCAATACCCAAACCTGGATGGGATAAAAAAAAAAACTTATAGCCATCTTCCCATACCATTACACAAGCTATTTTTGTAAATGCATTGAAAGACTGATGATTGATGAACTAATCTGGAGCTTGTGTCCAACAGACTACTAAAATACATTGAAAGTTGTCGTCAGACTCTAAATAATCCCAATTGAACATCTTGTCAGATTTTACGAATTAATTAGAGAAGCTTTAGTCAAGAAAGAGCAGAAAGGATGTTATCTTTATAGACCTATACACCACATAAAAATATAATATTAATGAATGCTGTTCAGCTTGGGATAGAACTTATTCTGCATCAAGATGAACAACACTGTGACATGCTCTAGTCTAGGAAATGACTGTTTGCAGACGACATCTTGATCAGCTCTAGATGAAAGAGTATGCATTGTTTTGAACGTCAGCTGCAGACACGCTTTCATAAAATTATTGAAATGAGCAGAAGGGAACTTTTCAAATTTTATAAATCTTTTTGCAATCACTTTTGCCTATTAAATCATTTTCATGATGGCGTAAAGTTCAATCATGGCGGTTAACCTTTTCAAGTTGGGATCGAAACCAAACTTTGAGGCTTTATTGTCGACGGTAAATTAAATTTTCTTTTATATATTAGATACCACAGGGTCAAACGTCCCTGTTGTTTAAGATGTGTCGATGTTAAAACATTGGGGCACCTATCGTAATATCTTGCTCCGGTTATGCAGGTTAATAGTACGCTCCGGTTACATATCTATGGCTCTACTGTCTACCTATCAGCTTCTAAATCTTATCTGCCTTTGTTTGGTAAGATACACAACCAGGGCGTGGACTTGGCATGGGTGTATTTGTAACCTCTCTTTCAGAAAGTTCCCTATATTGAAACAAATGAACCCACCACATAATCTTGGACAAAAGAAATCAATTGTTCACTTTACTACCAAACTATCGTCAGGTCTATCTAATTCAGCAAACGACTTTGGCCCCAATACATCCCAACAAACAATAATAAAATCTCATTCCACATTTTGGGCCATTAAATCGTCTTAATGTGAAACAAAAGTAAAACTCGATACTGAAATTGTATGTTGCAAAAGTAACCATTTTAGTTATGTTGTCAGACCCGATCCCCACCCCTACCCCCAGAAAATAAAATATTATTGATTGTTGTCAATTTAAGATGTCCTCAAAAAAGTTCAGAGGGATTTTCATTAGATCAGATCTCCCGATTGTGACCATAAATGTATTTATCATATAAAACGTCATTTTAAGTGTAAAATTACAGTCACATCCCAACATACATTTCGTCATATTCCGGATTTCATTTTCACGTTGTAAGCTTTTCAAACTCTTAAATCTAACTACCCGTTAATATCCCCGATCTTACAGATATGCGATTTGTTCATGCAAACTGTGACAGGTATTCTATACGGTTAGCTACATAGTAAAATTGGCTCTATAATGAAAATGCAGATAAAGCGAGCAAAACATAGCTGTTGTTTTCCGTTTCCGAACAGAAGATTCCATATTCTGACTATGAAAATCTGTTATATAAATCAACATGTTATTCATGCTTTACAAAATATGTGGAATGAAATCTTCATAATCAAATCAGCCCTACAGCTGGGAAGTGGTTCTATAGGGGCAAACTTTGCCTTTCAGTTTATAGAACCTTTGCAGAATTTTAAGATCTTTTTTGTTATAATTTTACACATAAGAGGTCTCCCTACCGAGGGACTTGAAAAACTGCGTGAGTCTGGATTGAGGCCCTTTGCCATATTTCCAGGGACCTCAGGACAACAGTCGTTGTCAAATGACGGATTTCTAAAACAACTCGAAAATAAAATAGTAATTTTTATATTTTCACCCAATGTTTACACATCAGGAAATTCCAAGTTTTCACTTGATTTGCATTTGTATGGCTATCAGTTAGCAATTCCTAGCTGAATATTGAAACCCTGCATCATGCAGCACAAAACACGACAAAACATTACGTAATGAAAAGAATTATTCTCATCTCAAATTACTTAAAGCATATTTAAAAGGCTATGGAAATCCTAATGTTAGGAAATTAAGGAGCGTCTCTTTTTTTCGAAACTAATCAATGGTATGATAACGTTCGTGTAAATAATGTACAATATGACCTTCTATTCCTAATTCGGTCTGAGAAATATCTTCCCCACACCGACTCCCCGAATCTAATTAAAATCAGATCTCCACTCTCCTGGATGAAGATTTGACAGCGACCGCTAAAGGGTTTCTAGTGACCTTTGAGTTAGCTTTCTGAACTTTTTAAAGTGTATCAAATCGATAGACTCGCACTAGTGCTCTTCATTTATGCTGCCCAATCTCCCAAAGGCGAAGGAACAAACTTCATCTGATTGCCTGATAAAATTAGCGATTATGGTAATATCATAGGTCAACAGCACATGACCTCTTAACCGTCGCTTTTGGGTCTTCACGTAGAACAGTGGAGATCTGATTTTATTCAATTTTTGTACTCCTCTAATCAAGCAAATAATCACTAAAATCTAACAAAGCTATTAACGGAGGCAAAAGTAAAAATACTACATACACTAGTTGTATTACAAAATATAATGATGTATTTAATATTTTAATTTTTTTGGTAGGTTTGTTTTTCCAAACCTGTTTTGCTTTTCTCATTTTTACATTTTTCAAATTTTACCTATAGCTGGCACAATACATACATACATACATACATACATGCATGCATGCATGCATGCATGCATGCATACATACATACATACATACATACATACATACATACATACATACATACATACATACATACATACATACATACATACATACATACATACATACATACATACATACATACATACATACATACATACATGCATGCATACATACATACATACATACATACTTACATTGTTTACGATATTTGGCTATGAACTTGTTCAAATTTTAGTGTATAATATGATAATCTTCATAAATCACGTGTTTCAAATTTAACGCAAATATAGTTAGTATTTAAACACAAAACTAGCTTTGAGTGCACAAACAACATTAATGAGCAATCAATTAGGGAGCGGCCAATACCGGTCCGGAAAGTTGGAGTTACGCGATTAGCCCGAGGAGGTGTAATTAGACTATCGGATACGATGAATTGAACACCGGAATAGTTAGGTATAATTTTCAGTACTACGTGAATTATTTACTACGATTAGACGTCACGTGATAGGGAGTGTTATTCTGTGAAATGGTTTTCGGAGAAATGGTCAGATTTCTTTGAATATTATTCCTTTCCCTACACCGAAAACTTTTGACATACAAGCAAAGGCATCCATGGAACATTACCGTAAATTCAGCGAATCTGATGTCAACTAAAATAAAAATCAAAAGAGCAAGCAAAAAGCCACACAATATGTAATGGTTGGTTGATGGATGGTGGCAATAAGGCAAACGTGCCTGGACCAGAAAATATTAAGTGTACGGGTAGGACAGAAACCCGCAATGTTGAGATGTAATGCAGAAATTGAGGCACAGTGGTGGGGTTGTGAAAAGAACGAAAAGGGGACGGACAGTATAAGAGAAGGAATTGAAGAAAGACGGGGTAATTATATCTTTTTTAAAATGAAGAAAGCGGGGCGGTTATGTGGTTTGAACTGGGCTAACGAACTTACTGTACCATGACATGATGGGTTCTATTGGTGTCCCAATTAAACAACACTCTTTAATTGCTTTAATTTCGTGAAAAGTGAACACGAAGTAGTCCACAATGTATTAGAAGTAAACTTTCGCAAATTATCAAACATGAGATGTACAATAATGTGCAATACAATGTAATACAAAAGTAATAAGAAACTACATAAGGCAACAAAAGACACATCCAAATAGGCGTATATATATATATATATATATATATATATATATATATATATATATATATATATATATATATATATATATATATATATATATATATTGTGAAAATTGGCGGCGTTCAAAACAGACCATCTTCTTTCACTACGGTTCGTTGCTAGGGAATGACCTCCGCGGTGTAATTTACCCAGTGTGGATAGATAGAAAGAAGAATGCAGATCACTGAACTGAACAAGTATATTGAAGAAATAAACACGACGAGCCCCCTTTCAATGAATAAATATAAAATTTAACCAGTTTACCAACAGAATTTAAAATGAAAAGAAATCAATGACTTGGTTACAAAAGAAGGAAAATGGTACTAACATGTACTCAAATAAAAAGACAATACAAATTTCTTTAAATGTAAAATTACTTTCAACTTTAATATACTATCTTCATTGCCAATGAGATGTGACCTTTGAGTGCAACGATGAGAGACTTCATCATCTATTTTATGCGGACATCAAGACTTCCGTTCGTCCCTGCTCCGCCGATCTTTGTCTATCTGTTTGGTCTTGGACTCTTGTCCGTCGAACTCTGATTTAACAATCGTCTCTGAACTTAGATTTCGGCTTAGAATTTGCTCTGGTCCTGTGATTGGTTCAGGGATTGCTCAGTTGAATCCAGGAAAGCTGTTGCCTTCAATAAATAAAATGTCTCGCAATAGACAATAAGTCACATTCCCAAGTATATCTGTATTTTTACATTAATTCGGCTCAGAAAACAAAAGGCAAAAATTCTGCCGCATGAACGTTACCTAACTCTCAGTTTACATAGTCAGTCAACGCTTGTCCTGACCTAAATTTGGGTCACGCTAGGGGTGGTCAACTAAATTCAACTCAGCCGTATGAACCCGTATGTAACCCGCCCTTGACTTCTTACTTTACCAATCTAGCAGTGTTAAGTTACATATGGGTTATACCCTCAGATCTAACTATTCTAAATATTACAAACTAGCATATGGATATACATGAATGTTAGATCATACTCATTCTAGACAGAGGTAATCCATAAAACTATGAAATATTACCCATCATTCCTTAAGCTTAATTCAACAAAATTCCTAATCACTCCTATGTATTAAAGATTCAATTACATGCAATCTTGTCAACTAATCTAATGAAATTTTAATTACATTCAATCTTGCCAATTCTCCAAATGAATTGATAAAAAGAAAATCAGAGAATAAAATGTTATGACTAGCATTTCACTTAAATCTTACAAAATGAAATCATACATACATACATCATATCAAGAATACATTTGCAAATATATCAACAAATGAAATAACATATTAAAATCGGTAAACTAAGATTGCGTACCTTTTGCCGTTTTCTTTATTCGTTTCCACGAACCTCACGTATAGTCCGTCTCCTAACTGAGACAACTATCTGGTCCCATACTCTATAACGAAAACGTACTTGTTACGAATTCAAATGCAGAGTTTGTCTACCCGCTGAGACAAAACTCCCGCTTTACTGCCAATTCACGAGATAACGTCTTACACGCTCCCGGAGTCGACCACTCTTTTTTCAAGAAAGATTGAAGACTGAAGAATTTTCCTAAAGTAAAACCTTTAATTTCTTACAGAGTTCCGCCCATAAATCCATATTAACCAATCGGAATAGACTATAACCTAAATCTGTTCCGTAGAATTTTTGGATTGACAAGACAACTAAACAACTAATCATGCCGTAATTAACGTCCCTTTGAACAATCATCTATGGCCAGCTCCCGCCCTTTACCCGGCCGATTTTAGGAATGGGTCTTATGTCATTCTCTTGTACCATAGCATAGGACTCGGTCAAATGACGTCGGCTAGAACGAATTCCCTTTTGACGTTCAGAGATGAAATGAAAATAATCATCTAACTATCTCTAGCCCTTTCTACTTTAATTAAGTTGACTTTGATACAATTCCTTTAACCAAAGCTTCTAAGAGTTTTCAAAATTCGACACATCACACACACACACACACACACACACACACATATATATATATATATATATATATATATATATATATATATATATATATATATATATATATATATATATATATATATATATATATAGATTATATATATATATATATATATA
This sequence comes from Potamilus streckersoni, assembly GCA_016746295.1. NCBI lineage: Eukaryota > Metazoa > Mollusca > Bivalvia > Unionida > Unionidae > Potamilus > Potamilus streckersoni. Next base: position 1,132,100 of record JAEAOA010000760.1, read on the forward strand.
TATATATATATATATATATATATATATATATATATATATATATATATATATATATATATATATATAATGAAATAAATATGCAGTGCTATTGAGCCTGTAGGGCAAATAAGCGCACGTATATATAAAATAGCATTTATAGCTAATTAATGTATATGGCAAGTAAGCGTACATATATAATAAAATAACATGTAATATTAATTAGCGTGTATAGCAAATTAGAGTACATGAATATAAGAATAACATATATTGCCAATTAACGTGCATGACTAATAAGCGTATATGGCAAATAATCGTGTAAGTCATGTATATGGAAAAAATATGTATTGTAAATTAATGTGTATGGCAAATAAGCCCACACTTTTCTGACGTCATACACAATTTATAAAGTATTATTAGAAACATTAATTGTCTAAGCAATGAAAGACAAGATTTCGTAATTATTACTCATGGAACATGCAATAAAGGAATCCATAAATTGAACTGCATACCTCGGTGGTTAATGAGACATTATATTTAGGTAAAACTTATACAACTATCATTTTAGCAGGTTCATATTTTGTACTTCACTAGTCAGTCCAATGTGTATACATACAGTAGAATCGTGAAGCTGTTTGTGTCAATACAATTTGATTGGCTTCCTGAATGTTATAAAGCTTATGCCAGTTAAATTTGATTGGCATCGTACTTTTCCGTTTTCAGTTTTTCTACATGCCAGTTTTTGCAGTGTTTCTCTTGGTCTCAAGAGTTAATCAGTTCATTTTAAAGGCAATCTCTGTCTTCACAGCTGCATCGTCCTGTAACATTGTGTTTTATTTGTTCGATCGAGCTCTACCATTTATGTATACAGTCATTTGGATATTGATTGAAATTCTCTTAAAGTTTCCAGTCTTCATTCCCTCAAATTATTTCGGTATGAAAACTCACATATGTTTGGTAAACGAAAGATGATGAATAGGTAACCACAGAATTTTATTTATGTTTGTGTACAAGTATTGATATTTGATTTCATGGGTTTACCTCCAGATATGATATGGAATGAACTTTGGTTCATATATATATATATATATATATATATATATATATATATATATATATATATATATATATATATATATATATATATATATATATATATATATATATATATATATATATATATATATATATATATATATATCGAGAACGTATACGTTTTCCGTGCAAAAACAGAAGATATACAGCTGCACTATCTTGTAACATTACGTTTTGTTTGTTCGCTCAAGCTCTACCATTTATACAGTCATTACTGCAAGAAATATACGTACGCTACTGTGTCATTTTATCAAAGTATGCTACCATCCAAGATGAGAAAGTGATTCACTTCGTGGGTTTTAAGTCAAACCTTTAAAACAGAAACAATGCGACCATTTCTATTGCTCACAAGAAGACAGCTTTAAACATTCGACTTGATTTAAACCACGACCTTCAGTCTATAAGCATATCTCTGGGCTACGTCAATCCAATTACAATAGTGCATCAACAGCATTTGACAAAACTGGCCAGAACTGGTTTAGAAGCTATATGCTTGAATAACAATTCAAGAAATGATAAGGTATGTGATGAAGGTGCAGCCATACGGAATTACACGGATGATAACTGTTTTTGCGCATTTAAATACAACCAAACACGCGCACATATATAAACATACACACAGACTTATAGATCAGCAGATAGGTGCATCAGTTATTAGACATTATCATGAAGCTTCCTGGTACAACAAAATAATTGTAGCCGTATGATATTCCTCACCCTACGCTTAAAAATGTGAAAGTTCAATATGTCAAATCTAAATAATTCATCTAGTTTTAACTTGATAAAAATGCGTATATTCACATGCAGAATGAAATCCCTATTGACTTTGCGAAAGATATATGTTTTAGTGATGAAAACTATTTAGGAAACTTGCAAGTTCACTTTCTATAAACTGCATTCCTTTCGTCTCGGTTCCGTCAAATAACAATTGCTATGGAAATCATAAGTATATTGTCACCACTGTAAGTTTATCTGCGTTACAATGAATAACACATGCTTGTTTCTGTTTTCTTTTAAATAGTGCTCGATAGATATATCCTTACAAGCTCCAGCTGTCATGACGTAGATGAGTCGTCAGCTACATTCAAGATAGGATCTTCATGTTGTTTGCGGAAATTATGAGTTTTTCAAAACTTCTTTTGCGTGTCTCTGACATATTTATAGTCCTAGTAATAAAATTTGCAAGACTAACATAAATATATGGCTAGCTTTATGCATATATTTTTCTATAGTACTTTGGAAACAGTTTTAATTTTCAAAAATCTTTCAATGCGCTTCGGCCAACTATTACCAAAAGCAATTCAAAGGTTGCACCAATATTATAGCAATCATTATAAATGTCATTCAATTTGACACATGGCATAAGTTTAAACGTCAGACTTTTGAATTATTAGCACATGGGGTATTATTAATGAACCAGCACTGTTTGAGAATTCTCACCTTAGCATTCTTTTCTTTTCCCCCAAGGACAGGGGCGAAAAGGAAAGGAATGATGGGACTATGATCTAGATATTGAAAAAAATAAATATCATTGATACTGAGATAAATTATATAGTCGTTCTTACCATAATTTATCCGAATGTATAAAGAATAATATGTCCATGATTGGTAAAATACCTGTATCATAAAATCATTTATATTCTTCTCTACGTTTGACAATCATTACTATTGTATAATATAATGAAATATGGTTTATCTTTTACTATTTGCACATTCTTTAATGACTCGTAACTTTCAAATGCCAATAATAACACTGTATGCTAACAACAGTTCACAGCATATATATATATATATATATATATATATATATATATATATATATATATATATATATATATATATATATATATATATATATATATATATATATATATATATATATATATATAAAGAATACAAATCATATGGCGAATAACAACCCTCTCAAGCGTACTGGATCCACCAAGGGATCACGAGTGTCAGGGATTAATTAAAATAGATGCAATAAACTGACGACGAACAGTACGAAACTAGTAACTAACTAGCCTAAGCGCTTTCGACTCTTAATGAGTCTTTTTCAAAGGCAAATACAAAACATAGTTACGACATTAAAGGTCGAAAGCGCTTAGGCTAGTTAGTTACTAGTTTCGTACTGTTCGTCGTCAGTTTATTGCATCTATATATATATATATATATATATATATATATATATATATATATATATATATATATATATATATATATATATATATATATATATATATATATATATATATATCCTTGCTACTCATCTGAAAAGTTGAAATATTAAAGACGTAGATATGATCTTGACGAAAACAACATATTAAAACATTATTTTGATATATTTGTAATATTGACCACATGAACATATAGAGAGAGATGGTTTCTTTTTCTCTAAGCAAAGGTTAAAGACGCTGATGCGATAAGACAAAAAAATGCTTGGTTGTAAGTCACTTGTTTATGCAAGATTTCAATTCATGGACACATACGCCGATTTCATAAAGGCTGATCAAAAATAAAGGACAGAAAGCTGCATACTTTAACACATTTTTTATGATGTTAAACCGAGCTGAATTTTCTTCGCATCGTGTCAAACATTTCCTGCTGATTGTTTATACATTAAATTTATGCACGAACGCATGGATAGATGGGATGCGGGAGGATGAACTGATCAGGGAAAGATAAATCTTATCACTAAAGCGATATTACCTCATCATGTATATTACAAATGAAAACAATGCTTAAAATGTCTAGTATATTCGAATAGCAGCCAACGGCCATTTTACAAGTATCAAGTATTCAGTAAAATTCCGAATGGCAATTCGTTGTTACAAAAAAACATCGCACCAAAACTGAGATCATGTGAGACAATTCTTTGTGAGACAAGGCAATCAAAACAACTGAAATGATGATGTCATGAATGAGTTCACCGCAAGCATTGGTGAAAATAATGACTGTACTTGTTCGCGAACCACGAACTTTGAGGAACCTTCACGCAGTAGTATTATACTAACAGTTTCGTTCATTAATGATCAAAATTGAATAGCCAGAGACAAATATAGTTTTCTACAAGTCTTTGTCATAGAGTAGCAATTAGTCGCCTTGATTCACCTTAAATAAATATTAATTATTGTTATAAAATTAAATATAAATTTCATTTTAACAAAGCGGATCCATATTGTTGTTGAGCCGTCTACACTTAGTTGCAATCACAAAACTTCCACATGTAAATTAACGACCAGCATGGACATTTAGTTGCTTCCGGGCACTAAACTGTGTCAAGAAGCGGGCGTCGGGTATGATCATCAACAGGACACTGGGATGCATTTTTCTTTTCTCGGTATGCAGGGGACTTAAGCACAGGTTTTTGGTTACATATTTCCTGTGATTTGTATGTACTGATCTTGAGATGAATATGATCGACGCACATCGAAATGAAATGAGCATGGACTAGATAAGTGATGTGTGTGTGTGTGTGTGTGTGATTTTTAACGTAGCTTTAACAATTTTTCAGTCATGTCGCCACGATGTTTGCAGTGTGGCAGTTTATAGTGATGCCCAGCACTGAGGCATCATGCCGCAGACATGTAGCATTATGTCCCACCCAGCCACGTTATCCTAACACCAGGCCGACCAGCCCTAACACTAACCTCTTAATGCTGAGCGTCAAGCGATGCAGCTGTTAGTACCATTTTTGTGAGTCTTTGACAATAATTGCTATGTAAATCACCTTTTAAAAACATTTATAACTGCATTAACTCAGTAACGCAAACTTAATAGCCTGAATAACTTTTGTTTTAATTAGATCCTGAGTGATAAAGATATAATGAATGATGTTACGAACAACAACGAAGATGACAAATTATGATTAGAACTTATTAAAGGGATGAAATACTTAGAGGCATGCAATATAGTGAATATTAATAGATGAATGAATAGGATACATTGATATAATGAATCGTTGTTACACTGGAAATATTCATGTTTAATATCTACACACTTTATACTTGCTATAGATTCTAGTCAGTGAAGAAAATGTTTACAGCTAATATTTGACCTTTGGGAGCCTTAAAATGAATATTCTCAGCCGCAGGGAGAATGAAATAAAGGTAGCATCATAACCCATCATTCGTCCGTATGTGTAGACCTTTACATCGTCAACAACTAAGAGCTGCAAATGGTGTATCAATTCTGAAAGTTAATCGTTTTTATATATTGAGAATTTTCTTTATAAAGAATTCTGCATGATGGGCGCTTTGACGTAAATACATCTCAGGTGTACTCAGGCGTACTCATAATGGTGGCATTCCGATATACTAGTCAACGCCAACCTCCACCAACACGAGGCATTTTGTTAGGCGTATCATAACATGCAAAGTGTACTTCACAGAACAAATTTTATCTGGCTTTTCAATTTTGTCAATCGCTTTTTAATGGCTTTCCACATTTTGTTGCATGCAAACCTTGTCTGGCATAGATTTTGGTTTGTTGGTTCCACCTTCAACATGATATCTAGGGCAAACTCTGCTAGGCCTTTTACAATAAAAAAAATTATCGACGAATATTCCTCATATTCGATTCATGTTTTTAGTTTTAATTAAACTTACAAGAGAGAGCTATCAACACACCTATAAGACTTTGTTGCGTTTGGTCCAAAAACCAGAAGAAACCATGTGATGTGATTATGATTTTTAACGTAGCTTCAACAATTTTTCAGTCATAACGCTACGATGTCTGCAGTTTGGCAGTTTATAGTGATGTCTAGCACTGGGGCAATATGCCGCAGACATGTAGCATGATGTCCCACCCAATCACATTATTCTGACACCAAGCCGACCAGTCCTAACACTAACCTCTTAATGCTGAGCGTCAAGCAAGGCAGCTAGTACCATTTTTGTAAGTCTTTGGTATGACTCGACCGGGGATCGAACCCACGACTTACCGCATCTGAGGCAGACGCTCTAACCACTAGGCCACCGAAGCGGTTCCTAATAATTTGGATAAATCACGTGACGGTGTTACAGCTTTAGAACCTGTTACACAATATGATATACGTACCAAGACGTGTCTATTAAATCTTTACATCAAACGCTTCGGTGACTTAGTGTGATGCACGTGCAACAGAATGTACAGATGAATTCATGTAACAATGTCTTCCTGTATTTATGTAAATTTTTTTTTAAGTTTGTGATCTCCAATTGATGATTTCACTGTTGAATAGATTAAACGTTTTATCATATCCTTTACAAATACTGTTGTGTTAATACAGAAAACATGTCTTAACGAGAACACAACACTATAAAAAGCGATATGAATAAGTAGAACTAATAATTATCATAGAAAGCAAAGGCAGAAATTTTGAATGTCCAAAGGTAACAAGAAACCATTAAGATTCACTTGTATGCACATTATTTACCGTTTATATTTTTATTTTTCAACTTAAAATGCACCTTAGTCTGTAAGTGTCCCCTTGCTGCAAAATAATTTTAACAAAACAAACACAGCGATAAGCCGATTGAGACTGTATACACAATCTATGTGTAGTCTCATCTGCCATCTGAAAGACCTATGTAAAGATGCTTCCCTATCAGGTCACTATCAGACGATATTTGAACCATTTTACTTGAACGATGGGCAACCTGGCAGTCTCACCTATAAGCAATCACCAAAATTTACTATTTTTAACAAGGCATACAGAAGGAAAGTCAACTTAAAAATCACAAAGATAGATACTGACAAACAGCATGATATGCCTTCTGTTTATATATGTAATTTTCGTAAAAGTATCTTGAGATTCAATGAATTTATTTCAACTCCCAAGCTCCCAAGTACCATATAAAGTCAACGGTAAGTTTGCCCGCTGTGCATATATATATATATATATATATATATATATATATATATATATATATATATATATATATATATCTATGTATATATATATATATGTATATATGTATATATATATATGTATATATATATGTATATATATATATATATATATATATATATATATATATATATATATATATATATATATATATATATATATATATATATATATATATATATATATATATGATCAATAGTTACATTGTTTCCCATCAGCATTTATCTCTCCACTTTAAATATAAACAACATTGTTATGTGCACGTCGTCTCAAGCCGAGCGAACGAAATACCGCAAACATTGTCACGACTGTTACAAACTGAACCGGTAGAGAATTTCTTGTAGCAGTTTCTGCACTGTTAACACGACATTAGGCGCGGGTTCGTGTTGGACATGTTAAATTACATCACGACCAGGATATTGCGAAAACGATTTAAACGCACATTTTCTGGATTATTATTCGACTTCAGTGCGAACAGGAATTATTGTCCTGTATAAAATAGCGATCATGCTCGTTGGTAACACGTTTTGCAACAGTCATAAAATCTTTAAATAATACAACCACACGCACAATATTGTTAAAAACATGCTGAAGTAACGCAGCAGAAGACTCGATATATGATTAAATGATCATGGTTGGGTATTTATCGATGTGTAAATTTTACCTAATCACTCACAAAGTAAATAAAGTCCGAAGGACAAAAAAAATATAAAAAGTGTATTATCTATATTTATTTGCTGAATGAAAAATTTAAAAAATGAAACAATCGTTTCGCAATGATGTGTCTGCAATGTTTATTTATATTGTAAACCGAAAGTAGTCCCAGAATTTATCGATGTGTAAAAATTCCAGATCAGTAACACGTGACCGTTTACATCCAAACATATTGCAGTAAATCTGTTTCATTCATGAAAAATGGAATTATATTTATATAAAAACTTTATGTTTCAGCCGCCGATGCACCCACATTGGGAAATAATTTCATTCGGTTTGTGTGTGCACTAGCTGAATTAGAAAGTGGACAACGTAGTGCTACTGACAATGGTGCTTTTATAATCTCTGGTCGTATTGATACCATGAGGCAAAAAACACATTACCAGTTAGCACCTGTGTTCTAGCGATGGGAGGATCAACCACAGAAGACAAAGCCTCCCAGTGGAGCGTTTGTGCGAGAGGAATAGTAAGTGTTGCAGCGAAATGCGGGTCATCCATGGGCTCCCGCACATGGGGCCTGAGGGGTACACCTGCCCTTTCACCTTCCCCAGATTTCATTTATAAACATGTTTTGGCCTACATACGCAGACCAACTATATGTTTGTACGAACCCCTCCCTCCTGCCGGTTATGTTTGGGATCTGCGCGTTCTCGTACGCTAAAGAAGTGATTATGTCAAGGAATATCTATCGTTTGGTGTCAAGCAGTAACATACCAGCTTTAGTCCAATGCTATACGTCCATACGATGTTCGTTTGTCCAGATCAGATTTGTTCACGAAGATATGCGAAATAGATGTCCTGCAGAAGATCGTTTGGCACAATCACGCATGCGTCCTGTTTATTCTTTATATAATCTACCAGATCAGCCAATTTCTACTCGTCTTGGTCATAAACCACGTACTTTGTGGACCGTGATCGAATTAAAGTATAATAACAGTTTACTCGAATAATGATAATGGTTGAACACTTGGACCTCACACGACTTTCCTCTTCCATGAACACCTATTGGTAACGTCCACACGTGGGCGTGTGCTCGCGATGTGAGGACAATGTTATGAGTGTTGAAGGCAGTGACCTAGATCATTAATGAAGATCCAAAACCGCTCAAGTAATTATCCTGGTTGGTCGAGTGGTCAAATGTTCTCGCCTATATTCCCGAGCCACCCAGTCATCTTGAGTTCGAGTCTCAAATTGACCAACGTGTATATACTAGCGCAGAAATCGGATCTAACTGCAAAAAGACATTGGCTCTGGTCTGTGGTAGTAGAGCATGGTCTATGCTGTTTGATCGAAACGACATAAATAAAGATCTGGTAGAATTGGGTCTATGGTACTTGCAGGTTGGTGCTTACATCTACGCTAGTACAAACGGGACCTGGAAAAATTATGAGGCGTAATTTATATACTTAAGATAACAAATCAACAGATGTTTATTGCAAGACGACGACGATAACACCTTTAATAGCTTAAGGCGTATAGGAAAATGAGCTAACAAAGTTTGGCGCGCTAAAGCCACGGCGAAGTCGCTAGACAAATTGGTCAGACAGATTTATTAAGTTCTACAATTGTTATGCAGATGATTACAGAACTTCGATAGCCCGAGACAAATATAGTGGCATAGACGGGAGTCGCCTTTATTGATCTTAAATGAATACTTATTATTGTTCTAAAACTTAATATCAATTAAATTTCACCCAAACCGCTTAATTCATTGTTGTTCATCGAATGTACCTTAATTGTCGTTAAAAATCTTCCAAACAAAATAATCAGTCGACGTAGCCTCTCACAATGGTACCTGGTAATACAATGAGGCTATAGGCTGACTTTTTACCAGTAACAGTATAGTGGAATAAGGGGCTCCGTGGCGGACAATATCTGGTCCAATGAGAACATTACAGTTGAAATTTTAATGTCGTTATGTCAAGAATTCCACTTCACGTTTTGAATTAAATTGCTTATCCTTAAAATTACATCGTCTAGGTCGAAATTTTAAATTTTATATGCTGAATTATCCAGCGGTGGTTGAATTTTCAATGTCCTATGTCTCGAATTCCAGGTTCACATGTCGAATCTAACTTTGTATTGAAAGTTTCATGTGGTACGTCAAATATTTAGATTTCAACTGTTGAATTACAAAACGTTTTGGATGAAACTTCGATATTAAATGCTGGTATATCTAAACTGCTCCAGTGTGAACGTTGTAGTTGAAATTTCATTGTCTTATGTCGAAAAATTAAATTTTACATGTTGAATCAAACTGTTTTTCCTTAAAATTACTTTGTCTAAGTCGAGATTTGAGATTGTATCTGTTGAATTATACAGCGACGGTTGGAAGTTTTATTTCATGCGTCGAATATTTACAGTGTCGATTAAAATTTCGATAAAATGTTTTAGAATTTAGCTGTTGAAGTGCACAGCGGTGATTAAATTTGAGCTCTGCACTTCTTGAATCACATTCGTTGTCCTGAAAGTTCCATTCAGTATGTCGTGTTGTTAACTTGTATCGGCTGAATTACACAGCAGTGGATGGACGTTTTATTTTCGTTTGTCAGATTTGCTATTTGTATATAGTGAAATACGTGTTGATCATAATAGTTACATTACACGATGAGGATGTTTATTGTAACAATTCTAACTAATATCGAGTGTAAAGATGTATAATTTATGAATTCATCTATGAAGCCTCATAACATTTTATGCATTTACGGTTTGAAACTTATCATTCATGGTTTGAAAATTACTAGGAATTTCCTCGCTAGAGGCCACTCTCGCTACAAGAACCGCTTATTTTTAGATATGTATGATTCCAGTTGATTGATTTTGATGAGATACGATACAGTGAATATCTACTTATATTAGTTATCTTACGGCTTTTTATGGACGAAACTACCTAAGGAGCTGTAGGACACCATTCTAAGTACATATAGTGAATCTTATTTTTTATGTTTTGCTTCAATATACCTATCCAAAAATTTTGACCTTTTTGACCTCTCTCATGTATTTATTTTTATGGCATTTTTAACCGCCCCGATACCCTAGTGGTTAGACCGTCCGCCTCAGATGCTGGAGGTCGTGGGTTCGATCCCCGGTCGAGTCATACCAAAGACTTACAAAAATGGTACTAACAGCTGTCTCGCTTGACTCTCAGCATTTAGAGGTTAGTGTTAGAACTGGTCGGTCTGGTGTCAGGATAATGGGACAGAGTGGGACATCATGCTACACGTCCACGGCATGATGCCCCAGTGCTAGATATCACTATAAACTGCCACACTGCAGACATCGTAGCGATATGATTGAAAAATTGTTAAAGCTACGTTAATCATAATCACATCACATCACATGAAATTTTTAATTTTGTATTTGACAGGTGTATGCAACATTAAATTTTTGCATAGGACCTGTCCCCTACTCTCATAGAAAATTCACGAATGACGTCATCAGCAGCAATATTGGTCGTGTGCTGGAAGAAATACCGTTAGGTTCATATGGTGTTTGGAAGTTGAAATAGATTCATTGAATTTAACGATTCTGTTACAAACATATATACATAAATAGAACGCAGATCTGGCTTTCTGTTAATATGTCTCTAATCTGTTGACGTTTGACTCCACTTTATAAGCTGATTTTGCTTCAGTTTCGGCTTGTTCAAAATTGTTTGTTAGCGTTATTGCAGCAATTTAAATGTCAGTAAAATTAGATAGAATTAAGTCATTGAGCACATTAATACTGTTTGTCAAATTAAAAGTTAGATCGATACTTTCAGCAGACATGTAGTTTTGATTAATAATAATAATAATAATAATAATAATAATAATAATAATAATAATAATAATAATAATAATAATAATAATAATAATATTAATAATAATAATAATAATACGCGCAATTTTAAAGAGCGACCTTGAGCGAGGAAATTCGCAGTAATTATCAACCTGTGAATGGCAACCTTTAAAATATAAATGCATAAAAGATAATGGCGCCTCACAACTTAATACACGAATGCTGCATCTTAATATTCGATAATACTTTGAATTGTTATTCTCATCGTGTGATGTATGTTTTAACACAAGCATAACATTTCAATATATAAAAATAGCACTTCTAACAAGCACAATGAAAGGTTCAACCATCGCTGTGTAATTTAACAGATACAATCTAACAACTCAATATGCGAAATGGACTTTTCAGCACAATGAGTGTTAATCAACATGTTAAAGTGAAATTCTCGATTTAGCATTTTAACTGCTGTGTAATTCAATAGATACAATCTAAAAGCTCGACACTGGCATCGAAATTTTAAGCAACGCTGTGTAATTCAACTGATAAAACCTAAATACTCGACATGAAATGGAAGTTTCAAATCGAGCTGTTTAATTCAACACGTAAATTAAGAATTTTTGACATGTGACATTGAAATTTCAACTACCGCCGATTATTTCAAAAGACACAATCTATAACCTCGACAAAGTAAACGAAACTTTTAACTATTACGGTGTAGTTCAACAGATACGATCTAAAATCTCGATCTAGAAAAAAAAAATGGAATGTTAAGGACAAGCAGTCTGATTCAACGCGTGAAAACGGATTTCTCGACATACATTAACATTTCAGCAACCACTATGTAATTCAAAAGATACAATATAAAATCTCGATATTGGATATCGAAGTTTCAACAAACGCTGTGTAAATGAACAATTGAAATCTCCATATTCGACATATAAAATGGAACTTTAAACAGAAACAGATTCAACACATGACATTGAAATTTAAACCGCTGCTGGGTAATTCACACAAACACAATCTAAACCTCAACCTAGAAAATGAAATGGAACTTAAAAGATAAGAAATTTTATTGGAATATATATATATATATATATATATATATATATATATATATATATATATATATATATATATATATATATATATATATATATATATAGATGCAATAAAGTGACGACGAACAGTACAAACCTAGTACCTAACTAGCCTCAGCGCTTTCGACTCTTAATGAGTCTTTTTCAAAGGCAAACACAAAACATATATACGACATCGTATATATGTTTTGTATTTGCCTTTGAAAAAGACTCATTAAGAGTCGAAAGCGCTTAGGCTAGTTAGTTACTAGTTTTGTACTGTTCGTCGTCAATTTATTGCATCTATTTTAATCAATCCTTGACAATGCATTTCAGGCAACATTTAATTATGTCTTTCATTTCAGAAAATCAGAAGAAAAAAAAAACAGCTATGTAAGATCAAGAGATTACCTGCTATCAGCATTTTTTTCATTTTCATTTAAGAGTGCAATATATTGACACAGTCAAGGGGTTTCCTGAGCTAATCTAATAGCAAGTAAGCATGACTCGATTGTCCATGTTTTCCACATTTCCAGGGAACTTCAAGCCAACAGTCGTTATCCTTTAAAAGATTTAAATGCTCAAACACTGCAAATAAATTTCCACATAAAACAAAACTTTAATTTCGTACTGTCGTAGTATTTTTTCTTGTTTCACATTTTTTATGATTTACGAGTAAGCCCTTCCAGTCCCAATATTAATACTTCACGCTATGCTATGCAATGCAAAATACGACCCAAACAAGCAATAGAAAGACGTATCTCAAACTAGTAAGCAAGTGAATCTGAAAATACCCGGATATTTCCATATGCTAAGAAATTAGGGACGGTCCATTTCATGAACACAATCCATGCTGACATCAAGTGTCGTGAATAATGTCTGTTCCTAGAAACTAATGCAATATTCAACACCGACTCTACACAATAATCACTAAAACCTAACAAAGCTGTAAAGGTAAACGCAAACAACTCTTTTACTAGCGGAAGAGAGGGGTGGGGGTGAATGCTTACATTATTAACAGCTTTGTCGTATCATGCAATAAATTGATAAATGTTCTATGTGATGTGATAATCTACATGTGCATTGATTTCGTCTAAAAAGTAGGATATAGTGACATAAATTACTTAAAAACTCCTCCATTTCGTCTAAAATTGGGATATAGTGACATAAATTACTTTAAAAATCCTCCATTTCGTCTAAACGTGGGATATAGTGACATAAATTACTTTAAAACTCCTCCATTTCGTCTAAAAGTGGGATATAGTGACATAAATTACTTTTAAGATCCTCCATTTCGTCTAAACGTGGGATATAGTGACATAAATTACTTTTAAGATCCTCCATTTCGTCTAAAAGTGGGATATAGTGACATAAATTACTTTTAAGATCCCCCATTTCGTCTAAAAGTGGGATATAGTGACATATATTACTTGAAAAATCCTTTATTTCGTCTAAAAGTGGGATATAGTGACATAAATTACTTTTAAGATCCTCCATTTCGTCTAAAAGTGGGATATAGTGACATAAATTACTTTAAAAATCCTCCATTTCGTCTAAACGTGGGATATAGTGACATAAATTACTTAAAAAATCCTCCATTTCGTCTAAACGTGGGATATAGTGACATATATTACTTGAAAAATCCTTTATTTCGTCTAAAAGTGGGATATAGTGACATAAATTACTTGAAAAATCCTTTATTTCGTCTAAAAGTGGGATATAGTGACATAAATTACTTTTAAGATCCTCCATTTCGTCTAAACGTGGGATATAGTGACATAAATTACTTAAAAAATCCTCCATTTCGTCTAAAAGTGGGATATAGTGACATAAATTACTTTAAAAATCCTCCATTTCGTCTAAAAGTGGGATATAGTGACATAAATTACTTTTAAAATCCTCCATTTCGTCTAAAAGTGGGATGTAGTGACATAAATTACTTTAAAAATCTTCCAGATCATTTAATTTAAAATCTGATAGAATTTTTTGAAAGATTCTTTAACCTTCCGTTTTTCATTACATTATCAACTAGTCATGATCAGCCCAACTCGTGTATATTCTTTTTTATCTTAATCCGTTTCTCTGTGAGTGGGTATGTGCGTGCGTGTGTCTGTGTGTGTGTGATTTTGATTTTTAACGTAGTTTTAATAATTTTCAGTCATATCGCTACGATGTCTGCAGAGTGGCAATTTATAGTGATGTCCAGCCCTGGGGCATCATACCGCAGACACGTAACATGTTGTCCCACCCGGTCACATTATCCTCACACCAATCAAACAAGTCATAACAATATCCTCTTAATGCAGAGCGCCAAGCGAGGCAGCTGTGAGTACCGTTTTTGTAAGTCTTTGGTATGACTTGACCGAGGATCAAACTCACGACCACCCGCACCGAGGCGGGCGCTCTGACCAGTGCCGTTTTAAGAAGTTTGGGTGCCCTAGGCACAAACTCTAACCTTAACAGTAATCAAAATTGCGCCTCAAACTCTCAGTCTCAGATACAGAGTATTGCATTGCATTTCCATGTGCATGTGTGTCATTTTGCAAAATTTATCAATATAGTACTAAATTGCTAACACAACCGACATTAAGTTTAGTTTTTGAGCCGTAGCGGGGCCTCCTGTTGCGTGGGGCCTTAGGCACGTGCCCCACGTGATTATGCCTTAAAACAGCACTGGTTTATGCCATCGGAGTGGTCCAATAAACTCGACATGTTCCCATTGTTTCGAATAATTAGTACCTGGAGTCCTACCAGATACAGGTGTAACAAGATTAAGTTGGGATTTCGGATTAACAACAAAACACTGTTGAGGGTAATACAAATACAATATTTAATGATGTATGATTTAAATAAGAAACGAAATATGGGTTGATATTTGCATGTATTGGTCCAAATATTGGATGAATTAACATAATTCGCACAAACCTACTAATGCAACAAATACAAATAGAGAATCTTATACGGTACAAGGACAAAAAGAAAGAACGATTCACGGTGTATCACAAAATGAAAATGAGTTTTACATAATAGCAATACGAATGAAGGATTCGCTTAAAATAATGAATTGATATTTTACTTAAATATTAAAACAAAAGGATTTACTAAAATTAGTGAACTGATATTTTACTCATTCAAAATATTGAACTGATGTTTTACTCAAATAGTGAAATTACAATAAGGCAGAAATCACAAATTATCTCTTCACTTCCTAAACACAGTGTATAACAAGACCCCGAAGTTAGCCCACGGCCAAAAAGATTATATGTAAGAAGCAACATATACACTCACTGGACATCACACTTTGCTACCAGTCACTGGCCAAACAAGCAAAGGTTATAGGTAGTCACCGACAACCATTGATTCCTAGGTCAGACAAGTAATTAGCGCCCACCACTTCTGTCCGTAGCACCTTATCATCTGCTGCTTGACCCGTAACACTTCACTCAGCTGCACGGCCACTGTCCAAACAGTTCCGTTGCCAGCTCCATCTTTAGCTTCACAGCCGCTATGGCCAGCACCACAGTTGTCATGGTCAACTTCCATGGTCAGCTCTCAAGCTGGTACCTCGTCAACCCTGATCACCATGGTAAGCTATACAGCTGCCGTCAGTCTGATCCCCTTGGATCAGCCCCACAGATACAAAGCTCAGATCTAATCACCAGGGTCAGCTCCCAATATCATTAGCTAAAATATATCCAATACCGTGTACTATGCATGACACGGGTATATACGGTAACACGTAATGACGTTAAATACGGTAAGTTGTAAACAATATATTATCAGTCCTGCATTACAAAACAATACACAGGTTCAGATGTGAACCTGTAAATCATACGAGTCCTATAACCCTAAACGTTACTTAACTAAAATGCAACTTTGGAAAGTTCTTGCTAAGTCACAGACAAGAATAGAAAATATTAGCATTATACTACGCTAGTCGAATCTACAGAAATTTTACGAAATTAAATGTGGTAGTGCAATAGCTATATCTTAAAATAAACAAAAAATAATAACTTACATACCTCTACATTTAGAAATAAGCAGGTCTCTAAGTATATCACCGACTGACAAAACGTTCCCTAATGTGTCGATTTGATCTTACTGTGAGACATTTATACACAATGTAGCTTTACATCGTCTGTGCAATTTATATATTCAGGTATTCCCATCGAAAACACTTTGCGCGTGCGGTATAGAATGAAACGAACTTGATGTTTCGAAGTAATGTTGAATATGAATCGATCACCCTCGGGTATCGTTGTACACAAGAAACGAAACCCGAATATATGTATTTAATATAGAAACTGACTTATACAACTCCGTGACAATACCTCCCCCTTAAAAAGCAACAAAAAACGATTATTAAAACATTCGATTTGAATGCTGAACAAAAATGATCTGTTAATTACACTCTACATAAAATATCAGCACAAGCATTTTGCGACCCTCGAATGACCTCGATCCAAAAACTATACAGTTGCAAAGGCAACGTCCAACGCATCAATATTTCGTTCGCGACCTTTGCTTTGTCCAGGTATAAGAGCGGCTGATGGTCCGTCTGTAAGGTAAACTCCCTCCCGAAAAGGTATGTATGGAATTTTCCTATTCCCCATACCAAGACTAGGCACTCCTTTTCAATCACTGAGTAATTTTGCTCCTTAGAAAGCAATTTGCAACTTGCATAAGCAATGGGCAATTTTATCCCCTCCTGATCTTGTATTTCAAATATCCCCAAGTCCCCTATCGGAAACATGTCCTCAGCACAAATATTTTGGTAAATTCTGTCATCTTTAACATTGGAACTCTTATCAGTTTCTGATTTAATGCGTTAAACGTATGTTCCTGGCAAACACCCAAGGGAACTTTATTCGGTTACCCTTTCCTAGTCAAGTCTGTTAATGAGCTGGCAATAGTCGCTTAATTGGGGAAAACTTCCTGTAAAACCCAATCATACCTAGGAAAGATCTTACTTCTTTCTTGGTTTCCGGTCTAGGTGCATCTCGATTGTTCATATTTTGTCTGAGTGTCGTCTCAACTGGCCGAGTCCGTTTACAAGATGGCCCAAATATTCTAGGCTAAAATATCCTATCCTACATTTTGTGGGCCTAGCTGTAAGATTAGCCGTGCGAAGTCTATCGAATAAATCCCTTAATATCTCAACATGTTCCTCCCAGGTATATGTATAAATAAAAATATCTACAAAACTGTCGGCGTTTTCCACACCATTAGGCAGTTTAGGCATGAGACGAACGCACCGGCGTTGACTAAACCGAAAGTCGAAAGACATGACCCTAAATTGATAATAAAGACCTTTAGGAGTCGCGAATGTTGTTAACTCGCGGACATTATAAGTGATTGGTACTTGCCAATATCCCTTGGGAATGTATTTATGACTTGCCAATGAGCTTTCTATGTCTGGCATTGGCTCTGCATCGAACACGGCGATTTTATTCAGTTTGCCGAAAGTCAATGCAAAAACGGTTTGTCCAGTTCTTCTTTCTGACTAATACAACGGGGAAAGAGTACGGGGAACTGAAATGTTAAATCACTTCCATGGCTAATATTTTCCCTACTTCTTTGTTCATTAGTCTCCTGCGCATTAAAGGGTATTGGATATCCTTTAATCCTGATCGTTTCTTAGGAATTCAACTTGATCTCGTGTTGAAACAATCCAGTACGGCCTGGTTTGTATGTTAACACATCCATGATCTTTGTACGCTGACCCTGGGATACCCATCTTTCCTTGCGTCACTGGTATATTCCAGGGGCATTTCGGTACCGGAGACGAATTCCGTTTCGCACACGACCCATCATCTATGCATTCTGCATCAAAGACTCCTTTATAAATTGTTTGACTGTCTTTCTACGTAGAGTTTTAGCATATTGGTGTGAAATATCTTGAACATTCCTTCCATTTCTCCTTTCACTTGTTTGATTTCGTATGTTCCTTTCCATAGGACTAACAGCTTTTATTTTTTTATTCGTGGAGAGAAGCACTAACACTTGATCACCTATATCAAACTTCTTGCTCCGCGTTCCTCGATTGTAGTACATTGCGTACTTTCGACTAGATTTTCATCTTGCACCATTCGACATGTTCTCTAACCTTTCGCGCAAATCCAAAACGTGTTGGCAAGTGGTCTTAACTTCCTTGCTCGCGACTTCGTCTGACCACAGTTTGCATAGAATACGGATAGGACCACGAACTGTCATACCGTATAATAGTTCAAACGGGGAGAAACCTGAACTTTCGTGAGGTACGCGAACAGAATTTTGTTCAGATACCTATCCCAATCCTTAGGTGTTTTCGCACACATCAGTCGCAACATTTGCTTCAACGTCCCGTTGAATTTCTGTACCAACCCATTGCACATAGGGTGGTAGGGAGTTGGGCGCAAATGTTTAAGGGACAACAAACTACTAATTTCTGCCACGAGATCAGAGGTGAATTGCGCTCTACAATCCGTAAGAACCTCTTCGAAAACACCTACCCTGCTGAACATGTCTACGAGGGCTTCGGCTACACGCATGGTCGGTTTCGATCGATGGCAAGGCTATGGCTCCAGGGTACCTAGTGGCGTAGTCTACTAGCGATAGGATGGAACTGTTTTTCCGATCTGCATATGGAAATATAGGTCCTACAATGTTAAAAGCTATTCTCTTAAACGGAGTATCTACCTGGGGCATTTGACCTAATGGTACTCCTGTCCTTTAGAGACAGTCTTTGGGCAAACATCGTACAAACGACAAAACCGCGCTACGTCGCTGTTGACACCAGACCAATAGAATTCCCGTATTACAGTATCAGATGTTTTCTTTGCACCTAAATGACTCGCCATACTCGACTCGTGCACGACCTTGAGTACATGCTACCTAAATTTCTGGGGAACAACTAATTGCAAATATTGCCTACCATCAGGAGTAGTATACTCTCTCTACATTAAACCCTTACGATTTCCCTCTCCTTTAACTTCTGGTCCCTTTCCGTAGCCTGTTCTTTGCAAACAAAATTTCTCAGAGGCTCCCTCTGTTGCCATACAGTTTTTCCAGTTCCAAAAGCTCTTTCATCGATGACATTTCAGAAAATCTGATACGACCAACCTAAAGTGCAGCATTATGCCCAAAGTGTAATTTCTATAATTTAAACAAACAAACCGTATCTTCCTTCTTTTAAAGCAACATAATTAGTACAATAAACAAAGTAATTTTAAATGTTTACTTAACTTCACTGTCTTGTCAAGAGATTCTGAAGCACACAAAATATCCTACAAGAATAATTAAACACTAATAACGTTCTGTTAAATCCGATATGATCCCACTTCTGACACCATTTGTAGCAAGATAACCGAGTTAGAATTTCGGATTATCAACAAAGCACAATGTAGCTGTACATCGTCTGTGCAATTCATGTATTCAGGCTTTCCTGTCGAAAGCACTTCGCGCGTGCGGCATAAAATAAACGGACATCACTGTTTTAAAAAAAAAAAACTATAAATCAATCACCCTCGAGTATCGTTGTACTAAAGAAACGAAACACAAATACATGTATTTAATAAATAAATTGATTTATACAATTCCGTGACAACAGGAGAGCAGCCACTTATAAAGACAATGTTTTTGAGTTTGTAAACTTCAAGAGGACCATAACGATATTTGCGATATTTTAATATGTCCTTTCTGTATTAGACATGATATATGAGTCTTTTCTTTGCCTAAATACGCAGTTATCAGAGAAAAAAAATTATAAGCAGTCTAACTTCGCCTCATATAGATACTCGTACAACAAGACAGTGTTGAGAAAGCTAGGATATAAGTTGCAGAAAATACCAAAGCACCATGATGCATAATGCCTCCAAAATATGTGTCCTTGATAATATAAAGTTTGTGGTTCATGTTTTATAGCTGTCACGAATCTGAGCACCAATTTTTCAAAAAACATATATCATTCCAGATGTATCACCCTAAGAGCATTCTAATTGTTACAAAAAACGAAATATGTCGAATTACGTCTGAGATGGTGATGACCAAAACATGATCTGAATTTGAACACTTGATATGGCAACAGCTGTATAATATGACTTTTGAAATGTATTACCCATATAAAGATTATTTTCTTACTAATTGCATTAATAGCACTTTACTGTTTACAAATTAGGAAGTTCTGGAAGTTGGAATATTTTATATTGACATTAGAAAATGGTGTATAACATAGAAAATGTTCGAAATAGTCTTTTTTATTATATAGCTAATTTCGGTAGGTACAAATATTATTTAGGTCTGTTATTCTCTGCGACAGATGATGGAGCAACTTGGGTAACATCGTTCATGATACATTTTCTTTTTTTGAGAAGTAATATGTGTCGCTTTGGAGAAGGGTGTTTTTTTTTTTTTTTTTTTTTTTTTTTTCATATAGGTTGACCACGACCCCACGTTTCTGCCACGTGTAATTTGGGACGTGAACGTCTCACCTTTGATTTTTGCGCCACAAGGTGCAGAGCTAAAGATAGCTTTAATCTGGTAATAAATCAGAACGCCGGGAACGTATGTTTCCAATTATTTTGTGATTAAGTAAACAAAGCAGGCATGATTGAATTGATAGATGTACCAGCAAACATTTGTGCAGACGGACAGACGAAAATTCAGACGGACATTGAGATTCAAAATATTGCTTCTCAGGATGCAATCCATAATCGTAATAAAGAACATAATGCCTTCATCTCTCTCTCTCTCTCTCTCTCTCTCTCTCTCTCTCTCTCTCTCTCTCTCTCTCTCTCTCTCTCTCTCTCTCTCTCTCTCTCTCTCTCTCTCTCTCTCTCTCTCTCCCGATTGCTCCTGAATGATATTACTACACGGCATTTTTTGATACACGCCGTTCTTGTAGCAATTTTAAACTAAAGTACGAAAACAGCCACCCTAGAACGACTAACCCAAAAAGTAGGCCTACTTTCTTGAGGTCAGTGCAGTCTGGATGGATTATTCTTGTGCGATTCAATTTACTGTTTAATATTATATTTTGTTTTGTCTAGAAGTAGTTGCATCATGCAACACAACAGAGCAGAAGTTATTTTATTTGTTCCATATGCATAAAACGAAGGTAATAACTTTTCGCAAATATTAATGAAATTAAATTTATAAGAACTTTTTTTGAAGATAAAAATATTAGATTGCAGTCTTACCATGGGCAAAAGATACAATCGAGAATGTGTCAATGTTAGATGACTAAGTCATTATAGCACCGTAATTACACACCGCTACCGCCAATACTATACCCCGTATCAAATCCCACCCCACAATCATCACTTGACCCTACGTATGAATGCACGTGCTGATTGTGAAAAAAGAATTAACTATACTTGCAATGTTTAAATAGTAAAACTTTAGCCATCATCCCACGGGTCACAAGGCAGGTAGGTGTTCAGTAAATGTGTCGCTCTTAGCATATGGTCACAATATCCCATAACTATATCGTATGGATTAAAACTGGTTAGAGCAGGTATGGATATGGCATAATGGACATATTGAAAGAAATATTGTTCAAAATATTTACAGTTTCATATCCGAGTCTGTTTGAAGTTATCATTGGATTCTGGCATAACACTTGAATTGAATATATACAACCATAGGTATGTAGATTAATTTAAACAACATTATTCAACACTCTTTTAAAGAATGTCACATAGTCCTATCTAATGACCCTGTTTCGTAACCTTTGCTATGACCAAGCGTGCTAATATGTTTTCAAATTAAAATGTTGCTTTTAAAGTTGTCTCCCACAGTTTATTTAGCACTGTCTACTTATTTTTCGTGGGAGTTCTTATAGACCTTAAGCTAAATAACTAAATAGAATTCAGACATTTTATAAAAAAAGACGACGTAATACATTTTGATTGCAAGCTGCCGCTTCGCTTTGAAAGGATTCTGATATTAGTATCTGAAATGAATGCTAATCATTTGTAACATTACTGATCAAATGTAAACTTTTAAATAATTTTGGGGGAAAACTGGCACACAAAACTCAAAATGTTAACAGATTAGTATCGTCTCTCCGTTTGAAAACAAAAACCAATAACGTCTACAAATTATATACCGTTATCAATTATCACGTAGTGAACTTATGTATTTTGTACTGTACCGCACGTGGGGCGTTTAAAGCATTCACAAACTTGTAACTGCATTACGATTTAACATTTCACCTGCTTAAGTTAGTTGACAACCCGATACGCGTAATAATGCCTTTCTTTGCAAGCATAGGTTGTTCACAAGTCACACTCTCAGTCCTGACGATAAGTAAATATGTTGCCTTGAAATAAGTAAATGGCTACTAAATATACTTAGGAGACCTTGGTTATAAAAGTGCAAAAGAAACTAAATACCTTAGATGCCATCGACTGCTTGAAAACTTATATCTACATGTCATTAATCTACCTATTTGACCGTCTCTCTAAAGCTATTAGGGTAACATAAATCTAAGTAAATGTACAAATTACTAAGAAAATCTGGACTGAACTGGTTTCAGTGTACACTTGACAAAAGAATTAAGAATAAGCATGAAGCTGATCCACCAAAGAAAACCGGTAACGGCCTATCGAGATAGACTACAATATCCAACTCTGTGTGTGTGTGTGTGTGTGTGCGTGTGTGTGTGAGAGAGAGAGAGAGAGAGAGAGAGAGAGAGAGAGAGAGAGAGAGAGAGAGAGAGAGAGGCCCACATAATAAGAAGGACCATAATATTCTATTATTTTCAAACCGCTATGGTGGTCTATGCGATTGGAACGTCAGATTCGTATGAGGGTTCGAACACAGGCCGAGTTGTACCAAAGACATAAAAACGGTACTAACAGCTACCTAGCTTGCCTCTCAGCATTATGAGGTTAGCGTTGGGACTAGTCTACCTGGTGTCAGAATAACGAGACAGGGTTGAACATGATGCTTCATGTGTGCGGCATGATGTCCCAGTACTGGGCGTCACTTTAAACTACCATGCTGTAGACATCAAAGCCATATAACACCAGCACTACACACTTTCTGACAGCTGTCAAATGTCTTGCTTGCAAGGAAATTTCAAAAGACTTTATGTATGAAGTTGAAACAGTAGTGGCATGCAAAATAAAATGCAAATATAAAAGTTTGACAAAAACATTGACCCTTTCAGGAATCAGTACACAATTAATAAAATCCGGTTCAGTACCCACGAATGTAGTCCCAGTCTATTTTTAGATCACTTTTTCCGGTCTAAATTTGGTGGTGATACTAGAGTTAGATTTTGGCATTCTTGGTAAGGATTTAAAGGCAATTGATTATTCTTTAAAATGTGAGCTTATGGTGTGGTTGTCTGTGTGTATTTCGGCGACAGTGCACATTGAGTAATAAGGTCATGGTGATGATCCGGAAGTGAAATCTGTGTTCCGTTGCCTGGTTTTTTGTTTACAATTCAGCCTCTCAAAAAAATGCAGGTCAACCCTTGACAAGAATTAAACCGTAAAGTCATCTTTGAAGGTATTTTAGATTAACATATGATTTGTATTGATTGTCACACAGTGGAAAGTTCAGTACTGAGGAACAAATGTAGAGAACATATAGTAAAATTAATTGTGTACTATGGCCTGTGTCAGTAAAAACTTGAAACTTATATAATGTTTTTATTATTAATGACATATACATGAAATTTTAATATGTTATGTATAATGACTTTAAAAATATAAAAATGAAATTAGAACTAAAAATTATTTTAATTTTAAAAATTTAATTTAAATTTAAAAAAACAATTAAAAAATAAAAAATTTCCACCAAGTATACACATATATAATATTTTTTGGGAATGATATTAAATGATGTCAGCATATATATACTCCTACACCATATACAAGCTCAAATGATAGATATTTGTCCAATTTGATCTAAGAAAATATCTTTATTAGTCAAAATCAGACCCTCATTCAAAATACATGAAGACAAAATTCTACTTTGCTTTGTACCTTTAGGTCATTGAAACTATTTATTTGGGGTTCAAACAGTTAATTTATGTGTTTATGATGGGGTGACTTCCTGAGTAACACATATCTGCTTGTATAGCTATCAGTAATTGTTTATAACCATAGTTATAGGGTATTTAGTGAGAGGACAGAGATGAAGACTTTATACTAGAACCTGTTCAAGTTCTCTACAAAATCATATTAAGCTGTCAGAGAATGAAATACAGGTCAGAGGGGTAAAATATACTTTACCCAGGTATATTTACCATTGCATGTAAGAAAACAGCAAAATGATGTAAGTTGAACACAGAATGCATTCCATTTTATTGTTTAGTTTCTTTAAGATGTTGATTGATGTAGTGCGACATTGTAGCCCAGATGATATTATGGGAATTCTCATGATCCATTTTGCTTTATGCATTATTAATGACTAATAATATTTGTTATCTGACACTTTAAAGATTACATAAGTAATATTCAAACAGATTATTTGAATTTAACTTTCTACAACTGATCCTAACATGGTTACATAGCTGACATGAACAAATATTCATATATTTTGTAATGTTTGGAATCAAAAGTTGACATTGTTAGGTTGACATGGTACCTATAGTGAATATGTAAGGCTCAGTTTTGACTGTTTGCACTTAAAATATCCCAAGATGTTATTTTCATCATGAATATGCCTCTGTATGGTAACACATTTCAATTTAGTACTTTGACAGAGGGCGGTATTGCAGCATCAGCTGATATTTGATTCCATTGAATCATTGAATCATTGAACTTAATAACTTGGTAGCCAAGACTCTTAAAAATAGACTAAAAATGTTCAAACAGATTATTTGAATCATGTTTGCACATGTGATTTTAACAAGTACATTGCATATGTCCCACACATGCAAATATCCATCCTTGTTTACAAGTTTTCGGGATGAAAATTTCACATTTAGTTGATGATATAGGATCTATTGGTACCTATAGTTGATCTGTGTGGCTACATTTTGCTATATTCACTCACAATATCTAAAATTGTTTTTCCTTCATGAATAGGATTGCATATAGTAATAAATTTTAATTTGGTACATTGTCATTTGACTTTCCACTATACTGGTATGTATCAATGTTTGCACCAATGATCAAACCTCACCGTTCCAACATTGCCTTAAACTTTATGATACATATTCTACCTGATTAGTTATTTAACCTGCAAATGGCTAAATATGCTTGTAGAAACTTCATCTATTTTTAGGATGCATTTCTCACTTTAATACATGCCCACTGCTTCACATCTTTGAGTGTCACTCAATCAAGTTTACCTTTTTTAACCATATTTGCAACCTGAATGTTATTTTGAAATCACCATATCTAACACATTTTAACTTCATTTGCCTACATCTTCCTTTTTTAGAATTAAGTGAAACATGTTATATATTTTCAGGTCTAGTCTGGTATTTGGAACAAAGTATTAGAGTTGGATCAATTTGGAAGCTCTCCAGTAGTCCAATGGTGATAGCAAGGTCTCATAAGGACATGTGCAGTATGCTGCTATAAGTGACCAAGATGAGTTCATATCAGTACACTAATATACAGCATCTCAAAGACATGGCTTAGATCTTCATGAGAGAGATTCACATCTTTTTTCAGTAAGGTGAAACTGTATTTTCATATTGCATTGTTGACTTTTGTAGTTATCGGCATTAAAATGGAATGCATATTTGCTATAAAACATGGTAGTGGTCCCATCAAAACTTTAAATTTGAGTGGGATATTAGTTATACAAACAACTGTCCAAGTACCTGAAACAATAAATGTGGAACATAGTACCTGTCATTGTTTCTTTAGTATGTAAACCTATATGCATCTGGATAGGCATATTGCAATTTGCTGTCAAAATCACTGTGAGCTATCATGCTTCAGTACCCCTGGGATTAATATTATCAGTTGTACAGACCTAAAGTACCATTTGTTTTAAAGACCATTCATTATTCAACATTGCTGCCTTAAATTTGTCAAACTGAATGTCATAACTTGTATGAAAATTTATTTTTTGTAAAATAAAAAGTTTTTAAAATTTATATATTTTTTAAAATTTTCATTAAAATTTAATATATCAATATTTTTTAATTTCAAGACTAGTTTCAGAAAGGCCTTATCAAGTATTACAATTAGGTTTTTACTGCATTGAAAAATTCCTATAATTAAGGAAGATATAGCAAATTTAGTTTTGGTTTCTTAAGAACAATTGGACCTCAAATTGCACCCTATAGAACACCAGCACTACACACTTTCTGACAGCTGTCAAATGTCTTGCTTGCAAGGAAATTTCAAAAGACTTTATGTATGAAGTTGAAACAGTAGTGGCATGCAAAATAAAATGCAAATATAAAAGTTTGACAAAAACATTGACCCTTTCAGGAATCAGTACACAATTAATAAAATCCGGTTCAGTACCCACGAATGTAGTCCCAGTCTATTTTTAGATCACTTTTTCCGGTCTAAATTTGGTGGTGATACTAGAGTTAGATTTTGGCATTCTTGGTAAGGATTTAAAGGCAATTGATTATTCTTTAAAATGTGAGCTTATGGTGTGGTTGTCTGTGTGTATTTCGGCGACAGTGCACATTGAGTAATAAGGTCATGGTGATGATCCGGAAGTGAAATCTGTGTTCCGTTGCCTGGTTTTTTGTTTACAATTCAGCCTCTCAAAAAAATGCAGGTCAACCCTTGACAAGAATTAAACCGTAAAGTCATCTTTGAAGGTATTTTAGATTAACATATGATTTGTATTGATTGTCACACAGTGGAAAGTTCAGTACTGAGGAACAAATGTAGAGAACATATAGTAAAATTAATTGTGTACTATGGCCAGAAGCTTGATCGTTCCCAGCATTGTTGTGTTGTATATGCACATTCTTTATAGTATTGTGTGTTAGTGTATGGATATACTTCTCAGTATTGATGTGTAGTGTATACATTTACTTTCCAGTATTCCTGTGTAGTGTATACACGTACCTTCCAGTATTCATATGTAGTGTATACACGTGCATCCAGGTATTACTGTGTAGTGTATACACGTACTTTCCAGTATTCCTTTGTAGTGTAAATTAATGTATATGTATATCTACCCACCATGTTGCTGTAAATTTCCCATTAACATAAATGTACAACTAATTACCCTACTGCTGTACAGTGCACGTTAACAGATATGTACGTACAATTACACTAATGATGTGTAATGCAAATGACACAAATGTACGGCCAATTACCATATTGATGCGCATTACAAATTAATATATATTTATATGTACAGATAGGCATCCTATTCCGCGCACGCGCGTATGTGATTTGTATTTTTTACGAAGCTCTAAAATAAATCAGTCATATCGTCATATCGCTACCATATCGGTTGTGTGGCTGTACCCAGTTGCTGAGTCAGTCCATAATTTCTTTACCTAAATATGTACAATTCTTTACGACTCATTTTGGATTTTATGTATTGTTTAATTCAGCCTTTATAATATATTGGTAGTGGCCGGTTTGTGAAAACATCCTTGTAAACATGCTAGGCAAATAAAAAGCAGCTGTCTGTAGTTATACCTAAAATGCAGTTGTTTTAAAATCTAAGCATGTATTTGCAAAGGTCTGCAATATAATGTTTTGCAATGGACATGTACGAATGTGAGATAGTAGATTGACTTCATCCATTTACTGAAAACGATTTTAACTTAAAAATTTTCGTCAACAAATCGCTTCCAATATTACGTTAGTTTTGTTTATTTTTAATTGTACAAATTTACTTCAAAATCGTTGTGAAACTATTTTATTATTTCTTCTTTAGTAACTTTATTTTCTTGATAAATATGGTCTATATTGTGTATTTATTTGTTGTAATTTTGATCGTCCACCAGCATTTCATATAACATAATTTGAACTGCAAGAAGGATAATAAAGCCGACTGCAAGAAGGATAATAAAGCCGACTTAGTTACAACAACTCTCGTAGGATATAGCGTGTCTCATTTCCTGCAATGAAATACTTTCAAAATAACGAAACACATTATTAGATAGTCCAGTGGTTCCCAAACCTTTTGGGGCCAACTGCTTGGTTATCCTCAGCGCACCATACCTTATCTGGTTAAAAGCATTATTCAGCATTTGCGCCGCCTCGGTGATTCCCACCGCCATCCAAGTTCAGTTATTATGTACCGAAGCCCATTTGTCTAAATATTATATCTCCTAACATCTTTTCCAATAAAATGTATGCATATGTTGTCATAGCAACTCCAATGTGGATGCCTTTTTTGCAACTCTTTCCACAATGTTTCAGAGTTACTTCAGACATTAATCTATGAATGGTTGGGTGGGGGACAGCAGATGTGCGCAGCTGCTTTGAACTTGTATCCATGCCTTGGGAAGGTATCAACGGTCGGGTGGGTATACTTTTGAAACAAGGATGAGATGTTTGTGTAAGTACGATAAACATAAATATTATGATGATATACTGACCACTTTTAGGTTTTACATGTTTATTTGAATTAAAACATAATGATCATGATGTAGTCAAATATGTCTGTGTATTATTCATGGCGAAGTAAATTCAAATATTGTTTGTACATCTTGCAAAAAGAGAAATAACTTAGAAGGGTTTAGAGAACAACGTGTCCACAATTAAATTCGCATAAAATAGTAAATTCTAGTAAAAGGTAATGTTGAAATA
The DNA here is from genome assembly GCA_016746295.1 of Potamilus streckersoni. Taxonomy (NCBI): domain Eukaryota; kingdom Metazoa; phylum Mollusca; class Bivalvia; order Unionida; family Unionidae; genus Potamilus; species Potamilus streckersoni. The sequence goes on from JAEAOA010000760.1 coordinate 1,161,319, forward strand.
AATATCAATGAGGTTTCGTTTATACTAGTTCTTGTTAGCAAATACAATTATAAAAAAATAATGTTTTAAATTTGGTAAATATATTTATTGGTATAATATGAATTAGAAAATTGAATGCAAGATTTGAAACTTCAAGCATAATACCTGCAATCGTCGCTGTTCAAATATTTGTACAGGGAGTTACAAATCCACCTGCCCGACCCGCAGTGCAAGCTCAAATTGAGTTCGAGCAAGCTTAGATTTCTAAATACCTACCCCGCGGGCAAGTGTATAAGACTGAGAGAGGTTACTATATATATATATATATATATATATATATATATATATATATATATATATATATATATATATATATATATATATATATATATATATATATATATATATATATATATATATATATATATATATATATATATATATATATATCTGTTGTTGCACGTGTTGTTCTGGGATTTGAGTTTGCTCACTTGTTTGTTGTTTTTTTCTTGGTGCTGATTGTGGACGTATTAGGATTTGTCTGGTGTTTATTCTCTCTGTTCTGGAACATAGTCGTTTTGGTTGTTAATGTTGTTGTTTCCCTAGAGATCGATTCATGTTCCTGTTGTTGTTCCCTTCTCACTTCTTTTAGAGTCTCTCCTTGATCTTTCTGGTTTTCCTGATATTTGTGTGGAGTGCGTCCTGTTTTCCCATATCTATCGCAAGTTCTGTGATATATACACCTTTTGTACCATGTTTTTGCTAAAAGTCCAAATAGATGAAAAGCCCTTTTTACTTCTTTTAGTTTGTTTTTTTAAGTTACAAAGATCCGTTTTCTGTTGTAGATTTTTGATAGGGGAATGGTGTCCAATCGTGCCAATATAACTTTTATGTTAAACATTTCCTCAAGTTTTTCTTTCAAGCTTGCAGCGGAATATCGAGGGGGATATCCGATAAATATAGTACCCCAATTTGTTTCTTAACTATTCGCCTGATTAGTGTTGGTTTCTTACTATTACTGGTGGCCCTCTTATTTGCACATCCCCGTACTGTAGTATGTGTTGTGTTTCCCTTAATTTCATTAGGTATGCTTGATATTCCTTCCGGTTGATAGAATACGTTTGATCAATATATTGCGGGTAATGATATAAGATAAGATAAGAAAAGAATTCTTTATTTCAGACTGCATAGTCCATACATCTAAATTAAAATACTGATATAGAGTAAAACATTGTAAACATAAAAATACTTTTATATATATATATATATATATATATATATATATATATATATATATATATATATATATATATATATATATATATCCTTTGATATGTTGGACATATCTAATTCTTGTGTCCCTTCCTTGTAGAGGCATTCTATAAATGACCCTTCAATTGTCTCTATTCTTCTAATTGTAAAGAAGTTTTCTAGTTCTCTTTTAATCGCCTTGTTGACCTTGTGCGCTGTCATTTTCTCTCGTGTATTCTGCTTCTCTTGTACGTTGAATTCACTGGTCATCTTTTTCTGTAGCTCTCACTGTAGTATCATTGTAATTTTTTTTTTCTTTAGTAGTTTTGTCAATGTTTCTTTCTCATCATCCTTAATCCATTAAAGCATTAAGTCCATTAAGTCAGTTTAGTTCTGATTTGTTCTGGCCAATTTCAGATTTACGTCCTTACTTCAGTCGTTAAAGAGGACTTCGAGAATCTAATTTACTGACCAGTGGTGGTGTTAGTTCTTAATGACTTATGATCTGCATGCTTTGTACTTGCGATCTAGTCACAGAACATATAGCAGCACTTCATTTAGTATTTATATGTAGCACGTTCTTCTTTCGCCTACATAGAATTACTCTCTTTTATCTATTGTGTTTGTCATCTCCATTTTGTAGTCAATGTCAATATCAGTCTTGCATTTTCTGATGCAGAAAATATAATAATATGAGTATTTAGTATTTATAGCATGATATGGAAAATAAAGAATACATATTTATATGTTAACTTGTCAGTTCCCTTGTAATCGTAATATTTGTAGGTGTTAGGGATTCGCCGACTTTTAAGGTCCACTTTGGCCTCAAGCAGTTTATCAGAGATTTTATAAGATTGTTTTGATAGATGTTGCCGTTTTGATGGTGAGTGGGTGTTATCTGCTAAAAAATACAACTCGTAAGATTTCTGAGATTGGTATGTATTTGGAAATATATGACACTCGTCTCTAACAAATAACTGCATTCGATTCGTGATTATATTAGTAAAATGCAGCCCACACAGAGCGCGTTTGTGATCTTGTTTACTTAATAATTACAGGAGACACGATACATACTGTTTGGCAAGCATTAAAATGGACTAAAAGTGTTTGAATATTTCGATATGTGTCTCTCAGTTGAAGAAACCTGTATGATACTTGTTAAATAAACTTCTAAATATATTTACAAATATTTGAGATGTGAGCATAAATATATCATCACACAAATCTCTCTCTCTCTCTCTCTCTCTCTCTCTCTCTCTCTCTCTCTCTCTCTCTCTCTCTCTCTCTCTCTCTCTCTCTCTCTCTCTCTCTCTCTCTCTCTCTTTTAAAAATAGCTATTTCTCAAAAAAAATCTTTTCAGACCCCCTACTGCAAATCATAGATGGGAGGCCGCAGGATTTTTTGCAAGAGGGGAGTAGGACTTTGTGCAGCGGGGGTCAGAATTTTCAGGGTAGATCAGTCAGTCATGGCCGGGGGAATTAGTATAAGAAGCAGTTCGAAACAAAAGCTAATATTATATATGCGTATTTTAGCTCTTTCTTATATCTACATTTCAGACATGTTTTAGATAGTACTAAGTATCGGCATATGGTTGTAATGTACCAACAGAGATACCAAAGAAGCACACGTTTAAATAAGAATGATGTGAATACGATATGTTCTGTTTTATTGTTTTACTGATGTTGAGATATTTTGTTTGGTGCACTATTACATGTTCCATGGACAAGTTCAATTTTCCAATCAGATTGTTCCAGCCAAGCTGACGTTTATGAAATTTGCAAATTCCCGATGTAACACGCTATACATGAAAAATAAGTTTCACGATTCACAGGCAAGCGGGAGCGAAGGCACGCATATATTGATGAGGATGTGTCCATAGTTATACTATGGGAACCAAGGAATAAGCGCCGTCCTCTCTTTTGGGGTTATGGGTGCCAGTTCATGAATATTTTTTTTTTCACGTATATAGCTTGCATTTCGAAATGCAATGGGTTTTATGAATGCAACTAAATGCCTTTCAAGGTAATGTGTTATCGTGCGCCTCGAGTCTTGGCCTTCCACCTTGTTTTATCCTAGTTTGCGAATGACCGTTTTACCATGTGGTTCTGTGCGCTGGTGTTACTCATGACACGGGTTCGAATCTTGCTTAGAACGAATAATGACTCATTAATCTGCTTGATGATATTAGTGATGTTATGAACAATTTCCTTGATATAATAATGTATTAAAAAGTGGGACCCAAAAACTATTGCATTATTAGATTAGTAATGATTAAATTTGTCTATTGTGCGAATTCTCGTTCACATACAAAAATTACCTTCGATCTCTCTTCAATATATTTTTGTTTCGGGGGGTGGGTGAGGCAGTGCTGTTTATGGTGTTAAAGCGTGAGAGCAAAGCGATATAAAGCGATATCTGCGGCTTCTTTTTTAAACATGCTTTCAGCGAATTATAACTGCACTGTGACAGCATCTTTTCCATTAAATACTTATGTTGTCGTAACAGTTTTGACAATTTAACTATATCGTCTGCATTGTGAAAGCATCTATTCCATTAAATATTTATATTGTTGTAACAGTTCTGACAATTTAACTATGTCGTCTGCACTGTGACAGTATCTTTTTCCATTAAATATTTATATTGTTGTAACAGTTCTGACAATTTAACTATGTCGTCTGCACTGTGACAGTATCTTTTTCCATTAAATATTTATATTGTCGTAACAGTTCTAACAATTTAACTATGTCGTCTGCACCATGCCGGGATCCTTTCCTTTAATACTTTAATGATTGCGATAGCCATTAATAGAATTGCTCTTTTACCCTATAACATGTTTATACGCTTAATATCAAGTTCGTCTGTCATGTCCGTTCTTGATTCTTTGTTTTTCATCATTTATTAGAATAATGTATATATCCTTTTCCGAATAATGTCCATGTTCAAAATAATTATTCATTTACTAATTGACAAAGGGTGCGTTTCTGATTATTATTTAACCCCTAAAATTTATTTCCTTCTGTTAGTAATTGAGTTTTGAAAATGAAATGGCAGATGACACTAGAAGCCTTCATCGACTGTATGCTATTGAATTCGCTGCTTTAACTAGAGGCCTTCAACGACCTTACGTCAATAAATTGGTTGCTTGGATTAGAGACCATCATTGACTTTACATTAATGAATTAGCTTGTTACTATTGAGGCCTTCGGCGACTTTTCGTCCAAAAATTGGCTGGTTATATCAGAATCCTTAATTGAATTTACATTACAAAAATAGTTACATTAGAGGTCTTCGTTGACTGTACTTTAAAAAAAAAACTAGCTGATTACACTAGAGCCCATTTTTGAATTTTAATTAATAAACTGTCTGCTTACAATAAAAGCCTTCGGCGACTTTGCGCAATAAATTGGCTGTTTATATCAGAGGCCTTCAATGACTTTACGTTAATGAATTTGCTCCTTGCACCAGAGTCCTTCAGCGAATTTAGGTTGACGAATTGACTTGTTTACGCAAGAGGTCTTCATTCACTTTACATTAATAAAATTGTCTGGTTATACTAGAGATATTCAGTAACTTTCAATTACACGTCTGCATGCTACAAGAAGTTATCATTTTGTCATTACCAAAATATTCTTTTAAAATGGGAATCACTGTCATTTTCAAATCTTTTATTGCTCTTAGCGACTTGGTTTATTGTTAAAATCATTATTTAAAAACAATAATATAAAGACTGTGCACGGAAGCTATGGAGGGTCACAGAAGTCACATTTTTGGGTGAGGACAAACTAAACATAACAGGTTGAAATTCTAGATTCCATGCTAATTTGATTGAAATTTTACCAAGTAACATTTACTTATTCCGTGTTTTGGCTATACCCAATAGAAATGAAATGTTCTTCTAGGAGAAATTTGCACGCTCCCCATTTCTTGCGTTTTTACACTTTTATTTAGCAAAACCTCTCAACTTAAAATGGTAGAAACCAAATCCTCCTCTCCGCAACATGTTTATACGTATCTATCTAAATCCCTTGTTATAAGAAAGTTACTCATAAGATGGCCCTTTCCCGACACCCCCTCCCAACTCCCCTTCTAAAGTCGAAAGACTGTAGTGGGAAATGTGTGGTTTCCCCTCTTTATATCATTTGTATGTGTATCTGTGTGTATTATTAAAATAACAAAAAATGGAATTCCGACAAATAATTCTGAGTATGCTTCATGTTGATTTTAGAAGGGACGAACTGGCTTACATTTATGTTTCCAGGTTTCCGTTATTTCCATTTACAAGAAGCATAACGTGAATCAGTCTTGAACTGCCCTACTAAAAAAAAGTCCATGCGAGTAATTTTGTCTTACTCCGTTTTGCACATCGTATCAGGCTTCATTCTAATTTCCTCACCCGTATACAAATTTAATAGTGATCCTTGCCATGGATAGGTGTATTTCCTCATCATTCGTCCATCTGTGTTGACAAAACGGTACGTAGCTATTATATGGCATAGGGGCCTTAAATTTAATTTAGATAATTCTGTCGAAAAGATTCACCAGGAATTCGCGGGGCATTCTTCAATATACGACGCTTTGATTTTACTGGCAATCCTGTGTTACAGACTATGATAGATTAACGTTGTATTTTACGAGTTATACTTAACGTTTCAGTCCCTTTTTCGGCTTTGTTACGTAACGTGATTTAAAGCACTTTAACAGGCAACGTGCCTCATGTAGCTTGTATCATGTATTTTGTTATTTTGAAATTGTGGTTGGCGTATTTCGTGCGTACCGCTAAGCACTAGTAAGTTACGTGCTAGTGCGTTTATATAACGACGCCCCCATTGTTGTCGGCTTCGTGTAATGCCCTTTGTTCACGTAGTTGCGGAAAAAATATAGGACTATGTAGTTTTGCATGTAAACTGAACACAATGAAGTCTAACAGTTTTTGTGGGGCGGGGTTGAAAATTTACCAATCTGGATTATTTCACACCTTTGCTAATAATGGAACAAACCATGTTGTCAGACAATATGCAATCGAGCATAATTAGGAGATCATATGCAAATTTCGGACCGATACAGTATGAGTTAGATTTTATCGTGTATATCGGATTTCGCCGAAAGAAAGCTTTCGATTATTTACGTTTCCTGGAATTAACTCTAGATCAGCCGATCTAATTTATGTCACCTGTATTAACGCCATGCCCTTCTTCTGAGAAATTCTCGTACAAGTCATCAAAGATTATACAGTAGTGACTAATATCATTCTCTGAGATCATGCCAATACAGAAGTTAGTATAGAAACTTTGAACCAATAGTTCGATGAGATCATGACATTTCATACGAGTCAGTTTTAAGCCACACCTTCCTTACATAGCTAAAGAATTACATGTTAATTTGTTTGGATTTTTGTGGTTTTCAAAATTCATGTGCGCAATATCTTAGTGAAATATAAATGAAATACGTCATCTATTATAATATTTTTCAACAAGTGATTTCGCTTTTGTAACATTATTCATGTGGGTGCAAAAGGTGACATGAAAACCCGGAAGATGGGTAGATGAGAAATGTTCTGAATTCCAGTACGTGGGCATATTGTGACTTTACATGTGAATATTAGGTTCTAGATTTGCTGATATACAAGGTCAGAGAAAGAGAGAGAGAGAGAGAGAGAGAGAGAGAGAGAGAGAGAGAGAGAGAGAGAGAGAGAGAGAGAGAGAGAGAGAGAGAGAGAGAGAGAGAGAAGAGAGAGCTTTAGACGTATTTTTGCGAAACTGAAAATAAAAGTCCTTTTTTGTGAATAATATGAATTCATAAAATCAAATAGCTGACATGTTGTTTCCAATATTTATTACGAAACCTCCCTGGGATTTATACACTTGTGTTCATTGTGGTGCCAAAGATTATTAATAATAATAATAATAATTACTATTACTAATAATGGCTCACATTTGATGGTGTTTGGGAATGCTGAATTAATTGGGGGACCTTTCTCGCATGCTAAATGAGAACCTGTTTCTTGGATTGACATTTTTAATTTTTTGTGCATGATTACGTTTCGTACATAATTTAATTTTTTTAAACTTAATTTAAATGAAGTTCATGAAAAGATTCATGACTAATTTGTATGGTTCATCGTCACCCATGTCCCATCATATTCAGAATGTTTCTCCGCCAATATTATAATACGCCAACAAAATTGAAATCTGGCCATGTTTAATTCATATCTCACTACTTTAATCACTTTTGACTAAAATGTCTAAACACCTGATTGACTTCTAAAAAGATACTTCTAACCTAACTTGACAAAGTAAATTAAATACAGCATCTGAAACTGCCAAGCATAATATAATCTCCAAATGTAGAGGATAAATATGTATATAAAAATACAAGCACGCATGCGTAATACAACAGCATAACTCATCCAGTTTTTACTCTCTTGAGGTAGTAAGTTAGAATAAAATTCTCACAAGATTTGACTTGCATACGCCCGTCTTGTGTTAATTATATAAGTCAAAGTACTTTCAACAAGCCATTTAGTAATTTACAATTCTAAATGACCTACTCCCGGGACACTAGAAATTTCAGCTCGGGCAAGCTCTTATTTCCTAGATATTGTGTCTAAACATTCGATAGTGAAAAAGAGTGAGAAAGAGGTCATGTTCTGTTCACAACGTTTTATGTTCTGCAATTTTCATATCCTGTGATCGCGCCACTCTACATATATCACCATCTATATTTAATGTTTATATGTGCCACATTTTGTATATAATCAGTATCATTCTATAATTTTTTTGCGCAGACGACAAGGTGAATATATAGCATTTAATTCAAGGCTCGTGAAATAAGGAATATGTGGTTAATGTCTAACTTATCAATAACTACAGTTTAATCGTATTATTTGTAAGTATTACATATTCAACTTCCACGTCCTAACCTGGCTTAGGCTGGGTAAGTTTTTGAGTTTGCCTATTTAAAACAATAAGCCATCAAAAAGTGTTTTCATGCATGTCACCAATGTTACAGTGAGTAGGTGTTATTGTTAATAATAGCATTCGCGACATTTCTTTCAGAAAATAATTTATAATAATAAAATTTTGGAAATAAAGAAAAGCATTTTTTTGATTAACAACAAGAAGACTTTTGTTCAAAGCTTGGTAGATGAAATACCTAAAATGTCACAGTGTCTGTGATTTGTTGCTTACGTGATAATTACAAACAGTGCAATATGTTGCTTCCGTAATAATTACAGCAGACTGACATACACTATTTGGCAAACAAATAAATCGATAAGAAAACGAATTTTCAATTTCAAAGATCGGCTTGTCAGTTTTGATGTATATTACTGATTTCAAGGTGCAAAAGAGTTTTCATTAGAATTGATGTGATAGATGAGATCAATCTACGTGTTGAAAAATACGTACATCGGTAACATATAATGTTATTTAGTAAGTAAAAAGGAATTTAATAAAAATTCACCATGATTTTTTTTGCATTTTGATTTTTGTTATTTGTTTTTCTTTATTTGTTTTTTTTTGTTCGTTGTACCCATGCAAGGATATTAGACTTGGCATAATCTTGACATTTTTAGAGTGAAGAGTTTTGCTTCACCTTACCCTGCGAAAATTAACTTTGATCAAATTCTCAAAATTATTGGCCTTGGCATGGCTGGCAATTTAAAAAAAAATTTGCAGTTTTGTATACAGTTATACACCCAATATATCTAAGGGGAAAATCTTAGATATTATATGATAAGGGTTGTCCTCATAACCGTCTTCTCATTTCTTGCTGTAAGAACGAAATACTGCTAACTTAAGAAACGTCTTGCCCATTGTGGAAGAGAGGAAAAGAAGAAAAGAGTTCAGACTTTCTTAACTAAGATACGGCTGCGTGTATATATATATATATATATATATATATATATATATATATATATATATATATATATATATATATATATATATATATATATATATATATATATAATATGTATGTATGTATGTATGGTTGGTTGGTTGCCATCCGTCCGTCTTCGAGAGACGATGGTGTAGCTCCCTGTTTTGGTGCCTTATCTGCACCGTTGCGAGTGACTGAAGAGTCCGACCCTTGCGTGATAATCTTTCTTGCATTTGCTGCAGGTGAAGATTGATTCTTGTTGAGGCTGTTGTTGTTTCGCCTTCCTCTTGGCTCTCTTTATAGAGAGGTTTGCTTTTATCCCTTCCTCAGCTTTCTGGATGCCTTGTCTCACAGCAAGTCACAACTCGTAGTGATTGTTAGCACAGCTCTTCCAGTTGTTGACGCTGATGTTGACCGTTTTCATGTCCTTCTTGCAGATGTCTTTGTATCGCAGACGTGGCTGTCTGCTAGCTCGCCGTATTACAGGTCCTTGGGAATACGGCCTGTATCCATTCTCCTTACATGGTGGCCGAGCCACCGAAGGCGCCTCTCTCTGAGGATGGTGAGCATGCTATTCATGCTGGCCCGTTCCAGAACCTCCGTATTTGGTACTTTGTCCTGTCACTGGATGCGCAGAATGCGCCGCAGACATCTCAGATGGAAGCTATTGAGTTTCCTTTCGTGGCTCGTGTAGGTGGTCTATGCCTCGTTACTGCAGAGGAATGTGCTGAGCACACATGCCTGGTAGACACGCAGTTTGGTCTTCAGAGTGAGGTTGAGATTGTTCCGGACCCTCTGGTTCAGTCTTGCCATAACTGGTGCTGCCTTAGAAATCCTGCCGCTCATCTCAGCATCAATGGAGAGCGAGCTGGAGATGGTGGACCCAAGGTATGTAAAGTTCTCAACAACTTCAAGGTTGTACCCATCAATGGTGATGGTTGGAGGGAATTCTACATCCTGCGCCATGACATTCTTCAAATTGATGGTCAGTCCGAACTCTTTACAGGCGTGGAAGAGGTGACAAACCAGCTGTTGAAGTCCTTCTTCTCCTTCTTCCGTATGTGATATCAAAGCTGCATCGTCAGCGAAGAGCAATTCACGGATGAGAACCTCTGTGACTTTGGTGTTTGTACGGAGACGTTTAATGTTGAACAGTTTGCCATTTTCCCCGATGTGAATGTACACTCCCTCGCTAAAGTCCTTTAAGGCGTACTGGAGGAGCACGGAGAAGAAGATGGCAAAAAGGGTTGGTGCAAGGACACATCCCTGATTTACTCCACTGCTGACTGGGAAGGCATCTGATGTTGCGCCGTTGAAGCACACTGTACATTGAGTGTTCTGGTGAAACGATGTGATGGAGACAGTAAATGAGGCGAAGAGGAAAGCCCTTCTGGCTTACAAGGCTGCGTCTAGCCCTACTACTCTTCAAGCCCTCAGATTGCCAGGAAAAATGCTCAGTGGACTGCACGCCACTTCACTAGCACCTATTAGCTGAATCTCTGCACTATCATACAAACAGCTGCTGACACTGGAGATGCAAGATGCATGTACGAGGGCATCAAGAAGGCGACAGGTCTCCAAGCTCTTAAGACCGCCCACCCCCTTAAATCCAAGACGGAAGTAATTATAACAGATCAGGAGAAACAGATGAAGCGCTGGGTTGAGCACTATCACGAACTGTATGCAACCCAAACCGTCGTCACCAATACTGCACTGAACGCCATCCCAGAACTGCCAATCACGGATGAACTTGACACTCCGTCCTGCATGGAAGAGCTAAGAAAAGCCATCGACTGTCTCGCTTGTGGGAAGGCCCCTGAGCGACGGCATCCCACCTGAAATCCTCAAGAACAGGAAACAGGCACTACTTCAGCCCTTGTATGAACTCCTCTGCCTCTGCTGGGAACAAGGGACACATCCCCCAAGACATGCGGGATGCCAATATCATCACTTTGTACAAGAACAAAAGAGACCACAGAGATTGCAACAACTACCGTAGCATCTCCCTCCTCAGTATCGTCAGAAAGGCTTTCGCACGTGTCGCACTGGTACGCTTGCAGACCTTAGCCTCCCGTACCTGCCCAGAATGCCAATGTGGCTTCCGAGCTGGCCGGTCAACTGTAGATATGAACTTCTCTCTACGTCAACTGCAGGAGAAGTGTCATGAGCAGCAAATGCCCCTCTATATTGCCTTCATAGACTTGACAAAGGCGTTTGACCTGGTCAGCCGGAGCGGACTTCAAACTCCTGAGGAAGGTCGGCTGCCCCCCTCGATTGCTATCCGTCATCACACACACACACAGACACACACAGACACACACTGACACACACACACACATATATATATATATATATATATATATATATATATATATATATATATATATATATATATATATATATATATATATATATATATATATATATATATATATAATATAATATAATATAATATAATATAATATAATATAATATAATATAATATAATATAATATAATACTATACATAGTTCTATAATGGTTTATTCTAGACATAGTTCTATAATGGTTTAATATTAAAATAAACGAATTGCGTATAATATTACACCTTTCCTTAGAGTATCCTAAATTCATATATTCGTATAACTTCTGCATTTTAGATAGTTGAATCTTGCCTATATTCATGATGGCAAAATTGTATGAGATTCATTAGGAGCGGTTAATTCAACAATCATTTTGAAGAAATGTATTTTGCTAAATTTAAAATAGATTACTAATTTGGAATAGGTTACTAAACAATGGCAGTATTATTTACGTAATGAATATTTTATTTCATATTAAATATATACATGAAGTTGGTAGTGAATTCGTCTCTTCCAATAATAATTACCGTAAATACGAATGAATATAGTTTCTTTAAAACAATTAAATATACTATTGCATTGTAATATAAAAATGTTACAAAAGTATGAACTTTCAAGTTAAAATCTCAAATATTAAAAAAGTCATATTCTTTGAAGAAGTTTACAAACACAGATGAATCTTACCTGTAAGAAAAGACAATCTCTTGATTCATCGAGGATGGAACTGATTTTGTGCAAGCTTGTTCTATATTGTGCCAAATTTTGAACGCATGTTTATGGCAAAATATAAACATACATCTAGGTACTTGTGTTCATTCATTTCGAATCAGAACAAGGCTCCCGTCTCTTCTCATTGAAACGGTCTGTGTTTGAGTACGTCATTAGACAGACAATTCTGCTGCATCAGCTTATTAGTTTCAGGAAATGCGTGCATCTTCTAGCTTACTCAATTAGCGGAAATTTTAGGAATTTGCTTCTTCAGCATCTTACACAATTAACCGAGTGTAAATTTTGCTGACTTTTGTATATAAGAGAAATGTATATAGTACAAGAGGGTTTTACGCTTGCTCTTAAAGGTGCAATCTTTATTAAAACAGTACACAGATGTAGCATGGAAACAAAATAAAATTAATTCCAATATATTTTAGTGGAAAATTACTTCCAAAAGCAATTGAATGAAAAATTTATTGTAATACAATTCAGAAAAAAATTTCAATGTTATTACTTTTACTAAAGAATTCTGTCCTATTTGAAATATGATTTACTGGCTTTGCATACCAAGAGTGTTCTGATAAACTTGTGATTTTTTTTAACTGAATTACACTTATATATGCTATTGCATTTGACGAGGTTTATGAAATAAATATGGTTGATAGAAACTTTGTGATGTTCAAAGTACAACTGCTATTCAAAGGCAGTGAAAGTGGGAGTAAGGCAAGTAAACTCGTCGTAAGGAGCAAGAACAAAGAAACCTAAATTTAGATAATGGAACGAGTAATAGGAAATACCAGGTTGGAATTAAAACCAATATCATCCAAAATTCTTTTTTCGCCTAATACACTATTTGTGATTCGTACAATTGCCTTTAGAACGAACACGTGCCTCGACTGTCGCTATCTATCTTGTGTATATCTACCAGGTTGTACATCCTTTATCTCAAAGTGCGCCCTATGGCGCTTTTGTAGATTGAACGGTATCCTTGCTACGGCCCAGCGTATAACTGCTATTTATTGTATGCATTTTATATGACGCCATTATTAAGCAACGCGATTTTATCATTTTATATTTTTACAATTATTGTAGATATAAAAGAAACGTATTTGTTTCATTTTGTAAGGGTATTAGTAGTATAGGAAAATGAGAGTTTTGGCCCACCACCCCCTCCCACACCTCCTCCCCCATCCCCGCCAAACCCTCATTTCCCTATACTACTACTATGTAGACAGATATTTTGTAACCAGACAAAACAACAGGTGTTGGAATGTGATAAGCTCTGTCAACAGAAGTGACGAATTTGTTAGAACAGCGCATGTGTGGAATACGATTATTCTAAAGACGGCAAATGGGTTTTACCACAAGTTTTTTTATCAGATAACAGGATGAAAATTAAACTGTGCATTAGAACGTTTCAGTTAACAAGGCGGAAATTAAACTAGCATTAGAATGAAAATGATATTATTTTAGTTATATTTTATCTTAAGTTTAGATAAAATTTTATGTTACTCATATTTTTTGTGATATTTTTTTTCATACTTGCTAACCCTCATTGGTAGAATATCTGTTAACATATTGTCAATAATACGAAATTCACATAATAAATCATCCATATTATATTTAACTCCTCGTAGGTAAGACCGGATCTGATCAAGTAGTTTCTTGTAAGTTTTAATTGATGTTAAACAACCGTGCTTCTTTATCAAAAGTCTTGGTTCTTCTTTTTTACACGCCGCTGTAAGTGAAACACCAATAGCGGATATGATTAACAAAAAAGGATTTAATGATACCCCACTTGAAATTATACCAGAACTGGTCATTAACAAGGGTAGATAAGATATTACTCGAAGGATCTTGTTGTAGTATTTGTAACATTTTTTCACGCACCAAAGTTTTTTTATGATAATATTTATAGTATTGTATTAATGCGTCTACATCTTGTTTTGGAATATCTTTTGAAATATGATTGAAATCAACTATACTTCTTTTCATTATAATATTAGTTCACATAGTCCTATGTTTGGTTAATCCATAATAAGAGCTGGTTGTTCAGCTATAAATTCCAAACACCAGAGAAAAATTGCTAATTTAAAGTTTTATCAACTGGTTCAAGTACAATTTCTTCTTCAGAATTTTTGTTTATTATTACAGATAATACTCCAGATGAGTCATCATTTGGATGACGAAATAGATATTTTGGTAGATATTCTAAACTTTGCACTGACAATCTATACACACCGGTAACTTCTGCAATATATTTGATAGAATTATCTTTTGGTGTCCACCCAGTATAACTAGTATCAACAGTATACACAATATTTTTAATCTGTTTGTGAGGAATTTTAACCATACTCGTTTTCTCAACAATATTAGGAATTCCACTAATAATATCATTGAGTTTTGTGTTAATATCATTGAGTTTTGTGTTAATATTAGCGAGTGTAATGTTAACAATTGATGGATTTCCAAAAAAAAAATCATCTTTAAGCGTGTTTATGTTTCTACGAAAATTTAAAAACGTTTTTACGTGACCGGTAAATTCATTTTTGAGCGCTGTTATTTTATTACTGATTGGAACGTCCTGATCATCGACATATTTCCTAGTTAAAGCGTCTCCATCTGTAGTTGGATATCCAAGATATGTAATCTTGTTCTGGTTCATAACAATATTCCCATTAAATAAATCACCAGCTTTTTTAACAAAATCATTTACTGACCTACCAGAATCTTGTATCTTACCTTGATTGATAAAAGTCATGATATTATCAGCAACCGCATTAGGAATTCGTACAAGTACATCTGGCAGTTTTACATCACTCGTTTTTAATCGTCCTTCTTGGTCCTGGAAAATGACGACTTCATCTGGTTCTACACTGGTAAGATTTAGTAAATTATTGATTTCATTTTTGAGCTGATCAAGAGTTGCATATTTGGATAAGTCACCTTGGTAACCTTTTGTGGATAAATCTGATAGTGTTCCAAATTTTGTATAGTAACTCATTATTTACTGTCTTAGATAAAATTGTCAACACTAGTTTAATATTATACAAAATGGCAAAATCGTCGATATTAAACTTTGATACAGAGAAACTGGTGAAATACAAACATAACAATGAACTTCCTGATTGTCATTATCTTATTGTTGGACGAACTGGATCAGGAAAAACAAATTTGCTTATGAACTTGCTTCTTGGTGATAATTTTAACTAAGATAGAGTCTATATTTACACAATCAATCCACAGCAAGATAAGTATGAGTTATTAAGCGATTATAATGACAAACTTCGTGATGAACTTAAGGCTGGTGAAGATTTTTTTTATAATTAGGCAGCCAGAAGATCTTATTCCAGTTAATGAACTTGATGCAGATGAACATAAGATAGTAGTTTTTGACGATATTCCGCTAAATAACATGGAGATGAACAAAATAAGATCGTATTTCTCACTGTCACGTAACAAACAATGTAATTCTGTTTATCTCGCTCAAGGATTTTATAATGTTGACAGATTTATTCGGCGAAATACGAGTTGTTTTATATTATTTCCAGGACTGGATAATGTTGACGTTAGAAATATTGCAAGCGAACAATGCGGTGACGTGACAAAAGATAAGTTTATTGAACTTTACCATAATGCTACAAAAGATAAATACAACTTTTTCTTATTTGATAAACTTACAAATGATCCAACTAAAATGTTTCGCTGTTGTATTGACACTTACTTACAGTAAGAGTTTCAATTTTATAAAATTTATAATAATAATAATAATGGACAAACGAGCAAGATACAGACAACACATAGAAGATCTAAAAAAAACTTCCTCAATCTCAGACATCGCTTAAGCAAAAAGTACAACAAGCACGACGTGGGCAAGTAACCGCTACCGAAGCAACAGCTACAATTTTCAAGCCGGTTACTGAAGCACTATTAGGTAAACAACCTGAAACTAAACCACTGTCAGAAGAAGAACTTAAACAACTGCAGGAAAAAGGCTTGGTTGGAATTGTTAAAAAACAACATGAAGCAGCTGCTGCAAAACTTGTAACTAGATCTGATGAAGAAAAAAGAAAACTAATTGAGGCATTTACAGCAAATATAGCTGATCCTGCGGCTAGACAAGCTGAAACAGATCGATTGATAAACAATCCGCTTGAACTTGAGCGAAGATTAGCAGAGTTAACAACGCAAGGAATAACAAATATTATAAAAAATTTATCAGGAGATATAAAAGATATCAAAGAGGAGCAACAAAGAGTTGGTGAGTTTACTGTAAAGTTTTTGGAAGTTGGAGATCAAAGATTTCATTTTACAAAAAGAGCAAATGATGAGATAAAAGGTATTGAATATGATGATTTTTTAAAGAATGAAAATATAATAGATATTAATAGTATAAACAAGTGGACTGATGCAGAATATCAAGAATTGCTCGATAGATTAAATGTAATATTTAATGACGGAGTTACTGCTAAAGATGAATTAAACACGGTTACAGAGATTGATAATATGATTCCACTTTATGAAAGAATGAGAAACGGTGTTATTGCTCTCACGTTTAAAAAAACAGCAGAAAATAGTAGATTAAAACCGTTTGGTAAAGGGTGGAGTTTTAAAAGGAAATTTTTTTACTTTTGATAAAACTCGTGTAGAGAAAAGTAGAGAAGTAAGAACAGGAACTGGTGTAAAAATATTTACATCAACTACTGAAATGATAGGTAGATTAATGTTATTAATATCATCAAAGGAAGCTGGGAATGTTAGTGTTGAACTTGATAATGAAATCATTGACATACTTGATCATCTAAGATCGAGTGAATTATTAACATCTGACGAATATGAAACTTTACACCGCAACTTAATCGCGGCGACTTAATTTTGTAAAATGATATAATATTAAAGGAATGCAAACAACATTATTACTAAACTCTAGTGAGTCTGCGATAGATAGCGCAAATTTTTCAGTAAATTATATTCCACCTATCCAACTAGATCCTACAAAACAATATGAAATTGGATTAATTTCTTGTACTTGCTGGAATGCTATACCCAACGTGAAAAATGATGTTAACGATGAAATGTATTTTACTATGATTACTATCTCCAATATCTACAACAACAAAAAAAAATGAAAATTCCGCAAGGAGCTTATAATATTACTGATCTAAACAAGACAATCAAAGAGCTCATCACAAAAGCTGACGGTGTGGCTGATAATTTTGAATTGGCAGCAAATTATAACACATTGCGAACTAGGATATTTTGAAAAATATAGTAATCAGTCTTGAACCAAGAGAAAGAAAAATTGCACAACTGTTAGGATTTACTGAAAAAACTTACACTGCACTTGATCAGCCTATTACATATGACAGTGAACTGCCAATAAATATAACAGAAGTAAATACAATATTTGTAAATTGCTCTATTGCTTCTGGCTCTTATACATCAAAAGGCAGCAAAGGTCAAACGATTTACAGTTTCTCACCAGAAGTTCCGCCAGGTTCTCTCATGCAAATAACTCCACGACATATTATATATTATCCTTTAAACGTTGAAGATCAAATATCAAGTATAATAATGCAGTTGACAGATCAATCAGGAAAACAGTTACATGTTCATAATGAAGTTGTAACTTATTATTTACATCTACGCGAGCAAAAGTAAAAATTATGCAACATCAAATATAATGAAACAAAGAAAAAAGTTTATCGAAGAAAAATAGTAAGAGGATTTTTTGGAAATATTTTTACTAAAGCTATTGAAAATATTCCGGGTATAGCACGTAAAGTTGCACCAATTGCTATTGACGCTGGTAAAGCTTTTGCAACTGGGGCTGCATCTGCCGCTGGGACTGCGGTGGGACAAAAAATAGCTAATAAAATAAAAAGTGATCCACCGACTGCATCTGAAATAAAACAAGCTATCTCAGAAATCGCTCCAACAAAAGAAACTCAAAAAGCTATTATAACAACAACAAAAAAATTATTATCACCAAAGGATGAGCAGATCATGCAAAAATTAATATCTAAAGTAACAGTGCCGCAAAAATTTTTTATATAATCTAATAAAATAAAATGTCTGTTAAAAATTATCTCGAGTTAACAGAAACTTATGACATCGTCACAATGATGTGACAGAATTTGAGTTTGTTGAGTATCTTGATGAGAATTCTAACGAACCAAATAAAGCTGGTATTAGAACCTTTAACACCAGAGACGAAGATGTATTTCTACTGCCACATAAGGCTATGTTAGAAGTTCGTGGTCAGATTATGACAGTAGCGAATCCACCTGCTGCAATTGCAGTTGGAGCAGAAGTAGCTCTTATAAATAACGGCTGGTGTTTATCCAAAAGTGCTAGATATCAACTGGCCAATCAAACTATAGAAGATATTTCAAGTCATCTACAAGTTGCAAGTACAATTTTAAATATTATTTCGTTTTCCGACGATTACTCAAGATCAACTGCAACTAAAATGATGTGGTTTAAAGATACTGGACGGGGTATAGCTGAATCAACCGAATTTTAAAGAGAGGCGCTATAGTACATGGAGCTGATGCTGACGCAAATGCTGTAATTGTGAGAAATTTTCTCATTGCTAATGCAGACGCTACAAGAGTTTCTCTTACAACAGCTTTTAATAATCTAAATATAACGCCACCAGCTGCAGGTGCAAATGGTACTGCGATGTTAAATTTACTTCTTAACACACTTGACGTGAGAAATCCACGCTATAACGAAGGTTTTGCTAGGCGAAGAAAACTTACAGCAGGATCACGTCAAATTACAATAATGCTTCCACTAAGCATGATTTTCGGCTTTTGTCGCGATCATGATAAAGTATTTCGCGGTGTAAAACATACTCTTATTTTAGATCGAGCAGACCAAAACGATTGCTTGTTTAGATCTGGAGGGGTTGATGTACAGTTTATTATAAACAAACTTGCTTTGTGGATGCCACGTATAACACCATCAATCACTAAAATGTCAGAACTAAATAGTACGCTTGATAAACATACAAGCAGAATTTATTTTAAGCTGCATAAGATATATCAGACAGCGGTTCCAAATACTACTGACTACACATGGAGGGTCACAACAACATCAAGCGAACAACTGCCGAGAAATATCTTTGTCGTACTTCAACAGCAAGCCCGACGAGGTAACCAACAACAAAATACTGCAATATTTGATCACACTGATGTCAGACGAATATACGCTAGACTAAATTCAAAGCAATATCCAGAACGAGATATCGAGTGCAATTTTGCTGATGACGTTAATAAAAATATTTCTCGACCGTACATGTACCTGCTTGACGCAATACAAAAATATCAAGATGTTGAAGATGGAACTCAAATATCAGCAGGGGAATGTCGTGCGCTTTATCCTATATTTCATTTTGATGTTAGTAAACATAACGAGCGAATTGTAGACCGCACAGCGGATATTGAAATTACCTGGACACTTGGGGCGGTTCCAGTAGAGCCGTTGTACGTATACGCATTAGTGATTAGTGATATATTTATCACAGTAGATTCTATTGGAGGTAAAATGACAGTTCAAGTTTAATCTGCAGTTGTTATATAAAATGACAAAATATATTGTAAAAGAAGTATATTTGACTGATGGTCAGGTTAAAAAATTAGTAGCTGCTATTGCAAAGCTAGAAGAGGTATCATTAAAAATCAATCCTAATATTTCTGATGGTGTTTTAACAAAATTAATGATAACAAAAAATCAAGTAAAAAAGTATGATCGTAAAAAAAACTTTTGTTTTAAATTTGAGTGCTGCACAAATGACAGCGCTGGCAAAAGAAGGTGGTTTTCTTGGTCCAGCATTATCAGTATTAACTAGTACAATAATACCTAAAATTTTACCAGTCTTAGGCACATTAGGACTAGCAGCAGCGTCTGGAGCAATATCTGGCGCAACGAAGAAAGTAGTTGAAGGTAATGGTATCATTCGTGGAAGTGGAATAAAAAAATTGTAAATTTTATGTAAATGATATATTATAATGCCACAAAAGAAAAAGAAATCGCCAACAACAAAAAAAAAGAAAACAACAAAAACAAAATCGCCAACACCAAAATGCAAATGCATATGCAATCAACCAAAACAAGGAGGAATTATTCCGTTCGCTCCACTTTTGGCGGGACTAGCGGGAAGTCTGCTGCCAAATCTTTTAGGAATCGGACGTGGACTAACATTACCGGGAACTCGACCACCCCGTTGAGTAACTTTGATATCATTGATAAGTTAAAAGCGGTTCCTGGATTTCACGGAGTTTATTCTAAAGATGAACTCGCAGCAATAAAATCACCATCAGCTGTAAGTTCGTGTGTTATTAATATACAAGATTTTAATGACGGATCTTGCTCGCATTGGGTAGCAGTTTTTAATAATAATTATTTTGACTCATTTGGACTTCCTCCAAGCGATGTAATAAAAAAGTATATGAAGAAAAAATTTAAAAAGATATATTATTCATCAAATCAACTCCAACCTGTTGGAACGTCTGCTTGCGGATATTATTGTATTATGCTTATCCAACAGATGACCAGAAATCTTAATTTTTTAAAATTTATTTTACAGTTTGACAAGCATCCTTCTCACGCTAATGATGAGATCGCAATAAATTTTATCTAAACTTAAAAATATAATAATGTCAACATACTGTCTCAAGTGTAGAACTAAAACAGAAAATATTAATGAAACAACAGAAAAAACAAAAAACAACAGGATAATATTAAAAAGTTTTTGTGCAGTCTGCGGAAAAAGATAAAATATGTTTTTAAAGAAAGTGTCCCCAGCGACAGTATCCTCAGAGATATCGCTAGGATCTGGTTATCCTGATATTATTTTAGTCGACGACTAAAAATATAGAATGATATGCAACTGTGATTCTGACAGAGATTTGTGTCTTGAGCAAAATAAAATTGTCGCATACTGTCAATGTTGTAACAACAGAGACATAATAGGGTCAGGTATAGATATACATAAAATTATTGGCAAATTACCAAAACCAAAAGGCGGTTGGACATTGCCAGGTCATCGGTATACAGGACCTTACAATCCGCTAGATCAACAACTAGATGAAAACGAAAATCCATTGCCAGGTCAAGAGCCTTATAATCAAGTGGATGCAATAGCAATGCGTCATGATATCTGTTATCGTGATCATGAAAACTCGAAAGCAGATTGTGATAAAGTAATATTAGACGAATTACGTGATATGGAGCCAACAAATCTACGAGAACGTTTTGATAGAAGATTTGTTCAGGGAATGATAGGAGCAAAATATAAACTCGGACTCGGAAAAGAATTATACGATGATCTTGCAGTCGAGCTGCACAGACCTAAAAAAAACGTTCCCACAACGTAAAGTTGTCGCTAATGGTGTAGATGATATCTGGGCAATAGATTTGGTGGATGTATCCAATCTAGCTCAGTTTAACGTTGGCGCTGATGGTGCTCCAAAAAGGTATTTGTTTAATGTTATATATGTTTTTAGCGAATACGCTTTCAGTGTACCTGTTTCGGATAAGACAGGGACTTCAATGACTGATGCGCTAAAACAAATAATAACGAGTACAGAAAGAAAACCGAATAAAATCTGGACTGATCACGGATCCGTGTTCTTTAACAAAAAGTTTGAACAGTTTCTAGAACAAAATAATATAAAAAGGTATGTTACAGGAAACGAAGGTAAAAGCGTTGTTGTTGAGAAATTTAATCGCACGCTAAACGAGAAATTACACAAACATATGACAGCTATTATTACCAACAGATACATCGATGACCTTTTTCAAATCGTAGGTGAATATAATAACACGAAACATCGAACCATCAAAATGACACCTAAAAAAGCTATTAAAAATCCAATATTAGCAAATGAAAACATGTACCGCAGACATAAATTTAAGGTTGGTGATAAAGTTAGAATTTCTTTGACATAAAAGTTATTCGCAAAAGGATTTACTCCAAACTGAAGCGAAGAAGTATTTGTAGTTGATAAGGTACTTTTCACAATACCTGTAACGTACGTTTTAAAAGATCTGGCAGGGGAACCGATCGTAGGTAGTTTTTATGAACAAGAACTACAGAAAACTGAGCAGGATGTTTTTGTTATCGAGAAAGTAATTAAGAAAAAAGGAGATCAAAGTTTAGTCAAATGGCGTGGGTATAGCGATAAATTTAACAGTTGGATCCCAACTAAGCAGATTATGATATAATGTTATTATAAATTTTCTCATACTTTTGTTTGACAGATTTACATTTTACTGGTTTACATAACGATATTAGATACTGCTTACGATCGTCAGAGATCGTCATTAGATTAAAAATTTTGACAAATATGAAATCGAATTTGATATTTTTCTGTCGGCCTGGAATTCTGATGTTTAAGAAAGGTTTGATTAGCTACCAAAACAGTTGTTGTTCGGAAACGGTAAAATTAAATTTCATTATTTTTTTTGCAATGTGATACTTGACATTATATCGTTTAGTTGTTGATCTGCTGTAATTTGATCTGTCAGCAACAGTGATTATTTCACCATCATCATCAGATTCGCTGTTATATAAAATATCATCTTCATTATAACCAATAGATTTGTCTATGAAATCTTTGGAAAATGTGACCTCATCACTGACGACCTTATCGCTGGCGACTTTGTCGCTAGTATCTTGTTTGTAGAGTTCAGCGAGTCGTTTCATCAAGTCCATTATTATAATATATTTTATCTAAATAATTGTTATAAGATGACTGATGAGATAAAATATCACCAAAAAGTTAATATATTAAATTACAACGAACTAGCCGAAGCGGTAAGAAAATGTTTGTTTAGGGTTATAGTGTTGACGTTATTGTAATGCAAGGTGATTCTCATAAAATATTGCTAACAGAAGCAGAAAAAAATAAAATTAATGAAAGTGCAGTAACGACGCTAAAATTTAATCACGATGATATCATATCATTTGCTCATCATTGCTTGACTAAAACCGAGCTATCAAATATCATATCTAAAACCAATCCTAGCATCGTATTCTCTTGAAAAAGCTGATTTCATTACTCCATCAGCTACAAATTTTACTGCTCTGGAATTTATCTTATAATGCTTTGCCGCAGCTGTAATCGATTTGAATTCGATCTCTTCATCCGTTACAAGGTTTTTTGAAATAACAGGTTTTGCTGGACATGTAAAATTAATACCACCACCTCGTCCTTTTCTTACATTTTCCTGCTGGGTCACTAGCTCCAGATTTCTCAATCGATTATCAGTTTTTACGTTATTAATATGATTAATAACCAGATCATTGGGTATAGATCCATTGAACACCTCGTAAACAAACCTATGACCAAGATAACGAACTTGATTTTTCGATGTTCCTCTAACAGTTACCCTGATATATCCCATATTACTCATAGCACCAAGAACTTTTTTAGTTTTTCTGTTTCTAATAATACCGCGATGGTTAGCCTCGTATAAATCAAAGACAGGATGTGGCTGAAACTCATCTTCTAAGGATAAGTTTTCAATGTTGTCATCAGTGACTTTATCGTTCACGTGATATACACGCTGTCCCTTCTGGAATATCATCGCAAAAACAACGTGTAAATAAAATCTTTTCTAAACATTGCAATCCTCTCGGCATTATCTCCCTTTACACTAATCGTATAACCCGCTGACGTTAATTTGCCAACAGATATTCTAGTTTTGATGTTAATAACTGAACCTAATGTATTTCCAGCGTATAAGTTGAATTTTGGGTGAACATGATAAATCTCTTGCTCACGTGCGCTTGTCAGATTTACTGTCATTATATTATAGGTGATATTTTTTATCTCTAATTGATTTTTAGCGCATGCGCAGTGTGAGATAAAGTTATACTTTGGGTGAATTTGATATGCTTCTTGCTCACATGTGTTTGTTAGATTTGCTGTCATTATATTATAGGAGATTTTTTATCTTTAATTGATTTTTAACGCTTGCGCAGTGTGAGGTAAATTATCAATTAGATATTAAATTATAGTATAATAATGTTAAAATTGCGTGATATAGCTAAGAGAATCCTTATGGGAGAACCTGATAAAATAGCGACTGCTTTTGCAGGTTTTGATAATAGTTATCAGTTTGATAATCAAATTGTTTTAGTAAATTTTAATGCAGCAAATCTTTACCACCTACTACAGACATCTGTAAAACGTGAGCTCGAAAAACACAAAAGTATCAGATTATTTGTGCAATATCATGTTATATTTTCAAAGTTAGTTATAACGGAAGAATTAACTAACAAGGAAATTGCAGAACCTTATATGAACGCAAAATCAAGACGTGTTTTGCTTGGGACTGATCTGTTATCACTATCTGATGAAATACACCAAGAAATCTGGAAAAAAATAGAGGAATTCACTCAATTAGGTTCGGGATGGAAGTTTGAAATGATCAAAGAAATATTGTTTCACACGATGAAATATAACGCATTACGAGGTAGTTCATACATCGACCTGCCACCAAAAATAAAAAGTAAAAGATGTTGTATAAACATCAAAAACGTAGATAACAAGTGTTTCCAATGGGCTGTTCTTTCCGCACTATTTCCAGCAGAAAAACACGCTGATGGCGTTGAAAAATATATCCATCACGTGTCTAGATTAAATTTTAAAGATATTAACTTTCCTGTGGCAGAAAATCAAATACCAAAATTTGAAAAGCAAAATAATGTTTCAATTAACGTTTTCGGACTAGATGAAAAAGAGGATGTATACCCGAGATATATTTCAGAAAAAGCTTCACAATCGACTATAAATTTACTGTTTTACAAAAATCATTACGTTTGGATTAAAACTTTAACGGACTAGTTGGTAAACAGTACAATAAAAATAGGAACAAAAAGTTCTTTTGTTACCGCTGCTTGCATGGTTGTGCTAACAATGAAACATTACAAAAGCATTTGCAGTACTGTAATGATGTGCAAAAACTAACAATGCCATCTAAAAAGATAGTGTGTTACAGTTTGTCCATCATAATCACAAACTAAAAATTCCTTTCGTTATATACGCTGATTTTGAGTGTTTAATTCAACCTGTACTTGGCGTAGAAAATAATCCTAATCAATCTAGTACAAGAAAAGTTCAAAATCATGTTCTGTGTGGAGTAGCGTATAAGGTAGTTTGTTGTACTGATTCTAGATTATCTAAACCAATTAAATTATATCGTGGTAAAAATCCAGTTATCTACCTTCTCAAGCAGTTGATTAATGAAGTTGATAATATTACTTATCGTTTGAAAAAAGTAACGCCAATGTTAAAATTAACACCTCAACAAGAATCCGATCATGACCAAGCAGAAATTTGTTATATTTGTGAAAAAGCTTTTGATACTGACAACAAAAAAGTACATGACCATTGTCATTTGACTGGACAGTATCGTGGAGCGGCTCATAATCAGTGTAATTTAAAATTTCATGCTCAGATTTTATTCCGGTTATTCTTCACAATTTTCGAGGATATGATAGCCATATTATAGTAGAAGCTTTTGGTGATCCTGATATAAAAGCTCGTCTAAAACTCGATAACGTCATCAAATGCATCCCAAATAATTTTGAAAAGTACATGTCAGTTACGCTAGGTAAATTGCGTTTTATTGACAGCCTGCAGTTTATGGCAGCCTCGTTAGATGAGTTAGTGAAAGGTTGTAGTAAATTTGATAACCTAAGAGACTGTTTTGGAGATAAATTTAATCTACTAGCTAAAAAAGGAGTTTTTCCATACGAATACCTCGACGACTGGAGTAAATTTGATGAAACGTCTTTACCTGGCAAAGATAAATTTTACTCACAACTTAAAAATGAAAATATAACTGATGATGAGTACAGGTATGCACAAGATATCTGGAAAGAGTTTGATAGTGAGACTTTTGGTGATTAACATGATTTGTATTTGAAAACTGACGTGTTATTATTAGCAGATGTTTTTGAAAGTTTTCGAGAAGTGAGTTATAATAATTATGGACTTGATCCTTGCTGGTATTATTCTGCCCCTGGGTTGTCATGGGATGCTCTGCTAAAGTTTAGTAAGGTAAGGTTGGAATTACTGACTGATGTAGATATGTTCAATTTTATTGAAAACGGTATCCGAAGCGGTATTAGCGTGATAACAAAAAAAGTATGCTGAAGCAAACAACAAATATTTGAAACAGTATAACCCTGACCTTCCTTCGAAGTATATAGTTTATCTAGATTGTAATAACTTGTACGGGTATTCGATGGCAGAACCAATGCCTCTTGGTGGATTTCATTGGATCACGGCTGATCGATTTCTATCGGAGACAGAAAAAAAATACCCGAAGATGTTTCCTATTTCGTTGAAGTTGATCTTGATTATCCAAATTCGCTACACAAATTACATAACGATTACCCTTTCTGAGCGGAATCGATGGTCATAGATTATAGTTTGTTATCAAAAGAACAACAAGCGTTAGCATCACCAAGGCAACATTCCATGGTCAAGAAACTAGTACCAAATTTACTTGATAAGAAAAATTACGTTTTGCATTACAAAGTTTTAAAACAAGCAGCCGATGCTGGTCTTGTGTTGAGAAAAGTTCATCGTGTACTAAAATTTAATCAGTCGCCGTAGATGAGAGGTTATATTAACTCAAACACTTCAAGAAGGGCTGCAGCGAAAACAGAGTTTGAAAAAACTTCTTTAAACTGATGAACAATTCTGTTTTTGGTAAGCCGATGGAGAATATTAGGAAACGTGTAAATATTGAAATAGTTAATGATGTCAATCGCAGAAACAAACTTGTGTCAGACGATGATTTTGTGAGCATGAAAATATTTAATGAAAATCTTGTTGCGATACAAAGAAGAAAAGTAAATCTAAAACTAAACAAGCCGATCTATGTTGGAGCTGCAGTGTAAGATTTATCAAAGTGGCTGATGTACGATTTTCATTACACTTTTGTTAAAAATCAGTGGCCGGCTAGTAGATTATTGTTTACTGATACTGATTCGCTCGTATATGAAATTGAATATGAGGACATCTATCAGGACATGTACAATAATCGACATCTGTTTGATCTTTCCGATTATCCACGTGACAGTAAATTTCATGACGACACAAATAAAAAGGTTATTGGTAAGTTTAAAGATGAAATGAACTCAAGCGCTATCAAATACTTTATCGGATTACGTAGTAAAATGTATGCCGTATTATTGGGACAATAATAAAATAATAAACGAAAAAAGCAAAAGGTCTTCTGCCTCGTGATTTTTTTGTAACAAAAGTTTATGAAATTTGATGACTACAGGTATGCGCTTGATGGCGGTGTTAGTTTTATGAGAGCTATGGCAATTCGAACTAATCATCATAAACTCGAAACAGATGTCATTATCAAACGTGGATTGTATAATTTTGATGGCAAACGCTATTGTAAAAAAGTGGGTTGTACATAGATACATTTGCCCTTGGGTATTTGTCATGATGATAGATCTATACTCGACATTATCTTTTCCAACTGAAATTTTATCTAAAACTTATTAAAAAATAATGTTTTGAAAATTTGACAATGACAAATAGCTACAATAGTAACATCAAATATCTAATGATGGACGGTAAACAATTGACAGTTGAATTTAATAATGAAACATCAGGTATATGTTTTAATGGAACACGTGACAAGTTAAAACTTTCGCTCATCAGATCTGATAACAGCGTGTCTTTCAATTATCTCGAACAATTGTATCAAAAGTTGCTAGCGGAATTTAAAAACTTTCACAGCCCCATTAGCCAACAAAACTATACTAAACTCACAAGATCTCGATCGGTCAAAGGTATATTTTATCAACTAAATATATCCTCTGAACAAACCAGAAATGAAAGATTTGTTTGAGTCCCATCGCTGTGTGAACGGTAAAGTAAAATTTAGTATCTATAGTCGTGATAGTGAAGTATTTTTAATATCAACAGTTGAAACATTAATCATTGGTAATGAGATATAAAATAATATCATTTTCATTCTAATGCTAGTTTAATTTCCAACTTGTTAACTGAAACGTTATAATACACAGTTTAATTTTCATCCTGTTATCTGATAAAAAAAAAACTTGTGGTAAAACCCATTTGCCGTCTTTAGAATAATCGTATTCCACACATGCGCTGTTCTAACAAATTCGTCACTTCTGTTGACAGAGTTTATCGCATTCCAACACCTGTTGTTTTGTCTGGTTACAAAATATCTGTCTACATAGTAGTAGTATAGGGAAATGAGGGTTTGGCGGGGGTGGTGGAGGAGGTGTGGGAGGGGTGGGTGGGCCAAAACTCTCATTTTCCTATACTACTGTATTGACTCCCATCCTTCACTTTGCTGCATTTGGTGTTTTCTGCCAAAACCTGCCTATATTATATTATATTATATTATATTATATTATATTATATTATATTATATTATATTATATTATATTATATTATATTGTATTGTATTGTATTGTATTGTATTGTATTGTATTGTATTGTATTGTATTGTATTGTATTGTATTGTATTGTATTGCATTGCATTGCATTGCATTGCATTGCATTGCATTGCATTGCATTGCATTGCATTGCATTGCATTGCATTGTACTATACTATACTATACTATACTATACTATACTATACTATACTATACTATACTATACTATACTATACTATACTATACTATACTATACTATACTATACTATACTATACTATACTATACTATACTATACTATACTATACTATACTATATTATATTATATTATATTATATTATATTATATTATATTATATTATATTATATTATATTATATTATATTATATTATATTATATTATATTATATTATATTATATTATATTATATTATCAATTTATTTGTATCTAATGTATAATTCTCGTCATACATTAAGTATTTACTCCTGATTGCGTTTATAATGCCCATTATAAACGACTTTGTTTTAGCTTATTGAGTGATTCTACTTTTTTAATAAAAGAATCTCATCACATTATGTGGGCAATCCGTATATAATTGACAATATAATTGACAAAACGACCCATCACCAAAGTTAACTCTCGTATTATCCATATATCATGTAAGTAAGTAAATATCGTAGGCTGTTTCTAAGTTGGGCATATTGTAATCCACATTTCGCAACTTATGTTCCAATTCAAACTCAAAAACATTTCATTATCTTTTATTTCTTACTTTTTGTGTTTTTATCCTTAACTTGTATGTCTTCTTATTGACATCTCTTTCCTCTATACTTTCATCTTCCGTATACACAAGAGCGCCCTTTAGAAATGGTATCTATCTTTACGGGTGATTTGAGCATTTCCATGCATATGTAATTCTTACAGATCTCAGTTTCTTTCCTTAAATATATCTAAATAATTATATGTACCAAGCCACGCACGAGCAGTTCTTTTCAGCTGAGATGCT
The DNA here is from genome assembly GCA_016746295.1 of Potamilus streckersoni. Taxonomy (NCBI): domain Eukaryota; kingdom Metazoa; phylum Mollusca; class Bivalvia; order Unionida; family Unionidae; genus Potamilus; species Potamilus streckersoni. The sequence continues at coordinate 1,190,937 of JAEAOA010000760.1, forward strand.
CTCATATTCACTATAAAGACTTCATTTTGAAGCTTGCAACATGTGTACAATAACACCCCGCACCAACCACCCCATCTTGTTACTATATATTGCAGCCATCTTAATTTGCTATGACCCCCACCCACAAGTATAGGGACAATTTATGAAGATCATTAAAATACGTAATGCTGAAAGCAGTATTCCGTCACATATAACTCGTTACTACGAATAGACGTCATCACTGTGTCTGTACTCTATTATATTTGCGGAGGGAAATTTCAAACCTGTTAACGTCTTTTGTGTAAGGTAGTTCTTAATACAAACACTTTAGGCAAATTTTTGGAGATACGGCGTATTAGACCCCAGGTCTCCTCGACTCGAGGAAAATCTTATCCTAATTGGGGGTGCAAGGGTCAGGTAAGTACTAAGAGAAAAGAACTAAACATTGAAAAAAAAAGAGTAAACGACTAGAATCATCAAGGAAAAAAAAAACAAGATACTAATGAAGCTCCCAAAAGTTGAATAATTACTAACAAAGGAGGCAACTTACGTGGGGAATAATGTTAAAGGAGGAACAGAACAAAGGCTAAAAGAAAACAGACAAGTAAAGAAAAAATATCTACATCCTCAGATGAAAATATAGGCGTATGTAACGAGAAGCAGGTTTAAAAGAAAAGAATAAATGAATCCTACAAGATAAAATTGTTGTATCTTAATGAAAAAATAATATATATATATATATATATATATATATATATATATATATATATATAAAGACTTTACTTTGTATACAGAATAAATATTTAATACATTTCTAATTAGGTACTGGAAGTGCTGGTATAATTATGGGATAAATCAGTTTAAGAGGACGTGGACGATGACAAACAAGGATATGCAAAAGATGCAATGGGTGATCAAAAAATTTATCCAGCCTATGACATCAACTCCTACTAAACCGAACAGGAAAAATAAAACGAAAATGCTGAACTCACTATCCATCTCAACGGGAATCGAGAGCTTGCTAATAGGAGAGGAAATGGAAATTGATGAGGGAGAAAAAGAGAAAAAGTAAGGAAACAACAGAAGGAAGAAAGAGAAACAGAAGACAGTGAAAGTGGAGAACTGAATTTAGAACCAGACACAGTACAAATGGATGTGGAAAATGGAAATAGAGAAATTGACACAGAAATTGATGCCAATGTGACAGAAGAGAAAGAAATCATTATATAACTAGAAGAAACCGAAAACAGAAGAATCGGGGGGAAATTCCCTTTGCAAAAAAATTGATCATAACTAGAAAATCAACCAAATCAATAAATTGCAACCAAATTTGAAATAATATAAAATGGAAGCTGCAGCACCGGGATATAACCAGAAATGGAAGAAGCAAGCTTCCGAAAAAGCCTCAGTATACACAATCGAAATAAATAAGGATAAAGTAATAGAAGTTTGTAAAATAAATGAATATGATGTAATATTAATACAGGAGACACATAATGGGCTAACAAAAGATATAATAAAACAAATTGAGGATAAATTAAATGCAATAGTACTAGTTAGCAATTATAGAGATAATTGATATAAAAGCTGGAGTAGTAACCATAACAAAAATATGGGGTTACGTGGGAACGAAAGGAAGATATGACTTTTTAGAAGACGATTACTACACATTGAAAATAATAAAATGCAGGTAATCAATGTATACTATACCGCCAACAACTACAGGAAAAAAGAGTTTATAGATAACATATTAACAAATATTAAAGTAAAATCTCAATGGACGATAGGAGTGGATTTAACTGGGTGGGAGATGAAATTGACAAAATTGGAAACTTGGCACCAAATGACTTAAGATTTAAGGGGGGGGAATAATCCAACTAATTAATAAAAACAAGTTCAGTGACATATATAGATTATTAAATATTTTAAGGACAGAATACACGTATCAGTATAAGAACTGGAAGGCTAGCAGATTGGACAAATTTTACGGACAAATTTTAGCAAGGGGATCTACGTAGAAGCGTGACTAACGGGGATTAAAATTGTAGACCATACGCTAATTAAAGTAACAATAAGAACCAAAACTATAGCAAAAATGGGAAAGGGAACGTGGAAAATTAATAACAAAAAACAGAGGATGCAAAAAAAAAAGAAAACTAAAAGCTAATTTTGTGGAGGAGGAAAACAAACCTCAGGAAGAGGGAAATACTTGTGATATAAGAAAGGAATGGGACAAACTAAAGAGAAATTTCAAAGGAAAGCCATAAAAATTGCAAATATAATAAAATATAAAAAAAATAATTAAACCAATTAGGTCGACACTTAAAAAACTGAATAAGGAAACGGAGAATGAAATAAAGGAGAAAATAAATAAGATAAACAATGACATAAATAAAATATGGGAAATTGGAGCAGGAAAATTTTCGGGGATCTATACGAGGGCACAATACTTATATAAAAGAAAATAATTGGGAGGGGCAAAAATTTAATTTAGAAATTGTTAGATGAGGAAAATAAAATACTAAGCAAGAAAGAGGAAATAATTAACAGAATAAAGGAATACAAAGCTATGTAGAGAAATTTCAGTGTGATAAAATCTCATCAGTACATAAGGAATTATGTGATGTATTCATCACTGCAGAAGAAATAGGGACTACAAAAGCAAAACTAGTAAAAAGAAAATCAGCGGGAAGAGATGGACTCTAGGCGGAATTTTATCAAAAATTACAACGAGAGTGAACGCCGATCTTAGAAAACCTATATGCAAATATATTTCTAAAAAAAATATACAATGACGAAATCAATGGGGAAGGGGTAATCACATTAATATATAATGGGAAGGGAGGGAGGTAAGACCTAAAAAAAAAACTCCCTCCTAAACACAGACTACAAAATACTAAGTAAGATCTTAGTAAATAGAATTAAACATGGACAAGATAATGAATATAAACCAGACCTTGTGGATCCAAATGTATTAACATAATGGGCAAAATACTCCGTATGAAAACTGTAATAGAATATATACAGAGCTAGGATTTTAAAAAAAAGCGCTATGGTGCTAATTGATTAAGAGAAAGCCTTTGATAGAATTGAACACAACTACGTACAAGCGGTACAAATAAAATTTGACTTTGGAGAAAACTCCATGAAATGGACTGAAATTTTATACAGACAAATTAGGGCATGGGTACAGATAAATGGAGCAATCTCAGGCGAATTTGGAATTCAAAGGCCAGTGAGGTGTGGCTGCCCACTGTTCCTGCTTTTATACGTAATAGCGATAGAAATCTTACGTAAACCAAAAAGGTGAAGCAATCAAGATCCCAAATCTTCAACATGCGGATGCTTACACTAACCTTATAAAAGACCAAAATCTCTTAAACACCTAGAAAAGAAATATGAATCATTTGAGAAGGAATCGGGAACTAAGATAAATCATGAGGAAACAGAAATCCTAAAAATAGGGAACTAGAGAAGGAATCACTCAGGACCCCCCCCCCCAAGAAAACCCCAATAAATTTAGATCTGAGTGTAGGCTCAAAGAATTTTCTTTGGGTGGAAAGACAAAGAGAACCAGAAACAAATAGGGGAAAATGATTAAAAATAATATGGAAATCTGGGCACAAATGTCACTATGTATAATGGAGCGGGCCCAAATGACCAAAGCACACCTTTACTCGAACTTGAACTATATAATAAAACCCATAGACCATGGAAACAAGAAGCTAGAAAAAATTGACGACGAGATAATTAAACACATATGAAACCATAAAATGCACTACATCGAAAAATCAACCCAATATAGAGGGAACAAAAGAGGAGGGCTAGGGTTAGCTAATTAGCTACAAAGTAAGAAGCAAACATGTGACCAAATAATAATGTAGAAGAAAAATTTTTCTTATTTCCTGCCTTCCTTTTAACCACCTGAATTTAATTTCTATTATAACAATTGACAGGGATGTACACATGGATGAAGTATGGGACGTAGACATCGCAGATCTAAGCCACAGGGCGCTACGCGAACTGGACAGGCCTGCGAGAGAGCATCAGAAACACATGTGTAGTACATAGACAAACAGAACAAGCATACGTGTAGAAGATAACAAGTCCCTTCTTAGAACCTCTTCATCTTCCTTCTCTATCTTCTGCAATTTAAACAAAACTTTTCCACCTTCTTATAGAATATGTAAATTGTGTGGCATCTATATGTAGGGAGAAACAGAATATAATGTAAGCTTCTCCCTACATGATGCAACATCTCAGTGTTATAGTAACTAAGATATTAAAAGAGAGACGCCACACCTAATGCTCACATAAAAGACAACAGGTTTAAGTTTCTTTACTTTATTAGAAACACCGTAGCTCGAATCAAATGCCGTTCTTACAAGATGCCTATAGCACTTACAATGATATAGCATACTACATATAGCAGACACAAGACCTTTGGCAAAGGTCACAAATGGAAACTAGGTGAAGGAATCCAAGAAAATAATTAAACTTTTATCGGAGGAATACACCTATAGAAACACTAGGGAACAAAAAGTACCCCAACACAATTTAAAATGTTTAAAAATTTTGATTCCAAATCCTATTATAAAACATTGCATTACAACACACCTTTGGGGGAAACATAACCATAAGAAATACCTTTCAGGTGTTTTTTTTTTACTAAAAGGTAGGCATATGTCTGATGCCCCCCTCCCAACTCAAACCCCTCCCCAACAAATTATTATGTAATATCTTCACCCTTATCATAAATGTATAAATACGGAGAGTTTTAGGGAGAGAACTCGTGGCTAGTTAATGTAATATCCGTTCGTATGCGTGTGAAGCACACGTGCAAAACGTGCATAGTTGACTGTGACTTAATAATCGGATTAATTATGATTTTGTACGAATAGAAAAACGACAGCATTAGAGTTAAATATTTTATATATTTTAGAATTATGATATGTGATCAGTATAATGTAGTCTTGCTAACTACAACTTATTTTCTCTGTAATACCTGATACACTTTAACATTTAGCTTTAAATTTTTCTTCACCAGCAAACATGATTTTTAGTTGTGGCATAATGTATTTTTCACGTATCCATCGGTCGGTATTGGTGTTAGATAAATTATCTAAACGAACACTTTATGTACAGTCTTAGACGTGATATTCATTTGATGCAGGTAAATGTGAACGAGTTTGATATTTTGATATTGACTGAGACATAGCTTAAATTTGAACGAGTTTAATTTGTTGATAGTCACAGCGACATAAATTCGAACGAGTTTGATGTGTTGATATTCACTGAGACATGGCTTAAAATTTGAATGAGTTTGATGTATTGATATTAACTAATACGTGGCGTAAATGTGATGAAATCTGATGAATTAATTCACTGAGAGATGGCTTAAATGTGAACGAGTTTGATGTGTTGATATTCACTGAGAGCTTTAAAAAATTTGAACTAGTTTGATACGTTGATATTCATTTAGACACGTTACAAATTTGAAGGAGTTCGATGTAATTTGATAGTTGCTAAGACATGGCTTAAACGCGACGGAATCAGATGTATTGATATTCATTTGGAAATTGCTTAAATGTAAACGAGTTTGATGTATTGATATTCATTTGGAAATTGCTTAAATGTAAACGAGTTTGATGTATTGATTGATATTCAATGAGACATTTAGAAAGGATATAGCTACAATAGAGGGTAGCGTGGCTATCAATGTAAAACAAACCAAAATATATTGCGGCAAATCTAAGTTCTTGCTTGGATCTTCCTGACCTCATTGAATGTATACGGATAGAAAAAAAAGTCATTAAAGGATTGAAATTGTTTGCCGTGGTAATATAGTGACTACGTATTTAGGACGAAGTTGCTTAAGAGTGTCTCAAATGAAGTACAGAGATCTACTAAGTTTAAACACGTTTGAAGTAAGAATTTACATTAGTGTCCTCTTTTATGTATATTTCTGTATAAATATTTATTATTCATAACGAATACTTTATCAAATGCTTAACTCTATTTATTAATCAAACTTTGTTATTTGTGAGTCTGACTTGAGACCTATATTACTTAAATAAATATAAACAGTGCGCGATAAAGTGGACTTGTATAAAGCTTTACAACTTTTAAATTTCATTTCATGTTATATGATCTTTACATGGACTGTCTGAACAGAAGTGTCGTCGCATAGCTTTATACTTTTGCACTGTCGGTATCAACCGCTATCTTAATGCACAGACTGGCATTGCAGTTTAAACTGTGAACCAACCTTCGTATGCATCAATTCAGCGCATGAAAAACGAAACACTGAATCAATTTTAGACAGGACAAATAGAGATAAGTCTCATGATTTGTTACAGTTTTTTTTTTTCCTGACAAGAGGACCTATTCCACCTGTAAAAAAGAGTTGCAAGAACAGATTTTGAAGTATTTTTTTATTTAGTTTTTTTTAACTATCAGTAATATTATTCAACGTAGAGGAACCATCTATTCCTCGAATAAAATACGTTCAGCAAAATGTTATAAGACCTTAATATACAGGGTATTTCTCAAGTATACAGGGTATTACTCAAGGGACTGTCATGCGGATTAGGTCCCCGCGACACTTGCTCTTAATGGTTGGCTAATTATGTCGTGCTAAGAAATATTTCCCATTCCAATAATTAATTAATTCCAATAATCAAACATGTAAAGACACAAACCTACAAATTGCTTAAACTAAATGTGCATCTCTTTAATTTCATTACAATATATATATATATATATATATATATATATATATATATATATATATATATATATATATATATATATAGTAAGTACACAGGGAGATAGAGAGACAAAAGTGTGTGTATGTATGTGTGTGTGTGTGTGTTTGTGTGTGTTGATCCTTCGGTTTTGTCTTAACTTTAACATATGGGCTATTACAAAGCTAAATAATATCGGATGTCGAGTGTCGATGACATGGTGCATGAGATGATGGATAAGAAACGTAAACGTTTTCAAACTTATATCATTCCCAAACTATCTAATTAGTAGTTACAGACGGGCAGAACAGGGTCAGGGTGCCCCCATGCAGTCTGCAAAGCATCTGGGTCTCATTTTAATGAGATCCAGAGCTGGTCGGATCAAAATTTTGAGTTAATTGCTGAATAAATAAGAATAAATATGTGTTCGAAATCGGGAGGGGTGACACCGTGAGTTTACCGCACTGGGTGACACCAATCCTAGCGAAGCCACCGTTAAGAGGATTAATGATGTCCGGTGTATTTTATAGGCCATGCTATATATATATATATATATATATATATATATATATATATATATATATATATATATATATATATATATATATATATATATATATATATATATATATATATATATATATACAGTATACTACATGTACACATTTCTTAGATATTAACTTATACACCTATACATAACATATACAAACATATATTTACAAACCTATAAACGACCACTTATACATACATATACACAAATATATACGCATGTAAACTTTTATAGGTGGAGCAGATGTTAACGTTAGAACGAGGCGAGTTCAGACCCCCATGATGATAGCTGTTAGAATGGATCACCTGGAAATAGTTAAAACACTACATAAGTTAGGTACGTCAGTTTATCAGTTATTATACTTATATGGGAAATGGGGCAGTACAAAATAATCTCTCTCCTTCGTCTTCCTCTTCTTCTTCTTCTTCTTCTTCTTCTTCTTCTTCTTCTTCTTCTTCTTCTTCTTCTTCTTCTTCTTGTAGCATGGGAAAACAATGCAATCCAGTAAATCGGAATAGTTTATTAAATTGCACTCCTTTTTCCAAAGTCTCCGATCATCGCAAACCTTACTTGCGTCTCGATACAAGCAGTCTTTCATGATTGAACACCTTAAGCATTTCAAAGTCTGTTCTACTGAATAATTTAACTGACACTTTCTTCCAAATAAAAAAATTCACAAAACGTGTTAAAGTATGAAATTCAGATAGGGTAAGCCGTTTGTTGTTCCTTGAACCAGATTCATCTTTATGCGTAGACTTGTTTTTGATTTGCAATATCCGCGTAGACGCGACCAACTGGAAGAGTGGAGAACATGTTACAAAATTTGTTTCTGATAAAGAGGAACAAGGATATGCTGGGACTTTAGATTTTTTTTCGCTTGCATGTTCTAGATCACAAATCTGGTAGAAAATGCAGATGTACTGATCACCAATATCCGGAATAAATCATGTTCGCATGGTCGCTGGACACAGTTGAAGAACAGCTGATATGTAACCGGGTCAGTAATTCAGTGATGGAATTCGTTTTTAGATAAGACGATATATTCCAAGATATATATATATATATATATATATATATATATATATATATATATATATATATATATATATATATATATATATATATATATATATATATATATTACTTATGTAGGATAAAGAGAAAGAGAAAAAATGAAACAGAGAAAGCCCTCTAGGGAGATCCGTTTTTAGAACATGGCGGTGGCATGTGATTTTAAGAATATATTTTTGTTCACGCGCTACCGTGACGGAGGTCAATACCTTTATTCCCTTGGTTGGAGTCTCTATCTAATGTGTAAGTTTTGTGTGTAGAATAGAAAAAAGTGTAAGTTTGATAATAACATAATCAATAGGAGAAAGAATATTTTTGCAGCGTGCATGTACGTTGTGCTTATTATACCTCGTAGTTTTAGTAGCTTGTATTTGTACCCCGTTATTGTGTTTTCGTAATGTTCTTTAATTTAACACTACCTTTGGGGATATCCGGTACGACCCGTACTACCTCGCATTAGCCGCGTGGCATAGGCCTCACCTGCTCCCTAATCACCTTGTCCGAAACCCTGTTCCCTGCTTTTTTTCCTATTCATGTTATAGACTTATTAGTTTCTACGAGGTATCCAGTGTTCTTATTAGTATGTTATTTTGTTAGTCTTAAGTTCAATAGAAATGTAGAAAGACAGCTCTAAAAAGCAGTTGCATGAAAAGATGCAAAGAAGATTATTAAGCCTTTCGCATCGTGTCTGTCTCTGCTTGTATATCATACAGTAAATTGCATTATTTAAATATATTCGGAATGTATTCCTAGCTGACTTAATCATATTCATCTAATGCTAGGATGTAAGAATATAGTTCCAGGAAGAGGTTCCCAGAAGCTCACTCAAGCATCGTGTTTGTTAATGTTTATACCATATTAAACGATTTTAAATTTAGATTAATTTAAATTGACCATAGTTCATTTATATGTTTTAATAATTTCATTAATAAATTGTATTAGTTCAGAATATATTTTCTTATCTATGGTGTCATTAGTATATAAAAGTTGGTTCGATTCCACCCCTCCATGTTTGTTGATTTTATGTCCAAAGAATCAGTCAGCATAGATGACAGCTGTTGACACTTTGCCTCACTTGAATCCCTAGCTTACTGTTTTATCTCTTTAATTTACGTAGCATTGCGCATGGAGCTGTGTACGCGTAATATGTTTATTATCCGCATGGCTTCACACAGCAGGTTAAGATTCAGAATGTGTACAGCAAGCCAATTAATGACAGCATATCAACCCGGTAGGCGTGGTTATCATACCTAGCTTGGTTACATGGCTTTCTACGTACACCGGTCGAAGAGCCGGAAGGCTCAATAAGAGAGATCATATTCAAATACCAATGGAAATGTAACAAGCGTTGTTCCCGCCCACTGGCATTGTTCAAAAAGTATATAACAGTGTTGTTCCTGACCAGCTGACTACATACGAGCTCAAGCCGCTAAGTCATAAGGATACTATCTACAGCAGACTACAAAGGACATAATTTAGGTCACATCAATGCATCTTAAGGTAAATTGTTACTTTAAATACTAACTTTTAGTAATGATGATACAATTATAAACAATATTGAATTATAATTTAAGTTTGTATAAATAAGATACGGTATCATTTCATTTACGTTGAAAGCGTTTGAAACAAATATAACAGTCACTGTATTTACATTAGTATTGAATCGGGGAAGGGAGTTGGTTGGCGGCGGGGATTAAAGCAGATAGCATTGTCGTGTTGCAATAAAAATGATTGTCATTAAATTTGAATTTCTAAATCTATCTAACCATATAAGCCATTTTTATTTTTGCAAACTTTCTTGGTAGTGTGAGCCTGCGCTTATTGTACGTTCTCTGATTAGAGAAACTTTGGACCTGCATATACGTCACAGTATAGACGTAATTGTAATTAGATAAACTTGGGACCTGTAAAGAAGTCACAATATAGACGTAATTGTAATTAGATAAACTTGGGACCTGTATAGACGACACAGTATAGACGTAATTGTAATTAGATAAACTTGGGACCTGTAAAGAAGTCACAATATAGACGTAATTGTAATTAGATAAACTTGGGACCTGTATAGACGACACAGTATAGACGTAATTGTAATTAGATAAACTTGGGACCTGTATAGACATCACAGTATAGACGCAATTGTAATTAGATAAACTTGGGACCTGTATAGACGACACAGTATAGACGTAATTGGAATTAGATAAACTTGGGACCTGTATAGACGTTATAGTATAGACGTAATTGTAATATCCATTGTCATTAAAATCATTGTATATATTAACCTAATTGTTATGTAGTGTTATCCAACGTGATCCTGTATGAGGCGGTGCATGTGTACCTATATATGGGAAACGACTTACGGAACTATTATTTTCGGCCGAGAACAAACGACCCAGATTATTATTTTCGCTATATTAATCTTTTCATGTGTAATAATCTTGTCAAATCGAGGACCAGTCCTGCAAAATATAATTTATTTGTTAACTATTAAATATAAGTAACCATTTTCTTTTTCGGCCGACTTTGGAATGGGCCATTATTTCTACATTAAGTCTGTATGGACGGCAGTTTGTCGAATCCAGAATGGGCCAAATATATGTTGTGGGCCGAAAGCTCCAGTATCCCGGATGTATATCACCCAATTTATTTTCTAAAGAACTTTTCACACTTCCATGAGAAATTCTTTAAGACCGCAGTCTTGATTATATTTCGTCCATTGCAGAAGAAATCACCAGCTCCAGGAATGATCAAGAAATCGCAGTCATCTCATAACCTTCGTGCAACTCCCAGTGTTCTAGCCAACTTTCGGAAACTAAAAAGAACTGAAAGCAGCAATAGTATCGCTTCAATGGGTTCAACTGTGAACTGTCCCGCATCCGGTGATGTTAACGCGCGTGACACATATGGGCGGAGTTTACTCTCTTATGCAGCGCGCTATGAACAAATAGACACCGCCAAAGAGTTACTAAAATCAGGATGCAATCCTAACGCAGCAGACGAGACTGGAAAGACCCCGCTTCATGAGGCGGTTGAAAAGGGTTCTCTTGAAATTGTTAAAATCCTGATAAAAGATGGTAAATATAGATTTGTTTATTCTCGTTTGATATATTAACGATCAAAGGAGCAATCTGCTATATAAGAGAAAACCAGAGAAAATCAAACTTCTTTTCAATGACATTAGTGATACATGCAGTCAATGACATTTCATTTCTTATTTTGTAATAAAACGAGTATTAGTTTCTTACTAAAATAATAAAAAAAGTGCCATCAATGATGAAATATCCAGATATAATTAAATTTGCAATAGTCATGGTGTCATATTACTCGTATACCTTCGATAGGCAGTGCCTTAATATAGTATTGATATCACGCTATTATTTGTAATTTTTGGTTTACGTTCTTGTCTATTTTTATTTATTTTAAACTCAGTAAATTATTATTTGCATGTATACTTTTATAGGTGGAGCAGATGTCAACGTTAGAACGAGGCGAGGTCAGACCCCCATGATGATAGCTGTTACAATGGGTCACCTTGAAATAGTTAAAACACTACATAAGTTAGGTACGTCAGTTTATCAGTTATTATACTTATATGGAAAATGGGGCAGTACAAAATAATCTCTCTTCTTCTTCTTCTTCTTCTTCTTCTTCTTCTTCTTCTTCTTCTTCTTCTTCTTCTTCTTCTTCTTCTTGTAGCATGGGAAAATAATGCAATCCAGTAAATCGGAATAGTCTATTAAATTGCACTCCTTTTCCCAAAGTCTCCGACCATCGCAAACCTTACTTGCGTCTCGATACAAACAGTCTTTCATGATTGAACACCTTAAGCATTTCAAAGTGTGTTCTACTGAATAATTTAACTGACACATTCTTCCAAATAAAAAAATTCACAAAACGTGTTAAAGTATGAAATTCAGATAGGGTAAGCCGTTTGTTGTTCCTTGAACCAGATTCATCTTTATGCGTAGACTTGTTTTTGATTTGCAATATCCGCGTAGACGCGACCAACTGGAAGAGTGGAGAACATGTTACAAAATTTGTTTGTGATAAAGCGGAACAAGGATATGCTAAGACTTTAGATTTATTTTTCGCTTGCATGTTCTAGATCACAAATCTGGTAGAAAATGCAGATGTACTGATCACCAATATCCGGAATAAATCATGTTCGCATGGTCGCTGGACTCAGTTGAAGAACAGCTGATATGTAACCGGGTCAGTAATTCTGTGATGGAATTCGTTTTTAGACGATATATTCCAAGATTTATGTTTTAAATATGCTTTTTAAGAAGACCAATTCCACGGAATATTTGCCGTGTAAAGTTTATATCGGCAAAGGAATATATCCATTCTTCTAAGATTCAAAATAGTGCCACTTGATGGCAACGTTTTCTTCCTAGTACAAAGACAATTGACATTTAGGTCTTTACCAGGTATATACAATATAACCAAAATATCTATGAACCTATTATGCTCTTTTAATTTTGATTTGTGTATATTACCATACAAATGGAAAAGTCTCCATGTGTACCAAGATTTTCTCTGAAGAACACTGAATGACTTTTCAAAGGTGCCGTACAAAATTTACTTTCTACATTTATGTGCCAAAGCAAGAAGTCGCGAGTTCGAATCCCATAGTAGCATCCCAATTATTTTTTACTTTTATTTGTTTTATTATTTTATTCCTGCCATAGGACGGGATTTTGACATAATATTTGTTTAATAATTGCTTTGAAAATTGCCATAATGAATTTAAAATAAACTTCCCCAAACTGTCTTGGATAATCAGTTAAACAACAATATATGTGTTGCGAAACTGATGAGAAGATTATACTCTTTCCAGTCATGTCCTTTGTTTATAATGCCCGTGACGTTGGTGTTTTGTTTTCTCAACAAAAGAGCAAGCACAAATTGGTCACTTTTGCCAATTTACATTTATTTTCTGTAACTTTATTGCATAGATTAGTGGGTCCGTAATATTTAAAGAAAAATATATCGAAGCTGTGTCCTGGTTATATTCATAACAGGTTTCACCAATCAAATTAACTTAAGAATCTTATGTACATCTTGGCATGGGGGATTATTTCAGCGTCTCTTGACCTAGGTGTAAGGGACTTAAATTTTCGTGACTAGCCGAAATTCTTGATTATTGTATATAGGTAAATTGTAGCCAGGCGAGACTTAGTAGAATTCGGGAATCGTGACTTGTTACTCACATCTATGTCTGTCCTAACACGTACATTCCGTTGCCACAACATGTTACATCAGCAATGTCGATGCTTAACATGGGCAGTAGACACGTTCAATAACAGATGATATGCCACGATATTAATGTAATGATTCTGCACAGTTACATATCGAGTGTGCTCGCATGGGCCCCGCTCACAAATACAGACAAGACACAAATATATCAGTACTTATATGTTCAAAAATATCGATCCCAGCCCAGTCCCACACCCAAACATGGCGTGCACGACCTAATTATAATCGTGGGTTTCCACAAAAGTTCGATAAAGCCGTTATTATTTGTTTTAATAAAACTTAGAAACATGAGATCAGAGCTCCATGCATACTTCTCACCTATGTTCGCGTAGGTTTCAGTCCCGGGCTCGGATATGTGGGTGCTGAGAAAGCATACCAGTTGCTTCCTGTGGGTTGGTGATTTTTCCTGGGGTTTTTTTTCATGGTACTTCATCGGCCAGTTATACTGACCGCCATGTATAGCCTGTCATGTGCTGAAAGATGGCGTTATTCCAAAACACCCCCCCCCTCTCTCTCTCTCTCTCTCTCTCTCTCTCTCTCTCTCTCTCTCTCTCTCTCTCTCTCTCTCTCTCTCTCTCTCTCTCTCTCGTTATTAATCCAAGATTATACCATAATATTAATTAACTTCATTATTATCGTATATGTTATTCTGATTGCAGAGATCATATTTATAATGTTGTTGGCTGTTATTATCATCACAACATAAATTTTAACTTGAGTATAAACAACACAATGATGACATAATGATGTGACTACTGCCAAGTCATTGTTATACATAGTTTAAATAAACATAAATTAAACTTTATTATGTACGTTTGTAGTAGCTCTATATACCAATTCAAACCCACCCACCCACCCCTCGAATTAGACTATTCCCAAAGTAACACCACTCACAATACACGGATGCAATGCATTATGAAAAGGTCTCGATCTCATTCGATGATAAAGTCATTGCCTCGAATTGAAACAGATCTTTCAGTAACGGCATTATATAACAGTTGACATTTATGTGGATACCAGATCAAACTGGTTGTGTATACTTAGACGGGGATTATTGCTATCAGATTTTTCCAATTAGCCTCTTAGGTTTATTGATGGGATTTCATGCAGCGTCGAATCTACACATAATTCATGTTATATAGACGTATTTTTTATAAAACTTTTTGTTGCATAAGTCGGTCACACGTTACAAAAGTGCATGGATAACTCAGCGTATTTAATTTTCATAACAGTAGATTTTTTTAGGTATCCATACGGTATACTACTTTTTAAAATGTTGGTATACGTTGTAAATGGCTAGATTTATAAAATATTTTTTTTTTATTTTATGTAGAGAATAACAAAATGTTTCCAAATGAGACACGTCAATTTTCGGACTCTTTATGTAGAAGAAATTTCAACATGTTAAATTGTATACATATAAATGTTCTAACCTGATACATGTCAAACAAAGCCAGTATATTTATCGAATTTTCACTATCTTTTTTTTTTTTCCTTTTCAACAGGCGCAAGTCTTAACTGCAGGGACCAGGAAGGCAGAACGTCAGTCCTACTTGCCGTTAACCTTGGAAGAGATGACATTTTTAAGTACCTTCTAGAACAGCCATGCAACATTAACGCCGTGGATAACGACGGCAACAGCGTCTTCTACTTTGCTATGCATTCAGAAAAGATAGCTTCACCTGAGATGGCCAAGAAATTTCTTAAAACTGGTAAGTACATAATTTACGTGCGTTTTATCATAACATATCGTCTTTATAAATAGTTCTAAAGATTTAGCCACCTAAGTATTCATGCTACCTATATGTATCAGAATAATAATAATAATAATAATAATAATAATAATAATAATAATAATAATAATAATATTAATATTATTATTATTATTATTATTATTATTATTATTATTATTATTATTATTAATATTATTATTATTTCGAAAAGGATAGACAGTGTGGCACGCGAGGGTAAATGCTGCTTCACGTTGTATGCATTAAAGTCTGTGTATCAAAAACATGAAATTTACATTTTCTTTAGTATTAACATGTCCCACTTACGTAACTACCGTGTTGAAAGGTACAGCTGTGTTGTGGAGCCCGGCTCAACGACGCCAGGTCTAAAGTGACATTAAGGGGTGGGGTGGGGTGGGATGGCAGTACAAATACTTTGCTGTGGGGCCCGATGTGGGATGGTTACGCCATTGACACATCCCCTTTTCTCCCTGATTGATGGCTTTGAAAGGAAGTTATTTTTAAATTAAGACTCATTTCCGGTTGTGAGTCACATCATTTGTTTCACTGATACCAATTGTTGATCTGGGTCAACGTGACCATTGACTATTTTGCTGACTGACCATTGATGAACATTTTAAATTTAAAAATTCTGTTCAGTAATACTGGAAGCATTACACTACTAAGGTTAAACTATATTTAAAATGATGGGTTCAAACGTGCGCTAAATAATAATAAAGCATGATATAGTCACCTCATTTCAAGAATATGGTAGTAGGTGGGTTGTAACTTGATAGAAAGAAGAGCGAATCAAAGGTGGCAAAATTTGTATTAATATATGTACATAATAAAGGGACTTAATGGAATGACTTATATATGTACACGAAGAAAGCACCTAGAATATATGAGATACATTAGATAGAGGCATATTTGTTTATAACTATATTTTGAATGCCTTTACAGATCTTAACTAATACTACGTATTTATATTTCAGATTACGACTTTAAAAAGGATGCGGAATGGCTGGCATTGGAAAACAGCTGTACGTGCATCAGAGAGGACCAAAAACTCTTTCATAAAATCCTTGAGAAGGCTGGGCTAAAATACCCGAACAAGAAAATATCATTCTTGGAGAGAGGAAAGGCAAAATTAGTCAGAACTGTCAGCAGATTGTCTCTCACGTAATAAATTTTGCTCTCGTTGGAGAAAGAACGAAATTCAAAATCAGATTGAGGTAAAATGCAGTAAAGACTAGTGGCTAGTTTTTATGTAATTAAAACATCCCGGTAATAACTTTCTCGTGAATGACACGATACAATTTTCGATCTATCGGAAACAATGACGAGTAACAAGAAAAGTCACGCGTTGTGCTAAACTAGTGTATCCAGAATTCTTTATGTGGAAGAGAACTTGGACTACTTCACAAATGCCTCAGCGGAGTGGTGGCTAGCGATTAGAGCATATTGCACTTCATGCTGATTTCCATCACGTCGAACGTATGGTTTAACGATGAGATATGAGAACTATGATTGGACAAGCTAAATGAACCTTTTCTAGAAATGAGGTCATAGTAACACATCCAAGTGACTGTTATTTAGCTATTAAAGTAGCGACATTGCTTAGAAATTTTCTTCTAAGGTTCGAATAGTTGACAATTATTATTGTCTAGTGGTCTTGCTTGAAAATTTAAAAAATTTTCTTAGATAATGGCATGAATACAGTAAAATTTTCCAATAGTTGGATCTTTAATCATTCCCCATCGTGAAAATATTACTGTGATCAAATTTCATCATTATTATAATCCTTCGGCGGAAATTCCATATCCAGGAAGCTCCCATACATGGAATATTTAACCATATTAATACATAGTCTGCAACCTACAGGTCTCAATATCACAGAAGTAACATCAAACTCAAGCTCTCCTAATTGTAAATTTATATTTAATATTGTACTTCCTTATAAATTCCTTATATATTATAAATGCGTATTACCAATATATTTCTATCTGCGATGGCTATTATGAGTTTTGAACGGTTTTGTTCTTCAAATAATTAAATATGCGTTATTGTACTTCAGTTTTATAAGGAAGTGTAGCAATCAATATTCTCCATGCAGCTTGTGAAATTTTTTTTGTAATAATATTATAGGATAATATTTATTTATAATATTATATTTGAAACTTTAGTGATTAAGACACGATCCTGTTGGTGTGGTCTTTTTCTTAAAGATTCTATGTGTGGTTTGTTTGCATGTGTACGTTTGTGATATTCGTTATAATTTATTAGCCATGACGAATTAAATCCGCAGCATGAATATCCTTTTAATTCAGAGAGCAATACCATAGTCCGCTAGAGTCTTTCTGGCATTTATTTCTTGTTCTTTAAGCATGTTGCTCTGTGAAATCCCGCATTACCTGCAAATAACTGTACATATGTATAGAGTGAATCGAAGCTGTTTTAATTTTATGTCTCTTTTATGAAATAAACTGCTGCTTTTGTAAGTCCTTGGTTATATTTGTTCAAAATTTTCGTGATATGTGGTTCTATAGATATTCAACATACGCATATGTAATTCTACGAGTTGTCGGCCTATACGTAATTCTATCAATTATCAACATTGATATGAAACATGATTCTTTAGATTATCGGCTTATAGATATTACGTGGTTCTATAACTGTAAAGTACAAAACTTTTCTTCGTACGTAATTTAGTCAACATAAAAATTATGATAGCAAAATGTATATTGTAATTATTTAAGGCTTGCTTTTTATGATCGATCATTTAATTCATAGTGCAATTTTGCAGCATGTTTTCTTCGTTAAAAATATCCTTAATACGTTTAAGCCTTTTCTATTTTTGTTGAAATAAACGAATTGTTTCATATCTGCATATTTGATATATTCTCCTGCTGCGAGACGGTAAGAAAGGAAGAAAAATTATTGTATGAACATTGATAAGTACCTGTAGAACAACTCTAATATCAGTTGTTTTTTTTTATGACATAACGTGATCACCCACTCGGTCAAACCGGGAAACGTATGTAATCTGCAATGGGAATATCTCGACAATGTCCAGGTTTGTCTAAAACTCATCTGGCCGTAAAGCTCGTGCTCTTTCATGAGCCAAGCATGCGTCGTCTGTCAAGATTTGCTATATATACTTCTCAAGCACCACTAAGTTTAATAAAAAAATTCGAAAAGCATTCTGTCATAACTCTCTTCTTAGCATATAATTAAAGTTTCTTTAGCGATTTTGTCTTTAAATAATTTGATCAAAAAGTTCAGGAAACAAAATGGTATGACTGTAAAACTGTTTCCTTTTATACAAATAACATCCTGGTAAAAATGAACTTTATGATTCTACAAATGACGCTGATCAAGTATGGCCCCAGATAAGAAAAACTACAAAAGCATGTAAAGAAAGTTTTTTCAAAAAGAACTAAACAGAATTTGGCCAATATTGGACTAATGCTGATACTCCATCAAATGCAGCTGGAGATGAAAAATTGTAGAAAAAAATACTTTTCTATTAAATTTGTAATGGACATAATTTGCATAGTTTTACCTCAACTGGTCAGAGCTCGTCGTCGGTCCATTATCAATGTTTAATAAATTTCTTGAAGGATTGTTATTTAGTCGTATAACACAGTGGCGTCACTAGCGGATGCGGGTGGCGTTTCTTCTCAATGATTTGTTATAGCAGGAGTATTTTCTGGCATTGTTACTCCTTTTCATTTTCTTGTGTTCAAACCGCTGTTACGTTTGCAAAGACCATTCATGGAAAACTGATTTACACCAATGATAATGTAGCAGCATCTGTCATGGCTGAATTAAACAGAATATATGATACGATTCTCAAAACGATAAATGTAGGGGTTGTACGTTGCAATATTTTTTTGTCAACCCAAAATCAAAGTAACGAAACTTGGCATAACGAGTATTGCATTCTTTGATATAAATACATAACTGAAAGTAGAAATCAATAAAAGCAAATTGGGTATGATGCTAAAGTTGTACCTGAAACGTACTGTTTTATAATTAAGGCATACCAAGTGAGGAAATTCCATTTTGCATCAAATTAACGTTGGACATTGGATATATATATATATATATATATATATATATATATATATATATATATATATATATATATATATATATATATATATATATATATATATATATATATATATATATATATATGCAGGCAAGGCGATGGGTGCCATTTACTCGAGGACCTGTGTTCGAAACTCCGTAGAGTACGAATTTAATTTCTCTAACCTGTATGAGAGTATTGTTTGCATTAAACTATTATTTCTACCCACTATTATCAAGATTCTACTACAGAATCCAGGGATAGCACTGTCTGTTCTGTCTGGTATATATTTATAATTCTTTGTAATACAAAAATCCTATATACCTTGATTTCTTTCAAAGGAATCTGGAAATACTGTGTGTGTGTGTGTATATATATATATATATATATATATATATATATATATATATATATATATATATATATATATATATATATATATATATATATATATGAGAATTATTTACTTATATAACACCGATTCAGTGCCATCATTTTATGGTTCTACGTGCTTAGTCGTGACGGTATATGGGCTGGTGCGTGAGGCAAGGCGATGGGTGCCATTTACTCGCGGATCAGTGTTCGAAACTCCGTAGAGTACGAATTTAATTAATTTCTCTAACCTGTGTGATAGAAAATTTGGTTCTCATTGTTATCAGAAGTATAGGTGATAAAACACACCCCAGTGAGTATAATCCTCTTCATTCTAAAACTCACCCGATACAAAACGCCTTTCGATTCGCATCGCATATGATGGTTTAGGTGAAAAGATCGACCTCTTTTCATTCCCACTTGAATCACTGCATAATTTACATATTACTGCGAGGATCTTTTATCCTTAAAATGGCACAATATACATTTTATAAAAAAAAAAAAGATAATATATATTTCTGGAGAATTGTTTAAGCCATATTATTCTTAAAATATTCTTGGGCAAAACTTTAACCCTGAATCCGACATGTCTGCAAAAGTACACAAATCTGGTTTGCTCCGGTTTACACTTCATTGTGATGTGGGTAACTTAAACCCATATTATACCGGTTGAAACTAATACCACGTGAGTAGAGTTTGAAATTCTATCTGGCTATGGCCTCGTCATTATAAAAAGAGGTCTTTGTAACGCTATGAAGAAATCTGAGAGACGTAGTGGGTGATTGGGACAATTCTTAGCAGACTGTTGGGTTTAAGGGTACCTTTGATCAATGAAAGTATGTATTCCCTTAACTGGACACAACAAAGCTAAGGATTACACAAGGGCTAAAGTATTACCAAATAGGTAATACAAGTTAGCAGCAAATATATCGTAAGGAAGTATATGAGCTGAGAGAGAGAGAGAGAGAGAGAGAGAGAGAGAGAGAGAGAGAGAGAGAGAGAGAGAGAGAGAGAGAGAGAGAGAGGTCACAATGGTATGAAGAACGTTGCAATTTTCTACTGATATTATTACCCGCATTCATCAAAATGGTCACCTATTACTTAAAATGGTTTTTATTCAGATCAGTGGCAATCCGACATAAATCCATCAATCCATACGCACATACATACATAAATGCACGCATACATACATACATACATACATACATACATACATACATACATACATACATACATACATACATACATACATACATACATACATACATACATACATGTTTCAGTGTGTGTGTGTGTGTGTGTGTGTGAGAGAGAGAGAGAGAGAGAGGTGAATGGATGAATAGATGGAATTTCCAACGTACTTGATACGACGTTTTCCCATAAATACATCAGGCAAAGGTTAAAGCAAATTGCCTAAAGATGAGTGTGTGCTTATGTAAGCCTAGCATTACTCATCATATTTAATAAAAATAAACTTCCTTTAAGCGATCGCCCAATAAATGTGTCGAATTTTGCCATTAATAAGATGATAAATACTCCGGAAGTCCGGTTAAAACTAATCTTAACTGCAAGGATTCCCATCCTAGAACAGATCAATGTCCTGAAAACTTTCTTCAATATCTGACATAGAAACTGTAAATATCTAAACACCAACCACTACCACTACCTCTCCCTCTCCTTTCCTTAATTGATCAATGTGTCAATATGTATATATATACATACATATATATATATATATATATATATATATATATATATATATATATATATAGTTTGCAGCAGGTCTATATAGACTTGTTGAGACATAATGTATCTATCTATAGGTTTGATTCATGTAGAGACAGCCATGTAGAGTTTTACAAACACAACGTTTTAATGTGTGTTTGTTTTGTCTCTGTTTTGTATATGCCTTTGAAAAAGTCTTTAAAAGTCGAAAGCGCTCAGACTAGTTAGATACTAGTTTTACACTTTTTGTTTTCAGTTTATTGCATATATCTCAATCGCTGATACACATGTGCACGTGTGGAATATCATATACAATATATACTATTTCTTTTTAGAATCTTCTTTCGAAACGTAAACACTGAAGGCCTTACACAGAAAAAAAAAATATTTAAATATTTTTATTTTCAATAATATGAGGATCGTTTATCGATCATTTGTCGGACTCTGTATCAAATCCAAAGATTTAATCCAAGCCCTGAATTCGGAAAAGTGTTGGGAAGGAAAAGCGAAAATTTAAAAAGAAGTTGAGATCGTCTCTGTCACTTTGACCAACTCTTTATACGTTTGAAAAGATTGCCTCTTTGTCATTTCGACCAACTATTTATAGCTTTTGAAATGATTGTCTCTTTGTCATTTTGACGAACTATTAAACCTTTGAAACGATTGCCTCTTTATCACTTTGAGCAACGTAGAATCTATTTTTACTTTTACAATGTGTCACCATATAATCCAGAAGGAGAAGATGCTTCATAGGTTTGTTTCGACGTCAGCCTCACTCATCTTTTTGCTATAATAATAATAATAATAATAATAATAATAATAATAATAATAATAATAATAATAATAATAATAATAATAATAATTGTTGTTGTTGTTGGGCTTAACGCCATTTTTCAGCACACGATAGGCTATTCATGGCGGCCGGTATTATTGGTGGAGGAAAAAACCGGGAAATCACCGGAAAGAACCACCGACCCACGAGAAGCTACTGGCAAGCTTTCTCACATGTCCACATTTGCCGAATCCTAGACTCGAACCCACGCAGACAGAGGTGAGATGGCAGTGATCCGTAACGGATAATAATAATAGTAATAATAATAATAATAATAATAATAATAATAATAATAATAATAATAATAATAATAATAATAATTTGTTGTTACAGAATTTAACGCCATTTTCAGCACAGCGATATGATATACATGGTTGTCAGTATTAATGGAGGAGGAAGAACCCTGGAAAACCCAGGGAAAAACAACCGACCCTCGAGAAGCTACTGGCAGGTTTTATCACTTACCAACGTTAGCGAATCTGGAATCGAACTCACGCAGACAGAGGTGAGATGGCACTGATCCGTAACGTTCAGCGCTTTAGACCTCTTGGCCGATAGAAGCCCCAACAACAACAACAACTACAATAAAGCTACGTTAAAATATAACACACACACACACACACACACACACACACACACACACACACACACACCACCACAACACACGAAACCACACCACATCACACGAAACCACACCGCACCACACCACACCACACCACACCACACTCTCCTTTCGGTATTAACAATACAGTCCACTCATTCATTCAGGCTAAATCTATACAGCACGTCCTCAGTCCACTCACCCAGTCAGGCAAACTCTATACGGCACTTTTTAAAGTCCACTTACCCGTCAGGCGAACGCTATAAATTACTTTGAACTTACAATGAACCAGTCTGCAGGCACCTGTTAAACGGAAAAGCTGTTTAAAAAGTTATTTCCACTCGCCTTAATTGCACAACGTGGCAATTTGTAATGCATGTAATGCAATATTTAAACAATGAAAAAGAAAATATGTATATTAACTTTACCTACGGTTGTATTGATAAAATATTAATACCTTATTATATTACCTTAAGTAACAGCAGGGACATACGTTAATCTGGATGTGAGTGAACACGGCACAGTAGCGTGATCATATCAAGATATATAACTGATCCAAACAAAGGAACACATGCATCTCTCACAAATTCCTCACAGAAGCTTCTTAGGTTAGCGCCCATGTGGTCATTTACCCTTTATGAAATCGTGGCTAAGAAGGAATGGGCTTTGATTTTTATTAAAACAATTATATCAACTCTGAAATTCTTGTACGTATAGCGTTCTTAACGTAAAAAATTCACACCTTGCCGATTCATGTAATATGGTAAAGTTTCATGTTAACGTGTGTGTGTGTGTGTGTGTGTGTGTGTGTGTGTGTGTGTGTGTGCACGTTGCTGATACTCGACAGCAAGGCTCGTGGAGCCGTTATCATCAGCATAGGTTTGATATCTATGTAAGATGGATGACTGCACGGTAGTAGTAATACAAAAGGCTGATTTCATCTCAACGACCCTATCCCACACCCTCCAGACCTCCAGACAAATACAAAATGACCACTTCTATTTGTCCTAAAGTCTCACCCCAATGATATACACATACAATTGTAAAACAGATCCTAGCTCATAACATGTATACCTTACTTGATAACATCAGTTATCTAATCAATATCATCTATAGAACCAGCCAAGCTAGAACATGTATACCTGACTTGATAATATCTGCTACCTAATCAATATCATCGTATAGAGCATAGTCAAGTTTTAAAAACCCAACGCCTACACAAAATCCAAAGTCAAAGATTATTTAAATACACAAAAAACTGGTCAAGTGGCAGATGTATTTTTTTTAAGGAAAATGAGGATGTGAGCCCAAATATCCTTTTTTCACACCCTCCAATCCTTCAAACAAATATAAATTACCTCTATGAGAGACCTTAAAAACCCAACCCCTACACAAAATCTAAAGTCTATAACTATACAAAATACCTAGGTAATTTAAGCAATAATCACGCTAAGATCCAAACTATAGAACACCTGTTGCAAAATACCTAGGTAACGTAATTAATAATTGCGCGAAGAACTGAATTATGTAACAGATGGAGACTGAGCCAAGTAAAATGTTTTAGTGATGTTGTATACGTCATACGGAGATCACGTGATCTTCCAGAATTTACTAGAAGATAGGTAAAATTCCTTTGTCAGACTCAATCTTCCAAATCATTACCATATAAGGTAGTAGTCATTGCGGTCGCTGAACTTTCAAGGGAGAGATAGGTAAAATGATGTGTCAGACTCAATCACGTCATTCTCGAGAACATTTCAAATCACTGGTTTATAAAGCCGTTCAATTCTCTCATAGTCATTGCGGAAACAGACTTTCAAGAGAGAGGGTACAACAGGTGAATCAGGTAAGTGATATTATTTATATTTCATCACCAATGAATAATGTTTCAACTGTTGACATTAAAAATACTTCATTATCACGATGATAGAGACTAAACTTTACTTTACCACTCACACAACGACGAGATTACAACAGATCTTTTATTTGTGGTTTATTAAGAGGATATTTTTGTCGATAAAATATACCTTTGACCGATCGAGATCAATTGTAAGTTTAGTATATTTTTGTTGGCTAATCGGACTATGAAAGTTTTTAAATTCCTCTAGTAACATTTGATACAATTGTTCGAGATAATTAAAATATTCGCTGTCATCAGATCTGATGAGCGAAAGTTTTAGCTTGTCACGTCTTCCACTAAAACATATACCTGATGTTTCATTAATTTCAACTGTCAATGGTTTACCATCCATCATTAGATATTTAATCTTGCTACTGTAGCTATTTGTCACTGTTAAATTTTCAAACATTATTTCTTAAGTTTAGATAAAATTTCAGTTGGAAAAGATAATGTCAAGTATAGATCTATCATCATGACAATACCCTAATGCAAGTGTATCTACTCCATTTTCGCAATAACGCTCATCATCAAAATTACTCAATCCGCGTTTGATAATGACATCTGTTTCAAGCTTATGACGTTTCGCTCGAATTGCCATAGCTCTCATAAAACTAACACCGCCATCAAGCGCATACTTGTCATCAAATTTCATAAACTTTTTAACAAAATCACGAGGCAGACCTTTTGCTTTTTTCGTTATTTTATTATTGTCTAATAATACGGCATACATTTTACTACGTAATCCGATAAAGTATTTGATAGCGCTCGAGTTCATTTCATCTTTGAACTTACAAATAACCTTTTTATTTGTATCGTCATGAAATTTACTGTCACGTGGGTAATCAGAAAGATCAAACAGATATCTATTATCAAACATATCCTGATAGATGTCATCGCATTCGATTTCATACACGAGTGAATCAGTATCAGTAAACAATAATCTACTGGCCGGCCATTGGTTTTTAACAAACTCATAATGAAAATCGTACATCAACCACTTTGATAAATCCAATACTGCAGCTCCAACGTAGATCGGCTTGTTTAGGTTTAGATTTGTTTTTCTTCTTTGTATCGCAACAAGATTCTCATTAAAAGTGTTCATGCTCACAAAATCATCGTCTGACACAAGTTTGTTTCTACGACTGATATCATTAACTAGTTCGATATTTACGCGTTTCCTAATATTCTCCATCGTCTTACCAAAAACGGAATTGTTCATCAGTTTAAAGAAGTTTTTCTCAAAATCAGTTTTTGCTACAGCTCTTCTTGAAGTGTTTGAGTTAATTAACCTCTCATCTACGGCGATTGATTAAATTTTAGTACACGATGAACTTTTCTCAACACAAGACCAGCATCGACTGCTTGTTTTAAAACTTTGTAATGCAAAACATAATGACGTTTATGAAGCAAATTTGGTACTAGTTTTTTGACCATGGAATGTTCTCTTGGTGATGCTAACACTTGTTGTTCTTTTGATAACAAACTATAATCTATGACCATCGATTCCGCGCAGAAAGGGTAATCGTTATGTAATTTGTGTAGCCAAGTTGGATAATCGAGACCATCTTCAACGAAATATGAAACATCGTCAGGTATCTTTTTTTCTGTCTCCGATAGAAATCGATCAGCCGTGATCCAGTGAAATCCACCAAGAGGCATTGGTTCTGCCATCGAATAACCGTACAAGTTATTACAATCCAGATAAACTATTTACTTCGAAGGAAGGTCAGGGTTATACTTTTTCAAATATTTGTTGTTTGCTTCAGCATATTTTTTGTTATCACGCTAATACCGCCTCTGATACCTTTTTCGATAAAATTGAACATATCGACGGCAGTCAGTAATTCCAACCTTACCTTACTAAACTTTTGCAGAGCATCCAATGACAACCCAGGGGCAGAATAATACCAACAAGGATCTAATCCGTAATTATTATAACTTACTTCTCGAAAACTTTCAAAAACATCTGCTAATAATAACACGTCAGTTTTCAGGTATAAATCATGATAATCACCAAAAGTCTCACAATCAAATTCTTTCCAGATATTTTGTGCACACTTGTACTCGTCATCGGTTATATTTTAATTTTTAAGTTGCGAGTAAAATTTATCTTTGTCAGGTAAAGATGTTTCATCAAATTTACTCCAGTCGTCGAGGTATTCGTATGGAAAAACTCCTTTTTTAGCTAGTAGATTCAATTTATCTCCACAACAATCTCTTAGGTTATCAAATTTACTACAACCTTTTACTAACTCATCTAACGAGGCTGCCATAAACTGCAGGCTGTCAATGAAACGCAATTTACCTAACGTAACTGACATACTTATCAAAATTATTTGGAATGCATTTGTTGACGTTATCGAGTTTTATACGAGCTTTTATATCAGGATCACCAAAAGCTTCTACTATAATGTGACTATCATATTCTCGAAAATTGTGAAGAATAACCGGAATAAAATCTGGAGCATGAAATTTTAAATTACACTGATTATGAGCCGCTCCACGGTACTGTCCGGTCAAATGGCAATGGTCGTGTACTTTTTTTGTTATCGTCAAAAGCTTTTTCACAAATATGACAAATTTCTGCTTGCTCGTGATCAGATTCTTGTTGAAGTGTTAATTTTAACATTGGCGTTACTTTTTTCATACGATAAGTAATATCATATACTTCGCTAATCAACTGCTTGAGAAGCCAGACAGCTGGATTTTTACCACGATAGTATTGGATTGGTTTAGATAATCTAGAATCAGTACAACAAACTACCTTGTACGCTACTCCACATGGAACATGATTTTGAACTTTTCTTGTACTCGATTGATTAGGATTATTTTCTACGCCAAGTACAGGTTGAAGTAAGCATTCGAAATCAGCGTATGTGACGAAAGGAATTTTTAGTTTGTGATTATGATGGACAAACTGTAACACACTATCTTTTTAGACGGCATTGTTATTTTTTGTACATCACTACAATACTGCAAATGTTTTTGTAATTTTTCATGGTCATTACAACCGTGCAAGCAGCGATAACAAAAGAACGTTTTCTTTTTTCGTTTATTGTACTGTCCACCAACTAGTCCATGAAAGTTTTTGATCCAAACGTAATGATTTTTATAAAACAGTAAATTGATAGTCGATTGTGAAGCCTTTTCTGAAATATATCTCGGATAGACGTTTTCTTTTTCATCTAATCCGAAAACATTAATCGAAATATTTTTTTGCTTTTCAAATTTTGGTATTTGATTTTCTGCCACTGGAAAATCAATACCAGCACAATTTAATCTTGACACATGACTGATATACTTCTCAACACGATCAGCATTTTTTTCTGCTGGAAATAGTGCAGAAAGAACAGCCCATTGGAAACATTTGTTATCTACGTTTTTGATGTTTATACAACATCTTTTACTTTTTATTTTTGGTGGCAGGTCGATGTACGAACTACCTCGGAATACGTCATATTTCATCGTGTGAATCAAAATTTTCTTGATCATTTCAAACTTCCAACCCGAACCTAATTCGGTAAATGCTTCTATTTTTTTCCAAATTTCTTGGTGTATTTCATTAGATAGTGATAAAATATCAGTCCCAAGTAAAACACATCTGGATTTCGCGTTGATGTAACGGTCTGCAATTTCCTTGTTAGTTGATTCTTCCGTCACAAGTAGCTTCGAAAATATAGTATGATATTGCACTAATAATCTGATACTTTTGTGTTTTTCGAGCTCACGTTTTACAGTTGTCTGTAGTAGATGAAAGAGATTTGTTGCAGTAAAATTTATCAGTACGATTTGATTATCGAACCGATAACTGTTGTCAAATCCTGTAAAGGTAGTCGCTATTTTTTCAGGTACTCTCGTAAGGCTCTTTTTAGCTATATCACGCAGTTTCGACATTGCTATACTATAATCTAATATCTGATTGATTGTTCGATCGATAATTTATCACACAGCGCATGCGCCAGGTTGAAAAAACAATTAGAGATATAAAATTCACTATAGTATAATGACACAAAATCTGACAAGCGCATGTGAGCAGGAGGTATATCACGTTCAGCCAAAGTACAACCTATACGCTGGAAATGCATTAGGTTCGGTTATTAACATCAAACTAGAAATTCTGTTGGCAAAGCAACGTCAGCGGGTTATAAGATGAATGTAAAGGGAGATAATACCGAGAGAATGGAGATGTTTAGAAAAGATTTATTTACACGTTGTTCTACGATAATATTCCAGAGGGACAGCGTGTATATCATGTGAACGGTGCAGACACTGATGATAATATCGAAAACTTATCCTTACAAGATGAGTTTCAGCCGCATCCGGTCTTTGATTTATACGAGGCTAACGATCGCGGTATTATTAGAAACAGAAAAACTAAAAAAGTTATTGGTACTATAAGCAATATGGGGTATGTCGTAGTAACTGTTAGAGGAACACTAGTCGATAAATTTACTTATAAATCTCATCATTTTGATTACGAGATATTTCATGGATCTATACCCGATGGTCTGGTCATTAATCATATCAATAAAGTAAAAACAGACAATCGATTGGAAAATCTAGAACTAGTGACTCAGAAGGAAAATGTGAAAAAAGGACGAGGTGGTGGTATTAATTTTAGATGTCCAGCAAATCTCGTTGTTTCGTTAAATCTCGAAACGGACGAGGATATGAAATTCAAATCGATTACAGCTGCGGCGAAATATTATAATATACATCCTATGACAGTAAAATTTGTAGCTTTTTCAATCAAATACAATGCCGGTGTTGTTTTTAGATATGATGATTAATAATATTTTGTAAATCTTATAATAACAAATTAGATAAAAATATATTATAATAATGGACGTGATGAAACGACTCTCTGAATTATACGCAGAAGATACCACTGCAAGAGATGTAAACATTAACGATAAAGTTGCAGACAATATTACAATCATTAACGATATGATAGACAAATCTGTTGGTTATAGCGAAGATGATATTTTATACAACAACGAGTCTGACGATGATGATAAAATAGTCATCGTCATTGATAGATCAAATTACAGCAGAACAACCACTGGAAAATATAATATCAAGTATCACATTGCTAAAACAATGATGACATTTAATTTTACCGAGCAACAACTGTTTTGACAGCTGATCAAACCTTTCCTAAACATTAACATTCCAGGCCGACAGAAAAATATCAAATTCGATTTCATATTTGTTAAAACGTTTAATCTAATGACGATCTCTGACGATCGCAAGCAGTATCTACTATCGTTATGTAAACCAGTAAAATGTAAATCTGTCAAACGAAAGTACAAATTAATTTATAATAGCATTATATCATAATCTGTTTGGTTGGAATCCAACTGTTAAATTTATAGCTATACCCACGCCATTTGACTAAACTTTTATCTCCTTTTTTCCTAATCACCTTTTCGATAACGAAAACATATTGTTCAGTTTTCTGTAGTTCTTGTTCGTAAAAACTACCTGTGATAGGTTCCCCTGCCAGATCATTTAACGCGTACGTTACAGGTATTGTTAAAAGTACTTCATCAACAACAAATACTTCTTCGCTCCAGTTTGGAGTAAATCCTTTTGCAAGTACCTTTTTTATCAAAGAAATTCTAACTTTATCACCAACATTAAATTTATGTCTGCGGTACATGTTTTCGTTCGCCAGTATCGGATTTTTAATAGCATTATTGGGTGACATTTTAATAGTTCGATGTTTCGTGTTATTATACTTGTCCACGATTTGAGAAAGGTCATCGATGTACCTGTTGATGTTTTTAGCTGTCAAATGTTTGTGTATTTTTTCGTTTAACGTGCGATTAAATCTCTTGACAACAACGCTTTTACCCTCGTTTCCTGTAACGTATTTTTTATATTTTTTTCTTCTAGAAACTGCTCAAACTTTTTTGTTAAAAAACTCTGCTCCGTGATCAGTCCAGATTTTATTCGGTTTTCTTTCTTTGATCGTTATTATTTGTTTTAGCGCATCAGTCATTGAAGTTTCTGTCTTATCCGAAACAGGTACACTGAAAGTGTATTTGCTAAAAACATCTATAACATTAAACAAATACCTTTTTGGAGCGCCATCAGCGCCAACGTTAAACTGAGCCAGAATGGATACATCCACCAAAACTATTGCCCAGATATCATCTACGGCATTAGCGACAACTTTACGTCTCGGAAACTTTTTATTTAAGTCTATGTAGTTCGACTGCAAGATCATCGTATAATTCTTTTCCGAGTCCAAGTTTATATTTTGCTCCAATCATTCCCTGAACAAATCTTCTATCAAAACGTTCTCTCATGTTTGTTGGCTCCATATCACGTAATTCGTCTAACATTACTTTATCACAATCTGCTTTCGAGTTTTCATGATCACGATAACAGATATCATGACGCATCGCTATTGCATCCACTTGATTGTAAGGCTCTTGTCCTGGCAATGGATTGTCGTTTTCATCTAGTTTTTGATCTAGCGGATCATAAGGTCCTGTATACCAATGACCTGGCAAATTCCAACCGCCTTTTGGTTTTGGTAATTTACCAATAATTTTGTGTATATCTATACCTGTACCTATTATTTCTCTGTTGTTACAACATTAAGAGTATGCGACAATTTTATTTTGCTCAAGACACAAATCTCTGTCAGAATCACAGTTGCATATCAATCTATATTTTTAGTCGTCTACTAAAATATCCTC
This sequence comes from Potamilus streckersoni, assembly GCA_016746295.1. Taxonomy (NCBI): domain Eukaryota; kingdom Metazoa; phylum Mollusca; class Bivalvia; order Unionida; family Unionidae; genus Potamilus; species Potamilus streckersoni. Next base: position 1,222,505 of record JAEAOA010000760.1, read on the forward strand.
CCTTACAACATTAGGATAACCAGCGCCTAGCGACACTGTCGCTGGGGACGTTTTCTTTTAAAACATATTTTTTCTTTTTCCACAGATTGCACAAATAGTTTTTAACATCATCCTGTTGTTTTTTTTTTGTTTTTCTTTTGTTTCACTAATATTTTCTGTTTTAGTTCTATACTTGAGACAATATGTTGACATTATTATATTTGTAAGTTTAGATAAAATTAATTACAATCTCATCATTAGCATGAGAAGGTTGCTTGTCAAACTGTAAAATAAATTTTAAAAAATTGAGATTTCTGCTCATCTGTCGGATAAACATTATACAATAATATCCGCAAGCAGACGTTCCAACAGGTTGGAGTTGATTTGATGAATAATATACCTTTTTATATTTTTTGTTCATATACCTTTTCATTACATCGTTTGGCGGAAGTCCAAACGAGTCAAAATAATTATTATTATAAACTGCTACCCAATGCGTACTGGATCCGTCATTGAAATCTTGCAAATTTATCACACACAAACTTACAGCTGACGGCGATTTTATATCTGTGAGTTCGTCTTTAGAATAAACTCCGTGAAATCCAGGAACTGCTTTTAACTTATTAATTATATCATAATTACTTAACGGGGTGGTCGTGTTCCTGGTAATGTTAGGCCACGTCTGATCCCTAAAAGATTTGGCAGCAGACTTCCCGCTAGTCCCGCCAAAAGTGGAGCGAAAAAAATAATTCCTCCTTGTTTTACCTGTTTGCGTTTTGTTGTTTTCTTTTTTTTTGGCGATTTCTTTTTCCGTTGTGGCATTATAATATATCATTTACATAAAATTTACAATTTTTTTCCACTTCCACGAATGATACCATTACCCTCAACAGCTTTCTTCGTTGCGCCAGAGACTGCTCCTGACATTGATGCTAGTCCTAATGTTTCCAACACCGGCAAAACTTTAGGTATTATTGTACTAGCTAATACTGATAATGCTGGGCCAAGAAAACCACCTTTGATAACAATGTCGTTTGCCAGCGCTGTTATCTGTGCAGCACTTAAATTGAACACAAAAGTTTTTTTTACGATTATACTTGTTTTTTTGATTTTTTGTCAGCATTAATTTTGTTAAAACACCATCAGATAATATTGATAATTTTATGTAGGATAGTAAATAATGAGTTACTATACAAAATTTGGAACATTAGCAGGAGATGTATCCACAGAAGGTTTTCAAGGTGACTTATCAAGGTATGCAACTCTTGATCAGCTCAAAAATGAAATCAATAATTTATTAAATGTTGCCAGTGTAGACCCAAATGAAGTCGTCATTTTCCAGGACAAAGAAGGACGATTAGAAACGAGTAATGTGCAACTGTCAGGTGTACTCGTACGAAATCCTACTGCGGTTACTGATAATATCGTGACTTTTAACAATCGAGGTAAGATACAAGATTCTGGTAGGTCAGTGAATGATTATGTTAAAAAAGCAGGTGATGTATTTACTGGGACTGTTATTATGAACAAAAATAAAATTACAGATCCTGGATATCCAACTACTGATAATGATGCTACAACCAAAAAATATGTTGATGATCAAGAATTAAAGTATGTGTCAGTCAATGGTGGTATGATGCGTGCATTTCTAAACATGAACCATAATGCCATTACTTACCTCAGAACACCAGAGTCTGATTTTGATGCTGCAACAAAGAAATACGTCGATGATCAGGACGTTCCAATCAATAATGAAATAACTGCGCTCAAAAATGAATTTCTTGGTCACGTGAACACGTTTTTAAGTTTTCGCAGAAACATAAACACACTCAAAAATGAATTTTTTGGAAATCCATCAAATGTTGACATTACACTCGCTAATATTAACATAAAACTCAATGATATTATTAGTGTAATTCCTAGTATAATTGAGAAAACAAGTATGATTAAAATTCCTCACAAGCAGATTAAAAATATTGTGTATACTGTTGCATCCGGTTATAGTGGATGGACATCACAAAACAACTCTATCAAATATTTTGCAGAAGTTACCGGTGTGTATAGGTTGTCAGTGTTTAGCGGTGCAAAGTTTAAAATATTTACCACATATTCGTGGCGTCATTCAAATGATGACTTATCTGGAATATTATCTGTAATAATAAATAAAAATTCTGACGAAGAATTTATACTTGAACCAACTGATGAAAATTTTGTAGGCCCTTATCGGTGGTGTTTGGAATTTATAGTTGAAACACTGTGATTACTTACTACTTACCCAAACATGGGACTATGTGAACTAATATTATAATGAAAAAAGTATAGTTGATTTCAATCATATTTCAAAAGATATTCCAGAACATGATGTGGACGCACTAATGCAATACTACAAATATTAACATAAAACACTTCGGTGCGTAAAAAAAGTTACAAATACTATAACAAAATACTTCGAATAATATCATATCTACCTTTGTTAATGACCAGTTCTGGTATAATTTCAACTGGGGTATCATTAAATCCGTTTTTGTTAATCATCTCTGGCATTGGTGTCTCTCTTTCAACAGCGTGTAAAAAAGTAGAACCAAGACTCGCAACTAAAAACATAATTGCCAAGCGGCTAGTATCACCTATAAAAAAATTACCCTATCAGATACGATCTTACTTGCGTGGTATAAAATATAATATGGACGATTTAATACGCGAGTTCCGTATTATTGACAGTATGTTAACAGATATTTTACCAATGAGGGTTAGCAAATATGAAAAATATTATCAAAAAGTATGATATAATGTAGAAATATTATCTAAACTAAACTTAAAATATAATATCACTTACCTGATTCTCCTGTTGTATCCTCTCTCTTGAAAATCCGTCCCCGCAATGACTATGAGAGAATTGAACGGCTTTATAAACCAATGATTTGAAATGTTCTCGAGAATCACGTGATTGAGTCTGACACATCAATTTACCTATCTCTACCTTGAAAGTTCAGCGACCGCAATGACTACTACCTTATATGATAATGATTTGGAAGATTGAGTCTGACAAAGGTATTTTACCTATCTTCTAGTAAATTCTGGAAGATCACGTGATCTCCGTATGACGTATACAACATTACTAAAACATTTTACTTGGCTCGGTCTCCATCTGTTACATAATTTAATTTTCGCGCAATTATTGATTACGTTACCTAGGTATTTTGCAACAGGTGTTCTATAGTTTGGATCTTAGCGTGATTATTGCTTAAATTACCTAGGTATTTTGTATAGTTATAGACTTTAGATTTTGTGTAGGGGTTGGGTTTTTAAGGTCTCTCATAGAGGTAATTTATATTTGTTTGAAGGATTGGAGGGTGTGAAAAAAGGATATTTGGGCTCACATCCTCCTTTTCCTTAAAAAATTCATCTGCCACTTGAGTAGTTTTTTGTGTATTTAAATAATCTTTGACTTTAGATTTTGTGTAGGGGTTGGGTTTTTAAAACTTGACTATGCTCTATACGATGATATTGATTGGGTAGCAGATGTTATCAAGTAAGGTATACATGTTCTAGCTTGGCTGGTTCTATAGATGATATTGATTAGATAATTGATGCTACCAAGTAAGGTATACATGTTATGAGCTAGGATCTGTTTTACAATTGTATGTGTATATCATTGGGGTGAGACTTTAGGACAAAGAGAAATGGTCATTTTGTATTTGTTTGGAGGTCTGGAGGGTGTGGGATAGGGTCGTTGAGATGAAATCGGCCTTTTGTATTACTACTGCTGTATTCTATTACCCCATCAGGCCAAGCCTCGGATACGGGAGGTTGTGGGTTTGATCCCCGGTCGAGTCATACCAAAGACTTACAAAAATGGTACTAACAGCTGCCTCGCTTGACGCCCATCATTAAGAGGTTAGTTTTAGGACTGGTCGGCCTGGTGTCAGGATAATCTGACTGGGTGGGACATCATGCTACATGTCTGTGGCATGATGCCCCATTGCTAGTTATCACTATAAACTGCCACACTGCAGAAAACGTAGCGACATGACTGAAAAATTGTTAAAGTTACGTTAAAAATCATAATCACATCACATCATCACATCAAAAGCTGTTGGCATTGCTCTGTTTTAACGTCTGTGAATGAAAACAGCAACAAAACAAAACTATCAACTGATAATATTCATTCTGATGACATAGGGGGAAAAACCGAAATATGTTATGATTATTTCTTTACGAAGTTATGTCCCGTTATTTAGGTTTTCGAACTTGTATTATTTTACTGTCCCTGGTTTTGTCTCCGTTTCTGTATTTCACACATTCTCCAGCACACGTATGCATATACACATACACACACACACGCACACACACACACACACACACACACACAGAAGAGCGCGCGATGAAGAGATGGTCGGTTAACAGCATATTTCCTACAAGGGTCGTACAACTGGGTTGAATTCAGCCTGAGTGCTTACAGGACCAAAGGTTGTTTCCCTTCTTCTTGGTCTCGGATTAATTTACTTATTTTAACCACCAGCGAAAGGCGTGTCGGAGAACTGTGATAGAAAGGATTCAAGATGGCGTAGTTGTTGGCGTTCTGGACTCGCAACTGAGATGGTAAGTTACGATTATAACTCCGCCGTCAGATCAACACCGACCGACTGTCGCTGTGTGACCTTGGTCAAGGCACTTTTCACCAATTTTTGCAGCTGGCTCGGTAAACCAATAACGTGTGTTGTTGCGTCGTAAATGCCCCCTTCCCCACACCCACACACACCAATTTATAACCCTTCCCTCTTCGATAACCCTAAATCAAACAAACCAAAAGAAAACGAAAACCACAAACGACTGAATGTACAAAGAACGAACATTAACAATATAGACACAAACTGAAAGTAACCATTTGATAAAGGTAGATAAATACAACGTCTTATAAGTCCACCTACCACACACTATCGACTTCAAACAACTTTTACCTTTATTTACATTTAACGACCGTTATACAGGTACGACCACCATATTTTTAAAAAAAAAAATTTAAAACCTTTTCAGCACCATATTAAAAAGTTGAAAGAAAATCCTAACCAATCAATTTTGACAATTTTTAAATCAATTTCGAACAGATGCTTTCCTTTTTAAAAAAAAAAACACTCTAATCTTCATGTATATAAGTGTGTCACAAAACTTAGATCAGCACATTTAAAAGGCAATCCCTACTGACCCAAATTTGACCAAACGAAACCCCAATCCTCCCGTATTCAATTTCTCACAAAAGCTATACAATCAGATCAAAAACATAGACAAATATGTTAAAATATTAGGAATCCAACTTTGTCACAAAATCTACACCAGCACATTTCGGAATACAAATTATACGCATCAAAATTGGTGGAAAAACCTTGAAAAGCATATATAAATTGGCACAAAACCCAGACCAACTCCCTTTACCCCCACCACCACCACCATCCTTATGCATTAAAATGTGTCACAGAATATAGAGAACATATACCAGCACATTTGCAAAACAATCCTGACACATCCTAATCTGTCACAAAAACTAGACAAGCTTATGTAGAAAAGAACTTTTCGGCCAAATTTTCATAAAACCATTTAGAACACAACAACAACCCTAAAGAAAATCTATATGCATCCAAACTGGCACAAAACCTAGACCTGTACATTTGAAACACAATTCGAATGCATCCAAATTTGTGATAAAGAAGACCAGCGCGTTTAAAACAATAAGAATGCATCAAAATGTTTCACAAAGCTTTAACCAACTCATTTAAGATAATGGCTACCCATCCAAATTTATAACAAACCATAGACCAGTACATTTAATAAAGCAATATAAGCATCGTTATTTATCAGTAGTCTTAATGCAGCATATTCAATAAAAAAGACATTATGCATCCAAAGATTTGTCATACAAAAATAATAGCATATTTAGCAAACAATGTTTCAAATCGCAAGCCTGAATCATTACAATTAAAACAACAATCCATACCCATCAATTTTCTCACAAAACCAAATCATTTTGGAAATAATCTTTACGCCTCGAAATTTGTCACAAAAAAGACAAACAAAATAAAAAATACAGTCATAACACATAAATTTGTCACAGATACGAAACTAGCATATTTTTTAAAAAAAATCTTACCTATCTAAATTTATTACAAAGGCTAGACCAGCACGCTTAATAAAGCATCCTTTAACACATTCAAATTGGTCACTAAACCCAAATAAACACAAAAAATAACCTATACGCTTTCTATTTTTTAATAAAATCTACACAGCATATTTCCGAAACAATTTTGACGTATGCAAATTTGCCACAAAGGATAAAAGAGCACATTAAACGTTAATTCTTATTCAAGTAAGTTTCAACAAACTCTAGACCAGTACATTTCACAAAGAATCATGGCGTATTCAAAGTTATAACAAAAGCCTACACAATTACATTTACAAAGCAATGATTATGCACAAAAATGTGTGTAAAACCTAAACCAGAATGTCAAGAAAGACAAATTTGCCAAACAAAACCTCGACATCACAACCAATAAACAATCACAAAACTAATAATAAACAAAACTTGTCGCAAACACTAGACCAGCACATTTACAAAACAATCAATAAGTATCCAAGGTGCTCAGCAACCCTAGACCAGCATATATAAAAATCGTACGAATACAAATATTACTTTTAAAATATGTAGACCAGCTCATTTATAAGCAGTCCTTAGGCATACAAATTTGTCACAAAACATAGATCTGAAAAGCAATCCTGAAGAGCAAAATATTTTCACAAAAATATAGACTGCGTCGTACAACAAAATAGTCCTTACATAAAAACTTTTAATGAATGATAGACCATGACATCAAAAACACAATAATCACGTATACTAAAGTACAAGTCACAAGTGTTATATAAAATTCAACACCAATTATTTCAGTAATGGGTGCCTTTATTAGATTTTAATTCTATGTACCTTTACGTCACAAATATTCACTTTTTATTCCTATACATTCATACTCCCTTGGAAGGTCATTATTTAGACGCCCTAATAGGTGCATACGGCAAAGTCAATGTTAAAGTATGTAGACATGTTTGGACGAAATGAATATAAAGGTGTGATACAGTACAATTCGGATTGAATATCGCACGCTGTAATGTCACAAAAACAGCTCGTATTTAGATAAGCAAATTCGTAATACCAAACAGATTCCTAAACCTGATCAAGAAACTCCTTGGTATAAAATTCCGTGGATTTCCTGAACTTAGTCCAAAACTGCCCTAGACTGACTGATTCAAAGAGGAAACACTTTGCCTACATTAGTTGACGTTTCAAAATACAGGAAGACGCACAGCGCTTAATTTTTGTACATTTACATGTCGCCCGATGTGGCATACAGGAAGTCACATGGGGACTATAGACATGTTACCTTTTTGCGACATGGAGGAGCGGGGAAGACATTAGGACTATTCACCCGTTTCCTGCCCGCAGTGACCGCTGAGAATAAATGACTCTTTCTCTTGGTTGACGTGACATATGTGTTGCACCGAATCTATCAATTTATTTTCAACACTCTCCTCTTTAACTAAGGTATTCGTCCAAAATGTCATCAATATTTTCAACGTATCTTAAAAAAGGGGAAAAAGTAAATGGGTTCTACAATGTACACTAAACACTAAAAGCACGTAGATGTAAGGTCGAATAAACATTTGTGGAAACACTAAATTGTTTTATTTTGACAGAATATAAAGTACAGAGGAGACAGGAATTGTCAAAGGCCGACTGAATAAATGTGTCCCAACAGAAATTTGTCGAATTTAAAATAAAAACAGATGATAGAATTCCGATACTGCTCTTACTCATGCACTGTTAAAAATAAAGAAAAGGCAATTTATCGTTTTTTTTATTAAAATATTTTTTTTTGTCTTTTAATCACAAAGGGCTCATTTATCTAACGTTTATCGGATTCTACATCAAATTCAAAGGTTTAACCCATGTCCTGAATTCTGAAAAGTGGTGGGAAGGAAAAGCGAAAATATGCAAGAAATCAACAAAGAATTTTTACTTTCATGATAGTCAAGAACGAGAATATGCTTCAGAGTTGTTTTGATGTTGGCCTTACACATCATTTTGCAACGGTAATACCCATACCCATGCATTATTATTATTATTATTATTATTATTATTATTATTATTATTATTAAAGGTTGGAAAATGTTGGTAGGATGCCCTTTATCAATTTCGAATATCCCCCTACCCCGACACACACATTTCACTGCGTTGAGGTGACCATCTAACAGTTGACCCATTTGACCCACTTCTAGCCTTACCTTTATTATTATTATTATTATTAGTAGTAGTAGTAGTAGTAGTAGTAGTAGTAGTAGTAGTAGTAGTAGTAGTAGTAGCAGTAGTAGTAGTAATAGTAGTATCATTAAATATAGTTTTTGGAGAGTCCCCTATCAGGACAAAGGCTACTTGGTGATCATTTGATAATGTAAATATTCTAACGATTATTAAAATAAAATGACAGTTGTATAGCACATGCCAATTTAATCGTGCCAGATTTTCAGATAAACAAAGACAAAATGCAACTATTTTGAAGAATTCTGTTTTAACATGAACCATTCCTCTTATGTTTTTTAATAGTCTTCAGAAGATGCTAACGCCATTTTTATTTTTGGTTTCAGCAATCTATCGGCATCTGGCTGCCATGTTTCATTTACTCTAAAAGTCTCTACCGTTTTTTTTTTTGTTGTTTGTATATGTGTGTTTTCCGTTGTGATTGAACATGGTTTTCTTTTCGGCGCTCAAAGCACATTACAGCTCATTCAACCAGTCAGGCGAAATCTATATAGCATGATGTCAGTCACACATCCAGTCAGGCGAACTCATCCACTCACTCGTCCGACGAACGCTATACATCAAGTTGAACTTATTTCAGACAAGTCGGAAGACATTTGCTAAAGAACAAATCTTTTTAAAAATGATTTCCTCTCACCTTAATTGCACAACGTGTAAACATTTAATAAAAGTAATGCACATATTAAAAAAATTAAAAACAAAATATGTACAAAAACCTGATATCGGATGGTATTGATAAAATATTTAGTATTCAATCTATTCCGTTTAATAACTGCAGTGACATACATTAATCATGATGTGAATGAACACGACATAAAGATGAGATTATCGCAAGGCATATAAGAGATCCAATCAAAGGAACACACTCATCTCTCGCATAATATCCTTAGGTTAGAGATCATGTTGCTTGGAAATAGAAATAGAAATAGAGGCTCTAACAAAGTGTTTTATAAAAAAAAAAAAATTTATGACAGTTGTGATATTTTTCAGGAGCAGCAGAGAGGCTGAACCCTACAAGGTTCTAGAGACCTTATTTTTGAAAATAAAGGTTCATACGAAGACTAAAAAACGAAGTTTTTGGCTTAACACTAAAACTTTCTCTAATTGACCAGATTTTTTTTCGACCTTTTCATTTTCACGTGCTGGTCACTACGCGTATGTCATTCAGCCTCTCTGCTGCTATGGTTTTTATCCAAAAATTGTATTAAGTCCGTTACGAAATCTTGACCTCGGATCATGTAAATATATTGATACTAAACCAAAGGGAGCAACTTGTGCTTTTGAAAGAAATATTTAAATTTGGTCATATTCGTGTCCCCTGAACACTAGGTATAATAAATATTTTTCAGCGTATGATTATTAACTCCGTTGAACACAACTAAAATGTTACAGTTATTCCTGATCACTTTTGAAATTTGTGTATAACACTGTGTAACATAAATCGCATCCGTGTTTTTGTGACGGCCTCGAGAAAATATCCTAGCTAGATTGGATTGTCTGTCCGTCATGACATCATCGTATACCACGAGGTTATTAATACTTTCATACAGATCATCAACAGATGGAGCTTCATCAAAATCAGTAATAAAGTCTTCATTTAACATTTTTGCATTTTCATTAAAATCTTTAAGTACTTCGTAACATCGTTGATCATTTACAGATGGCACTATTAAATATAATTTATCCCACTTCAGCCATGTCATTATCAGATTTACTGGTTCTTGTTTTAGTGTCGCAGGAAAGTCAATTGTATCCATATAACAATTAATATGAGTTTATATTGTGTTCGATATAGAGAATAAACCCATACCGTTGGATTGGCAACTATAACAACAAAAACTAATAGACACCCACGTACAGGCAAGTGTGGTAAATGTGGTACAAGCAAATACAATTTTTCCGCGTCGCAAAAAGCGCGCGGTGGTAATATTGCTGCTTCATTAGGGAAATTGCCAAGAACTCTATGGGTTAAATACCCCGGCGAGAAACATCTACAGGGATATAATTGTTGTGGTCCAGGAACTTGTCTCGATACCAGACTCGATAATCAAGATCAAGCAAACCCTGGAGAGATTCCAGTATCTTAGATTGATCAAAAAAGTGTGTCACATTCATGATGTTGAGTACAAAAGTCTAGATTTGCAACAACGGCATCTCGCAGATGTGAAATTGATTCACGCGCTATATTCTAGACATAATAAATCTCCCAGAAAATCTATCGCTAGCTTCCTAGCAAAATATGCTATGAAAGGTAAAATAATGTTAGGAGCTGGTAATGAATCAACTGATTATTATAATGGAATATGTTTATTTTTCTCCGAGCGGATATTGGAGAGGTAAGGCAGCGATTGGCAAACTTGCCAATTCAACAAAAGTTTCAAGTGATGTTGTTGCAGGGTGGTTAACACGACAGGCAATATTGCAAACCTTTCTAAATCCACCTAAAAATTCAACACGCACATTCCGATGTCAGTGTTCCTAAAGAAGTTCATCAAGCGGATATCTTGTTTTTACCACACGATACCATTAAAATCTGAAGACGTCAACACACATACAGATACGCGTTAACTGTCGTTGACGTTGCGAGTAGATATAAAGAAGCGGAGCCGCTATTAATAAAAACAGATTCTGAAGTTTGAACGAATTTATCAGCGTGGATTCGGACCACATGGTGGTCTACAATGGCCAAAACTATTAAAGGTTGATCCTGGCAAACAATTTCTTGGTGCAGTATCATCGTTGATGAACAATAAAAACGTTAAAATCTGACGAGGACACAGGGAAATTCATCGTGATAAGCCAATTGTTGAACGACTTAATCGAACTCATGCTGAGCGGGTTGTTTGTTTTATATCAATATGCGAAAGAAATATCCGCAGACTTAAAGGCAAAATATAGATCTCGTGAATGGGTTGCGAGGTTACCAAGTATGATAGCTGCGCTGAATAAGGAAATTAATCGTGAAACTTCTATGAAACCGTCTGTTGCGATCACAAAAAATATAGACCGATAAAACGTAAATCTTTTTCAGTACTAGGCAATGTTACAGTTAGATATGTATATGAACCTGGCCAGCTTGAAGATGGTATAAAAAGAGCAAATGATCCTATTTGGAGTGTGACCACACACAAAATTACCAAGGTGGTAAGATCCACAGGTAGACCTGCGATCTACAGATTAGATTCAACTGCTCCACAGCGAGGACTTTTTTCGCGAACAATTACAAATAATTCCTGTGGATACGAAATTACCACCAAGCATATTTTTTATAAACTTGCAAACCCCCTGACTTCGATTACATTCCAAACAGGTTAGCATCACATTTTCGCGTGTGTGACCAAGACTACTATTAATTATATCAACGGTAAATTGCAAAACACTGCCACGGCATTATTGCGTTACAACTTGCGCAATGATTTTTTTGTCGTTGTTTTAGCATCATAATAAATTCAGCATCTGTATCAAAATCGCGATTATTTTTTCCACACTGTTTATAGCTGGCTAATTTGTAATGATATCGACTTTGTTAGTTATTTCTTGGGTTATTAAGCAATCCTTGATAACCCGCTTCAGTTGAGATACTCTTCTAACTCGACATACTGCGATATAAACTAAATTTGACCATTCAATACGATTGTCGACGATCCAAATGCTAGTATCAACGACAAGTGAATCGTTATAGCTCTCCTAACGTCCATGGTGATTTATCCATGTTTAACGCGCTCTCAAAAACATCAACAGCGACTAAAACAATATCATTTAACACAAGATTTTGTATTCAAACAGTATCTTCACCAGAAATTTCAACATCAACATTTTGTTGTAAAGTATCTTCTGGGCGATAGTACAGCGGCACAGCTAACGCTGAAAATTTTTCCTTATCTAACGTAAATAATTTCTCTTGCAGTTCATCCCAAACTATTTTTCTACTCGCAGTTATCAAATCCGCTGGTCTCCATTAGGTCCAAAAATCATTCATGGACGTTTCTGAAACTACTTTATGCATTATATCACTGTATTTCATCTGGCTGTTTGTCTTCTGAACTTTCTAAACTCTTTCAGTGATTTACCAAAAGCTCTACGATCATAAGATATTTCTTCGTAATAATCTACAAATGTTTTCAACCACTCATGTGGAGACTGCCCAACACATTGTGGCGGTTGACCATGATCGCCACATATAATAACAGCAGTATTTTTTCGTACCAGCCAATTAAGAAATATTTTTAGTATCGCTAGCGACACCATACATATCTCGTCCCATATAATAGTTTTAGGAAGAAATATTTTTAGTATCGCTGGCGACACCATACATATCTCGTCCCATATAATAGTTTTAGGAATATATTTTACACCCATTCTTGAGTTATATTCGGATCTCCATGCATCTCCGCATCGTCTAAATAAACTATGATTTGTACACGATTTTACACTTCGTTGTTTTATTTCCCTGGCGAGTTTATTCGTCGGTGTTAAAACAATAATATCTAAACTATTACTAAATAAGTTAATCATGTTGTTTTACCTGAACCTCCACATTCATTAAGATAAACAGTCTTATATCTAGCCACAGGATCATATAAGGATGTTGCAGATGATTTTTTTAAAATTTGATTATCTTTGTAGTAGATCTCCGCAATTTCAACATCGGCAGATTCAGACTAAGTATATTTTTCTGTTTTATCCTCCACATTCCACATTCACCATTACCGAGTAGCGGCTTTAATAAATCTTTATTTTTTGGTGTATATAAAATGAATCTGTCGCGACTCTGACAGCGTAACGAGGAAATCTGTTTATCATCGATAACAGATTTATTTAAACGTACGCTAGTATCGAATATCTTGAATGAGTAAACTGTGATGCCTCGCCATCAGTATAGTTCACAATTGTACCTAATTTTGTTTTGTCTGATAAATAAGCATTGTATCGGCTTATAAATGTGTTTTTGGCATTGTATCAGCGATTATAAAACTGAATTCAGCATCGTCCATAATCTTGTACACTCGTTCATGATCATGTGATCCTCCTTGTGTAAATTTACCGATTGTTTTTCTGCCGAGATCTTTTGCAAGTTTCTCATCGTGTTTAACATGATCAGGATTATCATCATGTACATCAGGTTCTACCAACCAAACTTTGTTCTGTGAACTAAATGATATAATAGCTTCAGTTACTTTCAACGATATTAAAATTTCAGCATTAAGCATATACTGCATTAGGACCTAAACATTTTTCTGAAAATGTCTTCCAAAAACATTTATAAACAATCGGATGGAGGTCCGAGTATAACTCAAACGACTCTATGCAGACGGATCAGGTTAAGTCAAAATATGGTAAGGGTCCAATTATCGCAACCATGGTCATGTCATGTGTAGGATGTCAAAATCTCAAAGTATTTAAAACAATCTCCATATCCTAGAAAACTTCCAGGATAACACGCTACCTTATCAACTGAGATAACGTCGTTGCAATCATAGTTAGCATTCCACAATACACCGTGTCCGTATTCGATACAACTCACATCTTCAAGAAATTTCAATCGTGTCGGTTTCCATGAGTTTTTCTCCTGAGCGAAATGACCAGCAACCGATCGTACGGTAAAGCAATTACTTAGTAATTGTCTAACTTTGACGTCGTCAGAAGTATATTTCAGCGCAAGGTGTTTCATTTTTCCATGAAGAGATTCTGTACGATAAATATCGCCGTTAGACCGTCAAAACTGATCACGATAATCATATTCCGAAGTCTGAAACAGCTAAACAGAAACAGGGTCACTTTTACTGATATCACCGATAGTATAGAATACATCACCGTAGTAAAATTTCACCATTCTATCTTGCGGAAATACAGTTACATCATTAGTCCATGCAATGATTGATAAAGGGTTTCCATTTTTTCATATATTTTGGTTTGTACGAAATATCTCCGGGTAAAGTCTGCACTATTACTGGAAATCTTAATAACGTTTCTAGCTCAGCAACATCGCTGATAGACGCTAAAGTATCTTTAACTTTTTGAGCCAATGTCTTTATTGTTTTACGTCGTACATCTCTAAAAACAGTTTTCCCTATCGCGTTTGTGAAGTTTTCCATAAATCCGTAAGCTAAACAATTTATTCTTGACAATTTCAAGGCTCGAGATCACCAACGTCAAGTTTATCATTTAACGGATATAGCGCGTACACAACATCAGTTGATGGATAATATCGCTCATAATACGTCATGTCTATTTTAGTTAGTATTCCTGGCTTGGAATTTTCACCAAGGACAATATTATTCCCTGACCTTTGGAAGGATTGGCGCTTATCTCAGATGATCCAAACATCATCATCGGTCTTTACAATACATTTTACTAAAATATTATATTTCCGAACATCCAGGTAGTCAATAATCTCGTTTGTCACATCACATAGATGGTATTTCCAAACCTGAATGTGAACCACACAAGAGTCGCACCAATATCGGGAAATTCCTTCTTGGCTTCACGGATACGTTTAGTTATATCCGCATTCGTTAAAGCTAGATCTTGCATCGATAAACTAAATTTAAGAAGTCTGTCAAGATCAAATCTATCAGCGGCAGGCTCAATTGCGGATAATTCCTGCATATTATAATTAAGGCAAATATGTATTTAAATTGGATATAATTCAACCATATCACTGCCACTTGCTTAAGATTGGTTATACGTCTCCGTGTAATAAAAATTGCGTAAACGAGTTCTGCAAATATCACATGCAATGCTTTAGATATGGGATCTTAAGACCAAAAGCATGTATATGATGTGGTGTTGGAGTACGAGGAAAGACTCATCTGTGTGCGCAATGTGGTAGCAAAAAATATAGAGTTGAAACGATATTATGATAAAAATATAACGCTGAATCTATTATAAAGACAAAGATAATCTAGCTAGATTTTCAAAACAATGATTTAAACAAATAGAATTTAGTATATAAATGAAGCAAAATGAGTTTGTGTCACATCCAATCATCACCAATTAAAAGCGTCTCGCGATGACATCATCAGAAATTGAAGACGAAAAAATCTAGTAGGTAGTGTTACCATTTCTGCTTATTTTGCGTTTAATACAAAAAGAATTAAACATTATTTATCATATAGATTTATGACCGGGTGTTATTTTGGACTGATCAAAGATGTGTATGTGGTTGAGCATATCAGTGGCGATAAACTTGACAACTCACTTCCAAATCTACGGATTATTGAACAAAGTGAAAGTGTACGGTTGGAGAAACTGGGAGAATACGATGTGCAAGCGCTATTAAATCTATAAATACAGACTATGGAGAAGAAATTATGTTCAAGTCAATTTATTTTGCTAGTAAATTAATTTAACATAGCATCCCCCTCAGTGAAACGCTCCGCAGATGGCTTATCAAGCGAGACAACTGCGGCAAGAATAAAACCTTTCAGTACCGCAGTTATCGCGTTTATGTTAGGAACATACATGCAATAGTACATGATATTATTAACGAATACAATCTTTGTAATCGGCATAATATTCAGAACAATACAAGATCTGAGAAACCTTAAGATGGTTCTCCAGCAGGAGGTGGATTAAGCGAAAGAAAAATAAACTGTATTCGATGGCACGAAATAGTCTTTACTTTGATCAGATATAGCTCACGTTTATTATTTGTATTAAAGTTTTTATTTTGTTCGATTTTTTACATCAAATTTGTCTTTTTACGCCATTTTGTTGATTTTTCAGGCAATTTAGTCCATTTTCCCCCTATTTTTCGGTATTCCTGTTAAGTCTGATTGTACAGAGTGGTTTAAATTTGACCCAGTCAGCCTTCTTTAAGTTCCAATGTGGAATTGTGTCATCATTTATGACGTTGGTGTTCTTAAGATAGATTGGAAAATGATCACTGCTATGAAGGTCATCAGCGAACTGCCTAATATAATCCAAAAGTAGTGAAGGAGAACAAATTGTTAAGTCAATACATGTGTAAGTAACCATTCCTAGCTGTAAATCGGAGACATGTTATTAAATAGACACAAGTCGTGTCTAATAACAAAATCTTCAACCTTTTTGCCCCTTTGGTTTATGTAATTTGATCCCTATAAAATATTATGGGCAATAAAATGACCAAGTAAAACAAATGGTGCCGTAAGTTGTTCAACAAGCGTGTCTTATTCACTTTGTATGTGTGTGTGTGTGTGTGTGTATATATATATATATATATATATATAGAGAGAGAGAGAGAGAGAGAGAGAGAGAGAGAGAGAGAGAGAGAGAGAGATGAAGAAGAAGAAAATGTAATCACTCGATGTGACACAGCACCGGCTTGCACATTTGTATTTAAAGGGATGATTCTATGTGGGGCTCTATTGTTCACAACAATAGGAAGCCCTCCTGAGGCCCTGTCAACGTTTTGTAGGTATGTGTTAAACAGGGAGTAGTGTTTGAATGTGATATTGTTCATATATTTTAAAAAGGTTTCCTGAAGACATAGTAAAGCAGGATCGTATTCATTTAAAAGCAGAATAATATCATTGTAATTAGCTTTAAGTATTCGACAAAACCTTTGTATAATTGTGTTTTTCATTATAAGTATGGAGATATTAAATTGTTGCTTTCCAAATACCATAGAAGCCGAGAATTGATCATTCGTTCCATTGATTTTCATACGTAGCTAGTTAATGATATAGGTCTATAGTTGGTAGGATCTGCACTATCTTTGCCTGGTTTGGGAATTAGTGTTATTGTTGCTTAAATTTTTGGTATATTACCAGTAATCCATAAATAACTGAAGATTTCCAAAAGAGCTGTTAAGGATGGTTCTGGAAGGTGTTTCAAAAACTGGTAATGTATATCGTCAGGTCAAGCGGACGTATCATAAGTTCCGACAATGAAAACATTTGGTTATAACGGAGTTATTAGATGTGAATTTCAACAGTGTTTTTCATTTCGAGTTTTAAGTCTTCGGAAAGCTTATGAATAGTTAGACGATGAGGAATTTTTGGAGAAACAATCAGCAAGTATATTAGTTATTACATGCTTGATTTCAAAATTGTTATTTAATTTGAGATTTTGGAAGAAATTGTATTTTCCCTTTCCATTTATTTTGCGGATCGTGTCCCATACTTTTTTTTAATTAAAAAACGAGCGTTTGAATTTGAATATATTTCCATGATGTTCGTTTACTTTCTTTCATTATGCGGCGAGTTTTAGCCCGAACAATACGGTACTGAGTGAAGTTTTCGGGCGTTGGACAATTATTATTTTTTCAATGCTTCTCTGCGTTGTCTAATGACTTCTTTCCAGTCTTCAATGAACCATGCTTTTGGTGTTCTTTGACTATTTGACGAGGACTTAGTAATGGATTTTTCTGCAATCTCAATTAATACATATATAAATTGTCGAATGGGATCATCATTGTTAAGTATTCCTGTTAAGTCTGGCTGCATAGAGTACCAAGTATGGTTTCCCTCTTGATGGCTTTATGACCAGTAGGTCTTTTTCATTGAAATATTTAAAATATTTTGTATTAATTTAAAATACAAGTACAATTGCAAGACCCCTGGCGAGTTCTCGTAAAGAGCACTAGATTTGGATTGAAACAGGCAGTCCTGCTCCTGTTTCAAGGATAAATTGTTGAAAATACGGTAGCAATTAACTAGAAGATCACCGTATGTGGATTGATATCTTTAACTGCCCGGGTTCGATTGAAAACATCTTTGCTCTTAAGAATAGTTTATTTATATAATCCCAATATTTCTTCTTCCAGTTTCAATTACATTCATTATAAATTCGGTCACTTGTTTGTATAGTTCTTTATCATTTTTGTCTAGTTGCTTTTCCTAAAAATAACCTAAATTATCAATTGTTTGTTTTTTTTTTCTTTTGAGTATTTAGAATACTGCATTCCAGCATTATGTGATTTTTGTTGTAAAGTTTTTCTTTACATATGGGGCTTGGTGATATTTTATTATTTTTCATTGAAATTTGTTTTCCTGTATCCACTACGCATCATGAATATATTTTAACATTTTGGATCTAATTTTAATGACTCACACCTTTGACCAATTTTTCATTGTTTACCTATTTGAAAAAATATAGTATTTCTCTATTTTGTGACTGTTTTTTAAAGTGACTCACTTCTAATTATTTTGTATAGTTTTTCTGTATTCTTACTATTCCGATATTCCTTCAAGTATCTATATGATAAAACTATGTTTTAATTCTGCCTTTATTATTTGGTGGTGTTATTGGTTTGACTATTTTGTTAATTTTATATAATTCTGGATTTATTTTTTTTTGCAAAACCAGACCAGAAAAATGTACAAACTTTGCCAGTAGCAATCTGGTTCTGGTCCAATTGATTTGAATATTTCTAATTAGTTTGTTACTTGTCTGATTGTTAAATTGAGCAGCCTAACGCCTCATCTTTCTGTCTCTTTTTGAAGTTTGCATTTTGGAAGTTTACATATTTTTTCATTCCAAATGCAGTTGATTATTTAAATTCAAAGTCCATTATGTCAATCTCATATGTAACGAATTTTTAGTCTTATGTCCTCATTTCCTAATAAAGTCACGCAAATACATCCTTCCCTCGCGAGGTGTCGTGATGGAAAGAAGAACGAAGATTCCCTCACGTAACCGAAGGCTGTCACGCTATGGAAGCTTGCCACGCTTGAGGTACGTTTGGAAACACATTTAACATGCCATGTCTTGATATTACTATATTTAGTTACCTTGATGATTATTTTCGTAAATATCAACGTATCTCCTTCATTATTCTTTGATTAACATGCTTAATTCTTTCAACTCAGCTGTATTGAGACTCGCGATGTCAGTTCAGTACCACACTCTCCAGTGTGGAGGTATTGAAATTACGTCACGAGGCGGGATGCGTTACGCGTTTTCATTGGTTGACTGAGTTTCCATTAGCTACCGTATTTGTATATAAATAAGTCTGCATCGGAAGACGAGAGAGACGGGGTGGTCGGGTACGGTAAGGGTCATACACATAGTATGCAGCCTTCAACGAGGACGGACGTGTTTACCAGGAGAACAAAGGAACAGAGGACAAAGAAAAAAGAAGAACGAAGAAAAGAACAAAGAAAACAGAAGAAGAAAAAAGAAAGCAGAAAAGAACAGAAAGAAGACAGAAGAAAAAAAGACACAAGAAATAACCAAATTGTTTTACACACGATATATCGTAAAAGAAAAAGTCCAGCCGAAGAAAGAAGAAGACAGAAAGAAGAAAGAAGAAAGAAGATTGCTGCTATCACTTTACTGCTGTTTTAACAGCAGTGTAGTGAAATAGGGTTAGTCAAAATGCCTTACACAGAGCTCACTTTGGCAAAGAGATCTTTTTAGGCTAACAACTACTTTCTTGGCCCTTGAAGGGATGATTGGAAAGGAAAAATATATAACTTACCGCCAAAATAAATTAAGACCACTGAAATGCACAAGGTAGCTTATATCTTCCAAATTTGACACAAACTTTTGGAATTACAGGTACGCATAGTACGCAAAAAACATAATACTAATATTTATTAGGAAATTTCACAACTCCTATTCATTCGACTCGTATGTGGCTTACACATGTTTGGCTATGATAGGGGACTCCCACCCCCAATAGGCAACGTGCAGAAACAGAACCTTAACTTAGTGGGTGGAAGCGGGATCCATTGCCGACATCGTCAACTCGAGGAAAACCATGGGAACCAACAATCAAGGAATGAGGAAGGGCAGTATGAAACGCCTTGGGCCACATAAAAACAAAGTGAAAAGGTTACACTTTCAAAGCCAATAATATGTGGACCCAGGGTAAGCAAGACACAAGGAGAGGATTTCAACCCACAAGATAGAGGAATCAACTATGGTACCGCCCTTTGCTGGATCCCTTCCTTTGCCTTTTCCGAGCCTGGGAGTCGAGGCAGTGGAACTGCAACAATGCTGTTAAAAAAGGTCTGTTTTAAGGTTGGTAGAAAAGGTCAAGCACTAGACCAAAAGCCCAGCCCTCGGGCTAAGTGCCTCCCTAGATTAGCAACATTATCGAAAAGGTTATGTCCGGCTTAGGTGGTTAACCATCTAGGGGGGCTATCACGCCCATGCGCCGGGACACAAAAAAGTGTCGAGCTCTGAGACACGGGTGAGCCATGCCTCGGAAGGAGGGGAGGCCGCTAGTCCTTTTCAGGGCTTTAACCAGTCATAATACACGAGAGTGGACACATGACTATAATACAGGATGGCTTGGCTTGGCAGACGAGAGAGACTTTCACACATTAAAACACAGACTTCAGCGGTTGTAATAAAGGAAACAAAAGCATAAACCATGGCTATAGCAATACTTCAGGTAACAATGAAATTGGATAAACCACCCATACTAATGTTAGATGAACTATAAATTTATCCTATTTGGAAATACATATTTCTCCATGTATGGAGACATACTTCTAAAATCTTCTCTCCAATCCTGAGTAACAGTCCCAAAGAAAATATAATGTATCTATTAATGTGTGTATGTGCAAAGAAGTAAAGGGAATTACTAACCTTACTAAGCCACAAAATATACAATGCTTTGTATTTAAGAAATTGTGGAGTAATTGTAAACCTGTATATTTCTCCAGCATTGGGTACATGTCAATACCCATAGATAGGTAAAACATATATATATATATATATATATATATATATATATATATATATATATATATATATATATATATACACGTCTGTATGACTGTCTGTACTGTGTCATGCCAATGTTTCTATAAAATAAATCTTCTATATTTTAGTTAAACAAAAGAAAAGAAAACGTTACATTGGTGTCAGAAGTGGGATTAAAGAAATATATTTTTCTGTATTTCCCAGAAATGTTTCCAAGTGTCTAATGGACCAAAAGAACACATATTTTTTTAAAATCTAACAAAAGCAAACAAGTGGAATAAAATAACAGAATTATATTGAACACTTTTTATTAACAATCATAAATCAAAAATGGATGATTCTGAAATAATTTTTCCAAGAAAAAGAGATCAGTCTGAGTCTAGTGCTGGACACAGCCAGGAGGTATTGAAGATATTTAAAAGTTAGAACAGATCATGGTTCCCTAACCTGGCTGTTAAGTTTTAAAAATCCAGAAGGTCAGGTTGCCCGTTGGATAGAATTTCTGTCTTCCTATCAGTTTAAAATTGAGTACAGAGCTGGACATGTACATAACAATGCAGATGCTTTATATCGCAGACTTTGTCTAACTCAGGAATGTAATCATGGTACCCGAGCAGAAAGGAAATATGAAAATGCAGATAGTGGAAAGTCGAAATCTGAACAGTCAGATTCCCCTTCATGATATATGGTATATACAACAGTGTAACAGGTGGTCATTTGGGATTTAAGAAAATCCTTTCAAAAATTAGAGAAAGATACTTTTGGGAACATATGAGCAAAGATATAAAGCATAGGTGCAATGTTTGTGACCAATGTGCTTCCAGAAAACCACCTCATAAAAAAGGAAAAGGACCTATGTAATCCTACAATGTAGGAGCCCCTATGGAAAGATGGGCAATAGATGTGCTTGGTCCTTTACCAAAAAAGTAATAAAGGGAATTTATATTGACTGGTGATTGCCGACTATTTTACAAAATGTGTTGATGCTATCCCCATTAGGAATCAAAAAGCGATAACTGTTGCACAGAAATTTATGGAAAGAGTAGTAACCATTTTTTGGCACCGCCATGCAGTTACATTCTGACCAAGGTACTAACTTTGAATCAGATGTATTTCAGGAAGTTTGTAAAATACTTGGAATAGAGAAAACCCACACCACCCCGTACAGACCACAATCTGATGGCATGGTGGAAACAGCAAATAGAACTATTGAATCCATACTTTCAGCATTTGTTTCAAAGAATAAAAGAGACTGGGATGAGCATATTTTTATGGCATAGTAAATTATTGTGTATTTCCAAAGAGTCAAATCTTGTCCAGTAATACTTAGCACTTTCATCTAAGTTGGAAATCTCAGACCAAGTGGGTCTCACACCACTATTCTTATGATGGCATATAAGTCAGCAGAGCATTAACTAACAGGTGTATCTCCTTGTGAGATGGTTTTTGGCCGAAACATAAATTTACCAGTAGACCTTGTTCTAGGTAGAGTTGAAACTGAAATGGAAAATATAGAAACTGATTATGCACTTGGATTAAGAAAGAAATTAGAGACAATACACGCATTTGCAAGGGAAAAGTTTAAACTTTCTTCTGAACACATGAGAAAAGATCATGATAGAAATATCCAGCTAAATCCCTATGAAAAAGGAGATTTTGTGTGGTTATATCATGCACATATAAAAGGCAGGCGTAGAAAATTGCATTGTCCATGGGAAGGTCCATATCTCATAATACAAAAGATAAATGATATTATCTTTCGCATCCAGAAAACTCCAAAATCAAAACCTAAAGTGGTTCATCACAATTTAGTTAAACCTTGCAGAGGAGAAAACAAAACAAGCTGGTTGAATTAACTAAATAATTACTTGTGGTAAATATGGATGCATTCTTCTTAAGCTCTGTCTTGTACATTCACATTCTACTTTCAGATTACAAGGTTCAAATGTATTATATATGGAGACCTGGATTTTGCCAAGCTCCACTATTGTGAAAGACATATCACAACTGCACACTCTGGATTTGGATACAGGTGTAGAATATGTAAAGCAGTAAGCTCCCGATATGACAGCAAACATCTATCGTGTCCTGGCGCCACCATGAACTTGTTCAAGAGGGCGAATATGAAGTATGGCCAGGAGGAATAGAGAGAGTATAATGAATTTATTTGGAAACGGAGGCAATATGTACAATTTGTTAAAAAGGGAACCTGCAACACTTCCAGAAAAATTGGAAGCCACCAGAGGGCGGCCACGTGTCACAGAAAAACCATTTAAGGAAAACTTCCTGCCAAACAGAAACCACCAAAAGAGATGGCAGGAAGAAGTAATACCATTACGCAGATCGACACATCCAAACAGGTATACAATAAAAGAAGAAAAGTAATGTTGACCGATATCAATAAAGAAGAATCTAATATGTCCATAGCAATATCCAACTCAAAGCCAGTCAACGACACTCATTCAACATCTGCCTCTGTCTCAAATATACCTGTTCCCTGACCTATGGCTGCTGCAACATCAGATAGAAATCATCAATCCAGGAGCTGGCGTCCACGAGAGATGCAAACAAAAGCTGATCGATTTATTCCTTCCATTTCATCTTCATCATCTTCCTCCTCTTCATCGTCATCCTCTTCATCTGAAAGAATTCGATTAAACTCAACTGATGCACCTGTGCAGATCACCCCTTCATTACTCACAGAACATGAAATAACCAAGCTGGGAACCCCTGTAGAACAAGAAGCATCTGGAATGCATTCCCCATCTATCAAGTCTAATCATGGGCAGGACCCAGTACAGCATAAGAAGAAAAATGACATTGCTGATTACACCAAGTCTGCTTGTTCTGTTAAATCAACCCTACCCGACAGAGATGCCCTTTCAGTAATATATTCTGAATATGAAGTGGAAGGCCCCAAGGAGGAATCCACGATTTATGAACCAACTACCAAGTCCTTCATTAGACTTATGGGTATGGCCACATGCCAATCCCAGTGGACAATTATTAATGTGGGTGGGACCAGATTTGAAACTTCCGCTCCAAACATGCAGGGAGATCCATCATCACTACTAAGCAAGATGATAACCAAGGAATCCCCTCTGTAACCATATGAAGTAGAAAAAGTGTATACATATTTTATTGACCGTGACCCAAAGCATTTTAGAACTATATTAAATTATCATAGGAATATCAATTTTGGCCCAATCTCTAGAAATTTACCATCGAGCTATGTTCAATTAGAGGAACTCTTAGCAGAAGTTTAGTTTTATGAATTGTCAGGCTTGGAGAAAATAATCCATGACCGACTTTAAAATTTATAGATTAGATGCAATATGTAAAATTACCTATTGGAATACAAAACAAAAGTATCATTATTTGGGTTGCAAAGTTTCCCATAACAAACATTATAATAGGAACCCAATACTCTTATTAAGTGTAATTGGAAAATATGAATTTGTCATTTTGTTTTTGTTTGCTTTTAATATTTGGTGTAAGACACCACATACATGTACATAATTAACTGTGTTGAGAGAGAGAGAGAGAGAGAGAGAGAGAGAGAGAGAGAGAGAGAGAGAGAGAGAGAGAGATTTTCCTGAAATGTCAAAAATTAAAATGTTGCTTTTGTGTCTTATTACATAATAATATGATGAACATTTGTTACATGAGAATGCATAATTGGAGATCTTACTATCATACATTTTAGAGAAATTAGTTTTATCTCCAACCATATTGATTACTGTAACTTATAGTGTATTAACAGGTCTTGTCTACCTTCATGTAGTCGTGGTCTCCAATGTTGATCTGTCTTTGTTCTTGTTGCTAAGACAGTTGTTATTGTTCTGCAGTTCTTTCGTTTTCTTGACATTTATGCAAAGTGTGTCCATTTCGTCCACATATACTACACTTGCTGTGAAATATGCAGCCTTTGTACCAAGATTTAACTAAAAATCCAAGTAAATAGAAAGCTTTCTTAACTTCTTTCAATCTTGATTTTTCTATCTCGAAAACCATGTTTCCGTTGTATATAGATGTACCTGGGATTTTGTCCAATCTTGCAGTTATTTCTGGGATTTTGGAATTTTTCCTCAAATCTTGTTTTGATTATTTCTATAGGTATTTCTAGTGGGATGTCATTGAGGTATAAATTCCCTGTTGTTTTTTTAATCTTTCTCAAAATTGGATTTGGGTTTTTTTTTTCACTAAGACCTGGAGGTTTTTAATCCTCATTTCACCAGTTGGTAATATTGGTGTTTTCCCTTTAGGTATGAGGTTTTTAATCCTCATTTCACCAGTTGGTAATATTGGTGTTTTCCCTTTAGGTATGAGGTTTTTAATCCTCATTTCACCAGTTGGTAATATTGGTGTTTTCCCTTTAGGTCTTATGATGTATATCCTTTGTGTCCAGCTCGATGTACGGCAAAGGTCCTCTCCATTGAATTTGGATATTGTACTTTCATAGCCACCATTACATCAGTTGTTCGTAAATTCTCTTTAGGGATGTTTGACATGTCCAAACATTGTGCCCTCTCTGGGTAGTAACATTCGAGAAAACAGCCCTCTACTCTATCGATTCTTTTCACGTTAAAAACAAAAACAAAACTTATCTGTCTCAAATTTCTTCATTATGTTCCTTGTTTCCATTTTTTTTTAACGTGCAAAATCCACTGTGAGTAATAATCACTTTCTATTCCTTGTTTGTTATTTTATTATTTGCTTTTCACAAAATGATCATATAATTTCATTAAATTCCGGTTTTTTAGTCCATGATTTGTTGAATCGTAAATTAGTCTGCTTTGTGCTCTTATGGGCTGTCTGCTTTGTTCGTGCCATCTTTTTTCAGAATGAAAATCATTCACTTAACTCTGTCATAAACAACTTTGCAAATATGTACGAATAGTTTTCATAAAATGAGGTATATGCTGATCTTGCGCCCCCTTCCTTGACAAAGAACGTTAACATTGCCATTATTATTACGGTCTCTACTATCTCATTCCTATCGAAAGAGTCATTTTTCGGCTTGCTAAAATTATGTCCCAGATGAAATAATTCGTAACTAGAGCTCGTCTTCTAAGTAAACAAGATGCTATTATTATTATCATTATCATTATTATTATTATTATTATTATTATTATTATTATTTCCCTTTTCCACATTTTGAACGCTATTTCTGGTTGGTATATTCTCATTAGAGTTGAATACTTTAGTGTGGTTTGAGACCTTCGAGATTATTCTTGCAATTTTTTTGTTGTGCCTCTTTCTTAGATGCAAGAAAAGTTTCAACCTGTAAAACTTATGGACAAATATAACTGAAATATGGATATATCGCCATAAATAACCAATATTTAGAATGAAAAAAAAAATTAAACAGTTTCATATTTGATTTTCCCTCGTACAGCGTTACAGGATATATCGATTTAATTGACTATCTTGTACATGCATTTCTCTCAACGTCATAATACCTAAATCTGCCACTCCTTTCTCCCTTTTCAGTAGCTCGGCTCTATTTCCTGATACGTGGGTACCTCTAACCAGCAAAATATGTCTTGAATAGCTTTACACTAAGGTTTTCCAAGTCACCGGCTTTGTTGACATCTTTACTGGCCTCCATCACAGTATATAGATTTTCTCGCTGTCAGAGTTGCATCGTTGGTAAACTAGGGGAATTTATAAGTCAAGGCACGTACTAATCGTTATCGAACAGACCTATATTTTGCAGATATTTTCATTTTTAGTCCGATTTGACAGTTATAAGAAGCAGAGAAGTAAATGTCAACTTAATAAACATTAAGAGAAGAGTGGGAAGAGACTTGGAAGTAACGTCTTGTATAAAACAGTCACTGTTACTAGTGACAACTACAAATGGCACTTGTTATACATCAATGTAAAAGTTTGTTTGAGACAAATAGCGATGATGATTTTATTTTGATCTCTAGGACTCATCTGCACAAACATTCAATCATGAATGTTTGTACGATGTATAGGAAGATACACATTATAGGTCATACTGATTTGGCATCAGTACTTGATGCAAATGTATATGTAAAATTCATTCAGGATGGAGCCAAAATAGGTGCTGAATGTCTATTTGAAATTACTAAGGCATCAAAATGTTCCACTGTAAACTGAAAATCATTGCATTCCTTTTGGCAAAAGACATTTAGTGATTACAGAAGTCTGAAGCAAAGTTCTACAAGAAATGAGGGAACTTAGAGACTTCAGAATTTTACGTCTTAAAGCGTGCAGTTCCCAATGCCTTACCATGTTCCAAGGAAACAAAGTAATAAGACATCACAAGATAAACTATATCCACAAGAAGAAAATAATCAGTTTAAAAAAAATTTCTTCGTCACCAGCGAATGAATTCAGTGAAAACCAGACTGCAAATGCACACAAATAATATGCTTGAAGAAGCACGGTTCAACCATAAAAAATAAATTAAATAAATGTAAAGATATATTGATACTAAAGAAAGATTTACGCTATGTACGGCAATACAAAAATATTGTACTTAAATGCAATGTTTCTTTAATAACAATGATTGGGGAAAATGTAGAATTAAAAAGACTGTAATCCAAATTATTATATACTCCGTCTTGTATAAATACCTTTAAAACAAAGTAAAGTCTACAAAAAAATATTAGAGATTTGGATGTAAAATTAAGAGACTTGACTAAGAAATCTTTAAAAGTTGAATTGAAATGAAAGATTTCAGAGATGAAAATGACTTGCCGCTGGATATTTTAAATCAGAATGAAAATGAAAGAATATGCTTCCGAAATGCCCTCTTGGAACACTATGTCATCGCAAAGCTTGTTAGTAATTATTTTGCTGCACAGATGGGGTTTCCTTGGAAGTAGCCAGTCATCTTCCTGAATATACAACATATCAAATTACAATTCAATGAAAACGAAAACGACGTACAGTTCCTTACGGTCCGAAGAAGTCTGATTCCGATATCGTCATTTCAAATACACTTCAACAAACAACAAGGAACGAAGATTTCGTGCTGTGGGATTCAGGTGAAGATAAAGAAAAACGATTATTTTGTTTGAAATAGCATCGAATTTGAATCTTCTTCAACAGCACGAATATGATAATGTTTTGACACAACAACCACATCATCTGTTCGATGGAATATTCAAAGTTGCACCAACTTTATTCTGTCAAGTGTTTACGTAACATGCACTGATCAACAATTCTGCATATCCACTGATATACGTCTTACTTTCAGATAAACTGTAAGAAAGCTATGAAAGTGTCCTAGAAACAAAAACTGAAAGATTTGCAACACTGAATCCATAAAGTATCATCTTGGACTACGAGAAGGCAAGCCACAATATATGTCATCACGTCTTTCCTGTAGCAAGACTGGTTAGATATACATTTCACCTGTTAAAATCTGTGACGCAAGTTTCAAGATTTTAATCTTGCAACTGCATACCGTGATGATCAAAAATTTACGAATGCACCTCAAAATGATACTGGCTCACATCTTCGTTCCAGTAGCTGAAAATCCTGCAGCTTTGATTTGGTTGATAGTTGTCCTCCACAAACAACACCATTGGTCAACTACTAGAAAGACACCTATATAAGTATAAAAATAAAAATTTCGACGTGCAAAACCAAGATTTACCTTACAACTTTGGAACATCCGAGATCGCGTAACCGACAACCTGCCACGTACGAACAATTCAGTTGAAGCCTGACATCGTTCGTTTCAAAAGACAGATTGTCATCACCAGTCGGTATTCAAGCCAATCGAACACTTTCGTAAAGTCAACACAGAGTGCGAGACCGGAATGCAGAGTTCCTGATTAGTTCAGAGAATGCATGTTTGAGTATTTCAAGCGATGGCCTTACCAAATTGAAATCTTAAGTGCCACTACAAACACGGGGAATCGTCAGTGTGAGATGCAGCAAAAAGTAATAAAAGAAATTTGCTTGTCAGACAACTTGAAACTAAATTTGACACCAAAGACAACACACATGTATTTCGCACAAGTCCAATTCCATTTGCATATCCACGAAGTACGATAATGTGATTGTGTTGTGTTGACCAGCAAGGAACATTGTATCACTAAAGTATTTCACTGCGTTAGCCTGAAGTTGGTAATGGCATTCAGTTTTCGTTATTTCTTCTACCACAAATTGTGATTGGGGAACTTGAAAATGGTATTATTAATTCTGCTGAGAATGATATGTAGCCACATGCTGCATATGTGATCAGCGGGAATATGGAAAAATGATACAATGTGTATATGAACGCCGAAAACCATGGGGACATATACTTCGTCAATATTAAGAACCCTCTATCGGCCAGAATCTGATCATCAAGTAGATCCATGCATCCTGACCGCAAAGTGATCACTTTGAGGTCCAGTGACCAAAGGCTTTTGAAATAAAGCTGATAGAACGCGTTGGAGTAATGGCAACAATAATCTTTATCGTATTGTCATGTTTGTAATTTGACCGTGACGTTTCACAAGCTGTCAAGTTCCCTGGCCACTCTATGCAAATGTCGCTCCAGTCAATAATAACACAACACTTTTGTATGTTTCTCTGAATACATCATGCAAATACCTGTGCATTGTATTTATTTGGCCACTGGACCTGAAAGCATAGCTTCATGGCAAGCTGTGGCAGCCCTTAATTGAGAATATCTGACACAATTGTTTGTGAAACACTGAATCTGTATGCAAGATTCTGGTGTTGAATATTGAGTATCAACTACACCAACATCAGGAAAAGAACTGAGACAGGGGACCAAACTGTACACTTGGGAAGAATGTCTGACCATACAAACAAAGAAAGGATGGTGGGGCAGTCATGTAAAGAATCTTGTTCAGCTGGAATCTTCATCCACATGCTCTAGAAAAATTCTGTAAATTTAACAGCTTTACCCGTGGTTTTTCGTTTTTAATCCTAAGATCTACAATCATTCGCAGATTTAAGTTAATGCACATAAAGGATGCCTATAATGAAGCAATTGGGGCCTAAAAATCTTTAACACCCAATTTTTCGTGCTCGTCAAATTATAATCAAACTATGGTGATTTACAAAAGTATTAACGTTACCGTTTTCTTACCATTCAAACAATCATCAATACGACATACAAGAGTGTTACTCCAAAATGTAAATATTTTCTTATGCTACATTAACTTGTTTTTATAAGTACTCGTGAAATATAACCTGCATGATTATCATAGATTTGTAACTTGTTCTCACTGGATGGTGTTAAGGTTTTAATTTTGGTATTGTTCAAGTCAAAAAGGGCTTCTGCAGCGAAAAAATTGTCATCTATGTGCCTCCTATTCCTCCTGAACTTTTTTCTTGGCTGACCGATTCTTGTTTCGCTTAAATTTTGTCTTGGATGACAATGGTTCGGCAGTGCTATCTGTATATCCCATGTTGACATTGGGTACATAATCTTGGTCACTGGGACTGTAACTCTTGTATATATATATATATATATATATATATATATATATATATATATATATATATATATATATATATATATATATATATATATCATACATTTATTCACTTAAAACTAATGTGAATGCCATGAAAGTTTTATTTAAAAAATTAGCAAAATAGCCGTGGACCATTATCCGTTTACCGTTATCATGATCATCATAAACGCATTATATAGAAGAGGGCGGGTGCTGTAAATTGTTTCCAAGTTTTATCATTGAATGTTATATTTTCTTTGTAAACAATTGCCAGCATAAATAGCAGGATACAATTGTTTAATGTTGTTTTACTCATTATCAAAGACAAAACGATACAACTTGTGGTTCCACAGTGAAGGCATTCTTTTTTAAAAAAGATTCGTGTGTGGGGTTTGGATTGTGACGAGCTTTATTTGCACGTTTTGGTATAAAGATTTATCGGGACAGCTTCCGAAAAACTAGTGATGAGACTCAATGATTACTGCAATAAACGTCACTGTTAAACAGGTGTACATTTATATACATAACTTCCATGTTAACTGTACCCGATATAAAGCGGCTCCCGCACACGCGATCGTAATCAGTTGGAACCCAGTTTTTTTCTGTTAATCGCTGCCAACCATTATTGCCTTTTATATGGATCCTTAGGATGACGTGAAGAGGCATGGCCTTTGGATGACGTAAAGGGGCCATGTCCTTAGAAAGACGTAGAGGGGCATGTCCTTATAATGACGTAAAGGGGCATGCCCTTAGGATGACGTAAAGAGGCATGTCCTTAGGACGACGTAAAGGAATATGTCCTTAGGATGACGTAAAGGGGCATGTCCTTATAATGACGTAAAGGGGCATATCCTTAGGATGACGTAAGGGGGCATGTCCTTAGGAAGACGTAAAAGGGCGTGGCCTTTGGCTCAAAATGACTAGCATAATTAACGACACAAGACACGACCATTGTTTTGGATTTAAAAATTCGGGGAACAAGTTAGTCTGGTCCCCTGCTTATTATGCTTCCTGCGTTGCATTCCGCTATACCAAGTCAGGCAAACGCCATATTATCACGTCATCACAACAAATGGCCGCGTATAGAAAGATCTCGTTAATATAACCCTGACAGATTTATTCCTTTAATATTATGTTTGTTTGTGCCACAATGCGAACTTTACTAATACTTTCGATTTGAACTATAGCTATCGTTATCTTGTGTTCAAGCTTAACCAGCAAATCGGTGACGCATTTGTTACAAATATTTCTACAATTAGACGAAGACGAAATATAGGGATGCACACATTATTTTTGTAAATATTGAAATTTTCCCCACAACGTCATCTCAATAATTCCTTTTCTAATCGATTCCTTGATAAAGTTTACGGAGAAATTGATATGAGGATATGCACGGCAGCTTTAATTTTGCCAAAGATTAAGACGAAAACATCTTCCCCATTTTACCAGGGTTAAGGGTAACGAATGTTTTGCAAATATTGCCCATTTCACACTATGCCATCTACAATAGTCTAGTTTCAATGAATTCCTTGATCAATTTTAAATAAATAAGTATATATCGTTTTGCATGGCAGCCCAAGTGACGATATTTTGTAAAATACTGCACATTTCGACTGCATCATGTACTATTTTCTATTGATTAAATGATAACTATTGCGTCAGAATTGGTATAACTTGATAGATTGGCCAAAGATTAATACTAAATCACTTCCATAAAAGGGGGCGGGAGTAAATATTGCCGAAAACTGAATATTTTAGACAGCATTATCTCAATGTACTATTTTAAATGAATTGTTTGATCAATTTTACATTGATAGTCATGTATCGTTCAAAATGACAACCTGCATTTTGCAAAATATTAAGACCAAAACACCATTTTTTATTAGACTGACATTTTGACTAACATTGGAAATTTCTTATTGTCACCTAAACAGCTCCATTTCAAACTGATTTAAATCAAAGAAAGTGGCATTGCATCCCCTACAATATGGGGTGGGAGTGAAGGAGCTTAAAATACTATCAAACTTTATTGGAAGTGGTCCCTATCAGTAAGTCTTTGGGAGAGTAGGAGCCAAATTTCTTGATACACTTTACTATAAATATATTCTATTCATTAGCAACGCACATTAGTTTTCTTCACATGATAAAAATTTCATGTGCTGCTGTTTTGCAAGATTTCAAAAAGAAACCATGAATTACATTCAGGTTTCAATCAAATGCTTCACTTGTTAAGAATTTCTTCAAAATTCACTCTATATCATCATAACTGAAAAACAATGTTAGATCATTTAATGTTTAGAACTGTACAGAAGTTTTAATGTTCTCATCACTAATTTGATTTGCTTCCATAATGAATGCTGTTTTCAATATTTAGTTAATAAAATTCCAAAACTTGGTATAAACTTAATTTTTCAGTATCAATGTAATGATGGGAGATACATTATTAAGGCTAACATTATTGACATGTTGAGACAAATATTTCAAATTTATTGTGTACTTCTCATCATTACTAAAACATGAGATGAATTTGAACAGTATTTTAATTTCTTTTACTGTCACAACCATTCATCCGAATGTTATAACAGTGATTTCTCAATTTAACTAAATGTGATGTTAGATTTATATAACAAAAAATAAATAAAACACACTAACATGTACAATAAAAAAAAATCATTCAGCTTTGTATGATTAAATATGGACAGCAGTAACTCCGAGTTACTTTGATTTAAATAAAAATATATTACAATTTAACACTTGAATTTGTGACTTTCTGCGGGTTTTTTTTTTGTCATCTGTAATTGTGATGTTCTGATAACTGAGTACATAGTTACATGCAGATGTCATACATATTTCAATTTACGCCCATGTGTTTATAAGAAAAAATAAAAAATGAACGTGACAGCATCTCTGAGGTCATCCATTAAATATGACAACAAAATTGGGGTGGGGGTTTGAAGTTGGTGACATGGGAGGAGGAGGAAGTACAAGATAAATTGACATAAACAATGGGGTTTTTTTTACAATAAATTTAAGAAATGAAAAAAATAGGAAATAAGTCGGTGCATTGGTATGGCACGCACTCGCCCGTCAACAGCCTACTAGTTTAATCCTAAACCGGTCGAGCTCTTGCCAAGGAAGTCATAGTCTTGCATCATCATATTTTGTTTTAATTCAATGTAGATTGTAGTCAGATTAACCACATATGGTATTAACCATTGTGGTTATTCATTTGGCCTATATTTTAGGGAAGCTGTTACTACATTTGAAGACAGCACTGCGCCATGGACATCTAATAGTAAGCTACCCATGGACTTCATTTAAAAAGCATCTATATTGTATGTATAGATGCTATATATATATATATATATATATATATATATATATATATATATATATATATATATATATATATATATATTGAAGTCCATGAGCTATCCCTCCAAAGAGGGATAACTGAGCCTAGGAAACTTGAGAGCTTGCCTATTATACAGTCATCTTAAACATAATAATATATAATCTCAAATGAGTTCATTAATAAGAAATAAATTGTATAATACTCATGTCGACTGATTCAAACGAGTTCAAAATCTAGTATCAATTATACTCGTGTTATGATGAACATCAACTTAAACACACATTCTACATACATTCTGCACATTATTAGTACTGAAACAGTTGCCAGCCTATTATGATGCATGTAGTTTTCATGATAATTATTTAATATACATCAACAGGTATGACTCAAACTTGGTTAAACATCAACAGATTTCAACTAAATTGGATGACACAAAGTAATTGTATGGTCTTGTATATACCTCTATGATTCAATTAGTGGTGTTATCTTCCAACACGTATGCACACATACATTAAGAACCTCTAAAACAAACTTTTTCAGCTAAATTGCAGTAGTTATTATTGACATAAAAAATCAAAATATTTTAATTGCATGGTGTTTGTAAAAATACATATTTCATAAGACAGACTGCATGAATGTTAAATGGCTTCATACTAAGATTGCTTTGCTGACTGAAAAAATTAATTTAATCACATGTAGTACTTTTATTTATAAATAGCAACTTACATAAACTAGGTTGTGTGCTAGTGTTACATTATCAAAGGTTTCTCATTTTGATCCTATCTGCAGACTGCTTACTTAGATCGGATATATAACCTCAATCGAGCTGTCCTGAAATATGGCCAGACAATTCTTGCTTTACAAACACCAATTACTGGGCTCAGACTCAGACAAATATATGCTTTGTACAATCTGAGAGACTTAGTTACTATGTTACCCACAGGATATTGAAAAACTGACTTTTAAACTGATTCCTTTCTGCTTTCAGTGCAAAGTCGTAGTACTGGAACCTCTCAATGCCATTCTTAATCAGCTTTATTCCACATTTGATGGACATGTGATACCTGTCACTGAATATTTTCAAGACTACAACACCTTATGCATGGGTGAATTTTCATATATGGTTGGACACCCAGAAGACATACTGAATAAAAATGTTCTTGAATGTCTACTTGAAGCTGAATGAATAAAACAACAAGTATGCTTGATTTTTTATGAGGCCCACTATATTCTGTAATGGTAGGATGAATTTAGACCTGAATATAAAGAGATTAAAAATATTCGGGCTATTTTGCCAGTTTGCACAATCTGTGCTGTGACAGCAATTATTAATAAAGGCAGCATCAAATCTATCAAGAAAGAGTTGAAACTTTCCAGATGCAGCATAATTAATTGTACACCTCTTCAAAAAAAAAAAAAACATCACTTTTCTGGTAAGAAGACAAAACTCTATATTCAAGTGACACAACACCAATTTCACCTTATGACTAAGTTTTCAAATCACTGTTCGAGGACCTTATTATAACAAAGGAGAATGGGTCATGCTTTTGTGTCACAATAGTCTTCACAAGACTTATATGGTGTAGTAATGCTATTGAGTAAGCTAAGCTACTTCTAGGTGACCATCTGTACAACTGAGAAAAAAAGAATTGTGTATTGTTGTGCACTCATGTAGACCATAAAATCAGTCTTTGTTAAATGTATCTTAAGTCTGGAAATATATAGTTTGATGCCTGCATTTTTCTACAAAATTTTTCATGACGTTGAAATTTTCGATTAAAAACCTGTAAAACAACACCCATACAGGATGAACCCTCTCGAACAAGAACACTTGAAAAAGGAAATTCAATATTTGCTACAGAACTATTTCAAAGAGCCCAGTAAAAGTGATTGGAGTTCACCATACATCCTTGTTCCGAAACCGGATAAAACTTTCAGTATGTGCACTGATTATAGGAAGGTGAATAGCGTGACAAAAACAGATTCATTTCCGATACCTAGGATCGATGATTGCATTGATAAAATAGAAAATGCCAAATACGTCAACAAATTTTACCTTCTAAAACGATTATGGCAAATTCCACTTACGGAAAGAGCGAAAGAAATTTCGGCCTTTGTGACTCCAGATGGACACTACCGGTACAAAGTAATGCCGTTTGGAATGAAGGGTTCTCCAAGTACGTTTCAACGCTTGTTGAGTATGATTAATTCCAGTCTAGATAATTATGATGCTTATAATAATGACGTCATTTTTTACAACGACATCTAGCTACGATTCAGAAATTCTTTGAAAGACTCACTGATGCTAATTTGACAGTTTATCTAAAAGTGAGTTCTTCTGTGCTTGTGTGACTTTCTTAGGACATATTGTGGGACACGGTCAAGTAAAACCTATGGATGCAAAGGTGAAGGCTATCTATGATTTTCATGTGTCTGTCAGTAAAAAGCAATTAATTCGAGTTTAGGGCATGGCTGGATACTATTTTTGTTCAATATTTTTCCAATATTGCTGAACCTCTGACAAATTTGTTACGTAAGAGAAATAAGTTTGTCAGGACTGACAAATGTCAGGAAGCTTACGATAGACTGAAAGCAATACTCTGAAGTGCGCTGGTTCAAACAGCTCCAATTTGCATTGTCTGTGGATGCAAGTGATGCTGGAGTTGGAGCAGTATTACTTCAGGAAGATAGTAATGGCATCGATCACCCAGTGTGCTATTTCTCCAAGAAATTAAATAGGCACCAAAGAAATTACGCAACAATCGAGAAGGAATATTTAGCTTTAATTTTGGCATTGCAACGTTTTGATGTTTACATTAGCTCTGCTCCTCCGGTTGTTGTGTATAGTGATCACAACCCCCTTTCATCGACAAGATGAAAATTAAAAGCAGATTATTAATATGGAGTTTGTTTTTGCAAGAGGATAATCTGAACATCAGGCACATCAAAGGAAAAGTCAATTTTATTGCAGATGCACTTTCCCGTGTATAGAAATATTATTTCATATATACATTATATAATTCATAAGAAATTTTTTATGTAATATTCTCTATCACATGTATAAATTACAGATGGTAAAAAGAACTTTATTAATTAAATCATGTTTTTCTTTATGGGATAGTGTTTCGTATATGTGATTAAATTGCTTTTGTGTAAGGTTTAAAATTATTTTTGTCATTTTTTCATTGTATTTAGTTACAATGAATATTTTTCTCGGATTCGGGATTATATTTTTAGTAATGAGATATAAGTTCAGCAAAAACTTTGTTTATTTAAGACGAAATAGTAATACGAGAGGGTTGGCATTTAGTTCGCCTTACCTTGGTAACAAATCAACAAGAAGTTAAAATGATGTCAGCATCACGGATATACTTTCTCCGCGTGATCAATGATTATAAACAACCTATTTTACGATTGGCTTTTAAGTCTGTCTTCTCTGGACGACGTGATAACCCTATCATACTAAGAGATCAATCTCGCGAGATTTTAAGTGATGTTTTCGAGGTTAAATACTCATTCATATTATTTGTTTACGCAGTCATTCAAATCCTTGAAGGAACAGGGTGTTTATGTATTTAATGCTAGAATATTTTATTCGTCTGATTTTTTATTCAATAATTTATTTTCTTAAACACTCAACAAGTTGACTTTCTTTTAAAAAAATCTGAAAGATATTCAAGGAAATTAATTCTGATGCAAGCGAGGAATTATTGTTATATATTGGATTACATCTGATGTCGTCGCCTTTCATATTTGTACGTCGTCGGGACTTTAACCTGAATTATTATAGGACTATTTAGTGATCAGACTTGTGTTTTTATTCCTAGAATCATATTTGTAGTATATTCACAGATTGTAAATCCATTATACAAATTTTTACATTGTTGTCTAGGGAAAAAAATTGTTTTGTTAAAATTTACAAAGCTTGTTGACTTTCACTGTTTTCTTTGTTACTGAGTAACAGCCCTTGTCACGTAACAATATGCCGTCGGCGTTCGCCTTTGTATAGCGATGTGCAACGCAGGGTGAATACTAAGCAGGGTACCAGACTAGTAACAAGCGTATTCAGTCAAATAAGGAATAAGCCTACGGTCTTTCTGCCAGCCAGAGTAGGGACCCCCTCATGTAATCATGTTCTGTAACGTCGCGGCGATGTTCGCTATTGCCCTGAGCTCGCCAAAGCCTTCATCCGACCCTGAAGATCCGCGAAACTTGTCATTCCGTACCCAAGTCGTTTAGTACCAAAATGAGTTTTTCGTACCCAAAACAATGGTCGTTTCGTACCCAAGGTACTGGTCTTTTCGCACCAAAAGTACAATTATAATATATAATAAGCATAACTGAAATGTCAAGTTACCAGGTGTTAAAATCAACGGATATCTAGAAAGTTGAAGTTGAAGCTGAGAAGATACAAGGGAAAAAAAAACATCAAAAAATGCTGGGTAGAATATTCTCGGTGTGGGAAGAGTACCAGAACGGCGTTATCTCCTCCTCGAAGTAACTGACAGGAAGTAGCAGCATATACGGTCTGACGACTGACTTATTAGACAATGACTTTTAGTTATATTTTCTAGATGTAATAGGACTCGGGATGTACAATTCGGTATAATGTTGTCAGTCCTTGGTCCTTTAATAAACATGTACGAGCTAATCTTTCGGCTTACTGAGACATCTTCAATCATTCATAGGAATTTAAATTTTACTGTTCTATTTTGGAAAAAAAAATATGCCGTATTATATCGTGTGCTGTATTATAAACTTTTTAATACTGGCAGAATCAAAACATGCATACACATCTTCGATTAATTAAATAATTATATACATTTTTAAAACACATTAGTAAATATATCTAAAATACAGTGCTAAGTTAAACCTCTCTCTCTCTCTCTCTCTCGGCGATAATTTGTGTGCGTTATATTTAGGATGATAACAAAATAAAACAGATTATGCCAAAACATGAAAACAAATTTTCACTTGCCATGAAAAATATTAATATTTATACTTAGTTGAAAACAGAGACTTTCAATTAGGCCACTAACTTGTTGGTTTCTTGATATCAGAGAAAGTTTCCAAAACTGCACAAGTATATGCTGATGCGGCCGACAGTCTACTAAAATATGGCTTGACGGTCCGTATGGTGTACCACGCCGAACTTTTAAAAGCAGGCAAAAAAAAAATTAAAAAAAAAAATTGAAATTAACACCAGTATTGGTCCTTGGAAAACAGGATATTAATCAAGCAACACTATGTTATCTGCATTCAACTCCATTATTAAAATATCCCAGAATTTCTAGTTGCTTTGAGAGGATAAACATTTGCATATTTTTAAGTTATATTAGACATTACTATACTGGAGTATAATTACCAAGAAATGAGACAATGTTTGAGCCGAAGTTCCTACTTAGATATCCCTCACGCTCTCAGCTGTGAGCTGTTTATTGTATAGCTAGCGTCTAATTTTGGGTCACTACTATACCATAAACTTGATAGTATGTCTTGCAGTTTGGATTAAAAATGTTCTGATTTGCGTGCAAATAATACAGGTTAGCCCGTGACTTGTTTTTCCTCGAGCATTTACTTTGCTAATGTACACAAAATATAGCAGAATATGAAACGTAACCAGCTGCATTCCGTAAGAAAACTGCAACAGGTTTTAGTAAAGTTGTAGTTGTAAACATGAGAATATTTCGCAGATCTGGTACAAGGCAGCTGTACGTAAACCAGTACTGCTGTCGTGCGAATAGTCTTCCCATATGTGATATGTCGATCTGAAAAAAGTCGTTTAAGTTGCAAACAAGAGAAGTTTTTAAACAATAGTTTTTTAACGTGTTACGTGTCTTGGCTTGTGCAAAAGTTTTTTTTTAACAACCATTGACCTAGTTACTGCGATATTTTTGTGCATTATTTTGCTAGCTAAAATTATATCCCGGATTAAAAATTTAATATCTAGAATATCTAGAGATTGTCTTCGGAAAATATTAACGGAAAAGATGATGACGATATTTACATTGCTACGCTCTTCTACATTTGGAACGTTATTCCTTGTTCGTATTTTCTCACTTCTGAGCGCTTTTATACGTTCTATATCATTCTTGCAGTTCTTCGTTGTGCTTCTTTCTAACCGCTTGGGGAAGGAGTCCCAATACAGTTACACATCATTAGAAATCAATTTATGAAATGAGGATGTTTTAGGCGGGCGTTGGGGGAATTTCTTTCTATCATTAATGGGGTTACAAGATGTCTCGGGTGCAGGTGGAAACTATAATTACAGTCTTTTGGATCGACTTCCTGTTAGCACCATGCTACAAAACATTGGTTCATTTATTGTAAAATAATAACACGACTAGTCTGTAAATGTTGTGGTTAATTACTCTTGTGCAAATCAGTACACTTTATTAACTGTATTATACTATCTTTAGATTTCATTGTTTTACACGGATTTAGTGCATACTGTGCGCAGGGGTAAATCGGTCCGAGAATTTCTTTTTATTTCCATCCAGTGCTAAAGTGGATGCCTGAAGGTAGTATGTGGCTAATGTCACGCTATACCCTGATGATGCAATGTGTTTTGTGTCTAGGCTTGTGCAAAAGCAACAAGACAAGCTTTGTAAAATTTAACAAATAATTTTTTTCCATATAAAACAAGGTAAAATATGAAAAAGGATTTACGGTTTGTGAATCTAATCCTAAACTTAATCTGAGAATTAAAAACTAGGAGTCCTATTAGTAACAAGTTCTAAGTGAATCATAGTTCGAATCCCGATGAAATTCCAAGATGGATGGTGATGACGTATTCGATCCTCTGCTTTGTCCTGATGTGTCAACAGTTCTTCGTTGAATCACAAAGAAAACATATGTCAGTTTAGAATTTCTAAATAAATTTCAATAAATGCCTTTGTCCAAGAATTTAGATAAACACAGCATTTTCCAGAGAAAATAACTAACTTCCAAAAAATAACAAAAAATTCACATCAAACTGGTCACAGCAAAACACCTTTGAGCTTCAAAGGTTTAAGCACAACTCAGTAGATTCCTATGATAACATGAGTCATAAACTTAAAATACAAAACAGATTCCCAGATAGGGCATATGATCACCTTCTAGAAGATCGTGGAAACTTTTTCACATGTCTAAAGTCACGGAGTACAGTATAGTCTTAGCTAAAATCAATTTTTAAAATCTAAAACTGAATAATAAAAAGGGTCGTTTTACTAGTTCTGAATCTAAGTCAGTAAAAGATTGTTTCAAACTACCGCCTGTTTATTAGGTCAAACAAAACTGAATTTAATTTCTAAATATATATAAAAACTAGTCCAAATATTGTCATTACAGTAGCCTGTGATGGAAAAAATGAAAATTTAAAACAAACAAATTACATATATACATAAAAAATGAAACGCATCTTAGACTCCATTTAGCTTAAAACAACCTCACGTACCATGATAAACGAGGTTGGGATTAGATAATAGCGAAGAAATTGAAGAAATTATGTGAATAAGATATTTATTGAACGTGAAACCAAATTCGTGCACATAAAAACGGTGGATTTAACAGAATGGTGGGCACAGACTTAAACAACGGAGATAAGAAAAATGACCTCGTTCCTAACTGAAATTAAGCAGAACATGCAAGTTCAACGAGGAATCAAAGTATGACACAAATGATTGCCATAAAGATCTATCACCACATAGAGCCATCCATATGAATATATCAACATAGATGTCAACCATATCACCACAGATAGCCATAGTCATCCATATAGATTTATCACTATGGATAGTCATCCATATGAATATGTCAACATAGATGTCAACCATATCACCACATATAGCCATATGGATTTATCACCACAGATAGTCATCCATATGAATATATCAACATAGATGTCAACCGTGTCACCACAGATAGTCAACCATATAGATTTATCACTATGGATAGTCATCCATATGGATCTATAACTACAGATAGTCATTCATATGAATGTATCACTGCGGAGAGTCATCAATATGGATAAATCAACATAGATGTCAACCATGTCACCACAGATAGCCATATGGATCTATCACCAAAGATAGTCATCCATATAGATTTATCACTACGGATAGTCATCCATATGGATCTATCACTACAGATAGTCATTCATATGGATCTATCACTGCGGATAGTCATCCATATGGATCTATCACTGTGGATAGTCATCCATATCGATATATCAACATAGATGTCAACCATGTCACCACAGATAGCCATATGGATCTATCACCACAGATAGTCATCCATATAGATTTATCACTATGGATAGTCATCCATATGAATCTATCACTACAGATAGTCATTCATATGGATCTATCACTGCGGATAGTCATCCATATGGATATATCACAACAAATAGTCATCCGTATGGATATATCACAACAAATAGTCATCCATATGGATATATCATCACAGATAGTCAACCATATACATTTATCACTACGGATAGTCATCCATATGGATATATCACCACAGATAGTCAACAATATGGATTTATCACTACGGATAGTCATCCATATGAATATATTACTACAGATCAGATAGTAAACCATATAGATTTATCACTACGGATAGTCATCCATATGAATATATCACCACAGATAGTCAACCATATAGATTTATCACTACGGATAGTCATCCATTTGTATATATCACCACAGATAGTCAACCATATAGATTTATCACTACGGATAGTCATCCATATGGATATATCACCACAGATAGTCAACCATATAGATTTATCACTACGGATAGTCATCCATATGAATATATCACCACAGATAGTCAACCATATAGATCTATCACTACGGATAGTCATCCATATGGATATATCACCACAGATAGTCAACCATATGGATAGTCATCCATATGGATCTATCACTGCGGATAGTCATCCATATGGATATATCACCACAGATAGTCAACCATATGGATTTATCACTACGGATAGTCATCCGTATGAATATATCACCACAGATAGTCAACCATATAGATTTATCACTACGGATAGTCATCCATATGGATATATCACCACAGATAGTCAACCATATAGATTTATCATTATGGATAGTCATCCATATGGATCTATCACTGCGGATAGTCATCCATATGGATCTATCACTAAGGACAGTCAGCCATATGGATATATCACCACAGATAATCAGACATATGGATTTATCACCATAGACAGATAAAATAAGAATTATTTATTTCAGACTACATAGTCCATACAGCTAAATTAAAAAAATTGACAGAGTTAAGCATTGGTAAGAATGAAATTAAGTGGCATATTTAAAGAGTAATTTGTTTTATCTACGAATAATATGATAATTTTAATAAATGTGATAGTTCCAAAGAGATTTCAATATACAATTCTTACTATTAGATATTCTTGTCATCATTGAGAATATTTTTTTTTCATTACCTCATCAAAACTGAATATATTATAATTTAAAAATATGTTGGACGCAATGTTCCATCTACGAAGACCTAATAGAAAACAAAGATTATTATTATATCCAGAAAACTAGTTTACTTTTCATACGCTCACTAAAGTTTGTCCACAGAGAAACACAGTACATTGTGCAGTAATAAGATTTGAATAATCTATTTTTGATATTCAATGACTAGTTCTTAAAGTTTCGTAGAAACATGTTTGCTCGATTACACAAAAATCGGTAATGTCTTGTCATGTCTTACTTATCAGGATTTAAAAATATAACCCAGATACGTTTAACGGTTGACATACGTAAGAGCAATGCTGGTAAAATGTAGAGGTGGAGGAGAGGGCAAATTGAAAGAACTTGGCAGAAAGACTATGCATAATAATTTTTGATAAGGAAACTGGAACGACTGTGTATATATATGAGAATTATGTACTAGGTCGTCATGCGAGTGTGACTTCTACGCACGAGCTTATATAACACCGATTCAGTGCCATCATTTTTTTGGTGAAGCGTGCTTAGTCGTGACGGTATATGGGCTGGTTCGTGCAGGCAAGGCGATGGGTGCCATTTACTCGCGGACCTGGGTTCGAAACTCCGTAGAGTACGAAAACAATTGGCTGATACTTGGTCAGGCTTTCCTAATGTACAGAAATATTACGAAATTGCATGCGTCCTAGTGCGCATGCAATTCAAACAACGTATTAGCTTCATTTATATGTTTGAGATTTTTGCAAGACATACAGTCACCGACAGACAGCCGTAGTCGAGTGATACACAGTCGTAAAGTCAGTTGGAGTCATTGTAACGTCTTATATTACCTTAAGAAAGGGTCTTTTTGTGCTAGAAGTTGTCTATTCGTATGTGTACATGTAGAACATGTTTTGTTAGAGGAGCTAATTTTACTTTGTTTTTTCTGAATAATTGTTTTCCTGGAGAACAACCTTACTGATTTGAAAAAAAAAGACATTATCACGAAATTAAATTCTAAATAGGAACGGAACAACACAAACTGTGCTTTATTGTGTAAATTCTGGAATTTTCTGTGAGCCTTCATCTGACGTGGTCACCCGCCTTTTTGGACCGGAACTTCAGACACTTCAGACTGTGCTTAGAAGTTTTTACAGGACTTATGTTTCTTTTTTGAACAAACAATTTGGATCGTTTCTGTAAACCGTAAGTCTTGTTTAACATATTTACATTTTTTTCATGTTTTCTAGGAAAATAAATTATTTTTGTTAAAATTTACAAAGCTTGTGGTCAGTGAACTATCCGATTGCAGTTCCAAACTCTTAGACAGGAAATACGTCCATGAAACTCCTCTGGCT
The DNA here is from genome assembly GCA_016746295.1 of Potamilus streckersoni. NCBI lineage: Eukaryota > Metazoa > Mollusca > Bivalvia > Unionida > Unionidae > Potamilus > Potamilus streckersoni. Next base: position 1,267,105 of record JAEAOA010000760.1, read on the forward strand.
GATCGTCTAGGGATAAATAAAACTTATGACAAGATCTTAACTCACTTCTATTGTCTAAAAATCAAACGTGATGTTTGAAAATTTTGTAGATCTTGTCCTACTTGTCAAATGGTAGGAACACCCAATTAGAATATACCTAAAGCTCATCTACAACAAATTTCTGCATTTGATCACCCATTTAGCATAATTATGGTAGATTGTGTTGGTCCCTTATCTAAGACCAAGTCAGGCAACCAATATTTGTTGACCGTTATGTGTACGTCAACAAAATTTCCAGAAGCAATTCGTTTGAGGAATTATATATTAAAAGCTTTGATAAAGCATTTTACTCAATTAGGCCTTCCTATATCTGTCCAATCAAATGAAAGATCAAATTTCATGTCTGGACTTTTCCAGCATGTTATGCTTGAATGTGGCACTCCGCAATTCAAGGCAAATATGAACTGGTTTCACAAAACTTTACTTGAGAGTATATTCGAGTTTTGTGATAGAGTTCAATCTCTCTCGCTCATTCTTCAACATTTTCTAAGTCCTTTCAAAGCAAAGAAGAAATTCAATGAGTTAAATTATAATTGTATTACTCAAGTCTAAAGAAATTAATGAAGTACTTGTTTACTGAAAGAGATAGCAAAGTTAATTATTACAATTAGTTTAATTGTACCTGTCCCACAAACTGAGGATTTATGTGAAGAAATTCAAATGGACACCGTTGAACTTGGAACAACAAATCTACGAAATTCGGAAATTATGAAACAATCTAGACCAGAAACCTTTACAGTTACAGCAAGAAGAAAGAAATGAACTTAAACAGTTATATTCGAATATCAACACTTTTTCCGGATATTCCTACAAGCACAAACAAAATTTTCATGATGTTGAAATTGTTGATTCAAAACCTGCAAAACAACACCATTACAGGATGAACCCTCTTAATATGGAATACTTGAAAAAGGAAATTCAGCATTTGACTGAGAACGATTTCATAGAGCACAGTAAAAGGGATTGGAGTTCACCGTGTATATTTGTTCCGAAACCGGATAAAACTTTCTGCATTTGCACTGATTATAGGAAGGTGAACAGCTTGACAAAAAACAGATTCATTTCCGTTACCGAGGATCGATGATTGCATGGATAAAATAGGAAATGCCAAGTACGTCACCAAATTTACCTTTCTAAAAGGATTTTGGCAAATTCCACTTACGGAAAGAGGGAAAGAAACTTCGACCTTTGTGACTCCAGATGGACTCTACCAGTACAATGCCGTTTGGGATGAAGGGTTCTCCAAGTACGTTTCAACGCTTGATGAATATGATTACTTCCGGTCTAGATAATTGTGATGCTTATATTAATGAGGTCATTCTCTATAACGACACCTGGAAAGGACATCTAGCCACGATTTAGAAATTCTTTGAAAGACTCAGTAATTTGACAATCACAATCAATTTATCTAACAGTGAGTTCTGCCGTGCTTGTGTGACTTTCTTACGATATATTGTGGGACATGGTCAAGTTAAACCTATTGTCGCAAAGAGGAAGGCTATCTCTGATTTTCCTGTGCCTGTGACTCTACCAGTACAATGCCGTTTAGGATGAAGGGTTCTCCAAGTACGTTTCAACGCTTGATGAATATGATTACTTCCGGTCTAGATAATTGTGATGCTTATATTAATGAGGTCATTCTCTACAACGACACCTGCAAAGAACATCTAGCCACGATTTAGAAATTCTTTGAAAGACTCACTAATTTGACAATCAATTTATCTAACAGTGAGTTCTGCCGTGCTTGTGTGACTTTCTTACGACATATTGTGGGACATGGTCAAGTTAAACCTATTGTCGCAAAGATGAAGGCTATCTCTGATTTTCTTGTGCCTGTCAGTAAAAAGCAATTAATGCGATTTTTGCGTATGGCCGGATGCTATCGAAAGTTTTCCTCACATTTTTCCAATATTACTGAACCTCTGACAAATTTGTTAAGTAAGAGAAATAAGTTTGTCTGGCCCAAAAAATGTCAGGAAACTTTCGATATATTAAAAGCATTACTCAGAAGTGAGCCGGTTCTAACAGCTCCAAATTTCAATCAGTATTTTAAATTGTCTGTGGATGCAAGTGATGTTGGGGTGGAGCAGTATTAATTCAATAAGACAGTAATGACAATGATCACCCAGTGTGCCATTTCTCCAAGAAATTGAATAAGCACCAAAGAAATTACTCAACAATCGAGAAGGAATGTTTAGTTTTAATTTTGGCATTGCAACATTTTGATGTTTACACTAGCTCGGCTCCTTCTCTGGTTGTTGTGTATAGTGATCACAACCCCCTTTTATCATCAAGATGAAAAATAAAAATCAAAGATTATTAAGGTGGAGTTTGTTTTTGCAAGAGTATAATCTGAACATCAGGCACATCAAAGGAAAAACAATTTGAATGCAGATGCACTATGATAGTATTGTTTGTATTAAACTATAAATTCTGCCCACTATTGTCAAGATTCTAGTACAGAATCCAGGGATATCACTGTTTGTTCTGTCTGGTATATATTTATAATTCTTTGTATTACAAAAAATCCTATATACATTGATTTATTTTATAGGAATCTGGAACGACTGTGTATACATATGAGAATTATTTATTAGGTCGTCATGTGAGTGTCTGCTACGCACGAGCTCATATAACACCGATTCAGTGCCATCATTTTTTGGTGAGGCGTGCTTAGTCGTGACGTTATACGAGTTGGTGCGTGCAGGCAAGGCGATGGGTGCCATTCTCTTGCAGACCTGAGTTCGAAACTCCGTAGAGTACGAATTTAATTTCAGTAACCTGTATAATAGTATTGTTTGTATTAAACTATAAATTCTGCCCACTATTATCAAGATTCTAGTACAGAATCCAGGGATAGCACTGTTTGTTCTACCTGGCATATATTTATAATTCTTTATATATATATATATATATATATATATATATATATATATATATATATATATATATATATATATATATATATATATCCCAATCATTCTCATTCATCACTTTGTGTTTATGTTATGTTATTCATTTAATCCACGAGTGTGACCATTTGAAAATGATTCTCGGAAAGTTAACTCACGAAACGAGCAAAGGAAGTTTCGGCATTTTCAACTCCAGATGAACTTTATCAATATAAAGTGAATAATTTTTCTATGAAAAACCTGCCAGTAGTCCAGTGTTTAATGATTATGATACTATCTGGTCTACATAATTGTGATGGGGCCCCAAGTGGCCGAGTGGTCTAAAGCGCTGTCCGTTACGGATCACTGCCATCTCACCTATGTCTGCGTCGGTTCGAGTCTAGGATTCGGCGAATGTGGATATGTGAGAGAGCTTGCCAGTAGCTTCTCGTGAGTCGGTGGTTCCTTCCGGTGATTTTCCGGTTTCTTCCTCCACCATTAATACTGGCTGCCATGAATAGCCTATCGTGTGCTGAAAAATGCCCAACAACAACATAATTGCGATTCGTTCATCTTTTTCGTCATCATCTAGACCAATAACTGGAAAGATCGCTTGAAAAACATTCGATCAGACAACTAGTTAGGCAACCGAGTTTTATTATGCTTGTATCTCATTTTGGGACGTGTTTAAGGGCACAGCAAAGTTAAATCTGTAGAGGTTAATGTATGTGCTATCTCAGAATTCCCAGTGTTTATCAGAAAAAAACTCAACTAATGCTGGACATTATCGGAAGCTGTGTTCAATTTGTTTCTTAAGTGTTTAAACATTGAGACATTTTGATGATCAAAAAATGTAAGTTTCATTGGTCTAACAAATGTCAGAAGGCTTTTGATAACTTAATGAACATACTTAAGAGCTCACCAGTTCTTTCAACTCCAGACTTTCAATAAATTTAAAACATTATTGATGCACCTGGTGTTGGCTTTGATGGAGTACGGATTCAAGTTGACACGATTGGTGTGGGTCATTCAGTGTGTTATTTCTCCATAACAAAAAGCTAAACAAGTACCAAACAAAATATTACACAATCTAAAGGGAATGTTTAACTTTGATATTGACTTTGCAACACTTTCATGTGTCTATTAGTTCAGCCCCTTCATTCGATGATTGCAATTCCTTTGCTTTCAAGAACAAAATAAAACAAAATTCCGGGATTGTTTAAGTAGTTTCATGCTACGGAAATACAATATTGACCTTAAACAGATAATATTGACAATCTTATTGCGTAGTCACTTTCACGTAAATACAAGTATTATATTGCTTTTAGCATACTGTGTCATTCATAATATATATATATATATATATATATATATATATATATATATAAGCTTTATAATTTTTCCATTTTTTATAAGGGGAGTAGTGTTATGTATATTTATTTATATTGTCTGCTTGACATTTGTCCGTGGTTGAGGATAGTTTTGCCCTACCCTGTTTTTTTGACATTAAGGGATGTCGAGTTCAAGGCCTGGATTTTCCCTCAGAAAATTATCTCGTGTAAAGTGAAATTAGCATATAGAGGTTTTGTAAAGGTCTTCATGTTACCTTCCATTTTTGAGACTCTATGATCAGAGGTTTTAGTTGTGTTCAGATATAATTTGAGACGAATCATTTTTTAAATTATTCATTGGAATTAGAGTGTTCATGGACATTTTGGATTAAACACTACGTTGGGATTCTTTGAATTCATCCAAATACATTAATGAATATATAATCTGATACATCACGATTATTGGTAAAGCAACTGTTACGTACATGTAATTAAATTGCTTGTGTGTTAGTGTTAAAATTCTTTTTTTATTTTTGTTTCATTACATTTTATTATAGTGATTATCTTGATGGAATTCGATGTTTGTTAATTATGTCTATTTAGAACGCAAAATTATATTCACAAACTGTAAGTTATTTTTATATTATATTGTGTTTTCAAGGGAAATAAATTATTTTTGTTAAAATTTACAAAGCTGTTGGCTACACTCTTTTCTTTGTTACTTTGAACGAGCCGAGATTTGTACCATAACATAGTCTAGACTACCTCTATATCAGCATGTGCAAAAAGTTTGTTACATCTGCACATTCATGATTATTGTAATTCATTCAGAGCATTCTATAATTTGGACTTGTGATGGAACATGTAATATTATTTAGGATTTAAATCACTACTGTAAAATTGTCTTTTGAATTTTCACTTCGTATTGTAGAGAAATAAAATGCTTGTTGAAGTTTATGCAAACCTGTTGGTCTCAATTTCTTTTTGATATACAGCTTACGTTGTAAAATGGTAAGAAACATACGTTTTCGAGAACTTTTGACAAACAGGTACAGCAAAGACTGTTGTTTTTGTAATCTAAGCAAAATTTCCTATTAGAAAAAAATTAAAATCGTCATCGACTAACCTGTGTTGGAAATCATTTTCTTATCATCTGGCCATTGTTGTCTTGGAAACGGGTAATATACGCCAAATAATGACAAGCAATGTCAAATACATAGTAGATTTGTTCGATTTAATACCAACAACGCACAATTATTTATCTTCACAATTTATACAGTACTAGCTACATAATAAACACTTAATTTTTGGACAGGAAACTCCGTCTAGACAGCGAGGGAACGCCAGAGGAAAGAGATGCTCTTTTCGACTGTATCCTCGAATTTTATACCTAACCTACATTTGTTTAATATTTCCTTATAAACATAGCACGTGTAGTCCACTCACGATATTATTGTGCATAGCATTTGTTTCTTCTTATTCTGCATTAGTTTTGTTTGATTTTCGTGATCACGGTTGTACAAGATGGCTGTTATATCGCCCCGTATTTTTCAACCGCTTGAACGCATCAAGAACCTCGTTTGGTATATCTTGCGGAATCTGAAACCCTATTTGTGCATACAATTGTATTCTCTGCAAGTCCCCTATTATTATTGTTAGAACTCTTTGAAAATCTCCAGTGTCCTTCGTTGGGTACTCCAAAAACGTTACTTCTGGTGACGTCACATAAATTTTGATTCTTGAGGTGTCGTCTGGCCATTGTTTCATGAAAGTGGCGAGTGTTCTTCTTTCCATATATGGCTTCTGAACAAGAATTATGCCTTTTGGCTTAATCCCTTTTTCCTCTAAAATTTTAAATGAAAATTGAACGTTTTCACCAGTATTGGTAGATTTATTTTCTATAAGAATTTTTTCAGATGGAACACCCTTCTCCAATGCTCTGTCTCGAAATACTTCAGCTTCTGGTTTCGACCAAACGGCTGTTGAAAACAAAAACATTTTGTTATAAATTGCACCCAATATGGATTGAAATAAAGCAAACTCTACCTAGGCACGTTTGAAGTTAAAATGAGACATGGGGAAGAATATATTGTGTTTTAATGTAAACGTGTTAAATTAAAATGTGACAAGCAGTAGAACAAATGGTGTTCACTTAAGGTGAACAAATATGTTTAACCTTTATACAGCGCACATTAGAAATTATTGTGCAGCCAAAAGTCCTCTCAGAAATGTCTGCATAATCAAACCTTGAGGTAATATGCTCATATTTTACTTTCCTGATATATAATATTAAGTACACGAAAGGTCGTAAATACATTTATTTTAACAACTTCCATTTTCATTAACATTTTTGCAGTTTTCGTGTATACTATCCCTTGATAAATGGGTTACTCACATATAAAGGACATCTAGTCATAAAGGACATCTAGTCATAAATAACTTCATTTTAATGAATTTGTTCATTCAATGTATACTGTCCATATATGGCAAATCTGTATGGTCTCAAGATTGTTTGATAGTTAAGTACTATAAAGTCATCTTTAACAACTTTGTTTAATTCCGTTTTCTTTAAAAGAAAACAAAACAACAACAACAAAATGCATATTAATTTTGTATTAATTTTAAATAATGAACCGACGAAATAAAATACATACATATTGATCGTTTTCCGTTTTTACCGGAAAACATCAGTACATCTCCATAACCTTGCAGGTAGAGGTCAGATGCGCGGTCAGCAACCCGGATGTCATTACAGCCCAAAGCAAGAATGAGGTCACTCTGTAGAAAGACGTAGTAATATTTCAAAAGAGGCATCTTACTTTTTAATTACACACACACTCACATTCATACATACACGGTAATTGGCACCCTGACGAATCCTTCCTCTGGCAGCCCCACAAATAATTTAAAAATGTAAACACAGACGAATTTATTATGTTTGCAAGTAAGTTTTTAAACAGTACAGTCCTGTTATAAGCAAATTGGAAATAACTTTTACTTTGGCAAATTTTTCATCTGGTTTGAAAACTGGTACTGGTATTTCAACTCTCCCGATGGCACATACACACACACACACACACACACACACACACACACACGCGCGCGCACAGAGGCACCAACACACCCTCCCATTTCCCCCCTTCCCCCTTAGTGTGCTACTGCATACATACTTATATACATGGTTGTGTAGGTTTTTTTTTTCTCTGAAATCGCATTGCTTATTTAAATCAAACGACGAAAGAACAACAACACATCTCTCAAATTAATGACATATTATTATTAGACTTCATGGTTGCCGCAACGATATATGAGCCGTATGTATGTATGTATGTATGTATGTATGTATGTATGTATGTATGTATGTATGTATGTATGTATGTATGTATGTATGTATGTATGTATGTATGTATGTATGTATGTATGTATGTATGTATGTATGTATGTATGTATGTATGTATGTATGTATGTTACGTGTCTAGGCTCGTACAAAGTAACAAAGAAAAGAGTGAAACCAACAAGCTTTGTAAAATTAACAAAATAATTTATTTCCCCAGAAAACAAGGTAAAAATATGAAAAAGATCTTAAACTTTGTGAATCTATTATAAAATTAATCTAAGAATTATTAATATAAGTCCCATCACTCAAAACTTCTAAATGAATCAAAGTTCGAATTCCGATGAAGTACCAATATGGAAGGCGATGACGTTTTATATGTCCTGTTTAGTCTTGTTGTGTCAACAATTCCTTGTTGAATCACTAAAATTAACATTCTGGTTCTAGAATTCCGAATAATTTCTAATAAATATCTTTGTCCAAGAATTTTGATGAGCACTAGACATTTCCAGGGAATTTAAATTATTTTAATTAAAAATTCAACTTAAACTGGTAACAATACAAAAATATATTTGAGCTCCAAATATATGATTTACGACTAAATTAAATCACTATAATACGTTAGTTTTAATCTCAATTTTAGATCAGGTGACGTGGTCACGTGGTCACTTAGTTCGAATGGCGTAGTAAAACCATAAACTGCCTGACACGTAGGCCGTGGACGAATTTGATTCAACTGAACTAATCTATATGACTGAATACAAATTTTAAATTTATATAGAAGTGACACAAAATCCAAAAATGAACTTGATTACGACCAATGATTTTCACTCTAGGAAAGAAATTTTAAAAAATAGTATACCAGTTCTAAACCAAGTTCAGGAAATAGGTCATCTAAAAATACAATGTAGTAATACTGGCTATTAACCAAAATTGAACTGAATTTTCCGAAAATATTTCAAATCCAGTGAATAAAGTCATCATTACAATAACATGCAACGAAATAAAATAAAATAAAAATTTAATACTAACACACAAGCAATAAATTATATATACGTAACAATGTATACACGCAAACATGCATGCACTTATGCCAGGTGTCCAGCACTATCAAAACTATAGACTGCGGTAATGTCCATATTAACATGAACCACACGTCAGTGTTTCCCTTTAACTTTGTTTGTGCATCAGCGACCCCAAAATATTTTAATTTGATCCCTAGTTTTGACACCAGCGGTTGATATTTAATCAGGCTGATCAAACGCTCTGACACCCAGGTGCTTTTTATTCTCGATTGTGCATCCCATGGGGAAACACTGCTGGTTGAATCATCACTCAATCTAATGGGTAGGTGTGGGGGTCATTTATATTGGGTCAGCAAGAATGAACACTGAATCTCTCAGTACTGTGTAGGCTGTGAAGCATACTTTAGTAGACAAGAAAACAATTACTATGCTCCCGTTAACATAAATTATTTGCGATAATCTGAGAAAAGAAGCTTGAAGATACAAGACGGAGAATGAACAAAAAATGACGTTTAGCCAGGTAAATGAGAGACAACTGAAATTACAGAGCCTATCCAGAGTCCAAAGAAATTACAGAGCCTATCCAGCGTCCAAAGAATCCTTTAAGTCTTCATCACCACATCATGATCATCAATGGCAGCTTAGTCTCGGAAGACCATCTGATTAGCGCCCTTAGAGTGTTGTTTATTTCTGGGGTTTATGCATCGTATGTTATGGTTGTGCAGGCCAATGCGCAAGTGACAGTCCCTATTGCAGCTGAAGCAGACGTACATGGAAGTCTGATTTCCTTGGTTTGCTGCTGTACGCTTCTTTCTCTAGCGTTTCTCTGCGGCCTGCTGAACTCTCCTCCCATCCGCCTATGCCCTTGTTAACTGTCATTCTCCATGTGCCACTATCCTCGGCCTGTACTTTCCAGCTGACTGGTGAAATACCGTATAACTTTATGTCCCTCTTGCACACATCCCTGAAGCGTAATGACGGACGGCCGATTCTTCTGGTGCCAGTGGCCAATTGGCCACATTGGATTTTTTTGGCAGCCTCCCATTCTCCATGCACCAGACATGTCCCAGCCATCGAAGGCGGCGTTTGCTCAGCAGGGAGTATATGCTTGGGATACTTGCACGTTGAAGGATCGCTCTGCGTGGAATATGGTCTTGCCAGCCGATTTTTAGGATACATTACAGACATCGTATTTGGAAGGAGTTTAGTTGACGCCCTCGCCTCGTGTAAGTGCTCCACGTCTCACTTCCATATAGGAGGGTGCTTAGAACGCAGGCTTGGTAGACTTGAATCTTAGTATGCACTGTCAACGCGAAGTTTTCCCACACCCTATTTGTTAGTTGGGCCATGATGGTGTTTGCCTTTCCAAGCCTTCTCTCCCGCTCTACATCTAGCCAAAGAGTGTTGCTTATGGTTGATACAAAGTAAATAAATTTATTGACTATTTCCAGGATGGTGCCGTCGATTTTCATGAAAGAAGCAGTTGTGACATCTTGAGCACTGACATTTGTCTTTGTTAGGCTGATGGTGATCCCGAACTATTTACATGCCTCAGCGAAACGGTCTCCCAGTCTTTGGAGCGCATCCTCAGTGTGGGTCACAAAAACCGCGTCGTTAGCAAAGAGCATATCCCTGATGAGTACTTGCCTCACTTTGGTCTTTGAGTGCAGTCATGCCAGGTTGATCAACCTCCCGTCGGACCTGGTGTGCAGATAAACGCCATCAGTGGACGTGTTGAAGGCGTGGGACGGGAGCAAGGAGAAGATGCCAAAGAGGGCTGGTGCCAATAAGCATCCCTGCTTCACGCCGCTATTTATTGGATAAGATTCTGAGGTGGATCCATCATAAAGGACTGTGCCCTTCATATCGGTATGGAAGGAGATTATCATACTGCGAGGTTTTGGGGGACAACCGATCTTCCCGAGAAGCTTAAAAAGGCCCTTCCTGCTGACCAAATCGAAGGCCTTGGTGAGGTCGATGAACATCATTTAGAGTGGTTGACCTTGCTCTCTGCTTGTCACTTTGAGTTTTAGGGGAGAGAAGATCATGTCTGTTGTTAACCTTCCTGCTCTGAAGCCGCACTGGGATTTCGGGTACACGCGGTCTGACAGCAGCTGAAGGCTGTTGAGGAGGATGCGGGCAAACACTTTTCTAACGATGCTGAGAAGTGAAATTCCTATGTAGTTGTTAGTCACTGCGGTCTCCCTTGTTTTTGTAGAGGGTCACAATGTTGGCGTCGAGCATGTCTTGGAGGACAGCTCCTATCTCTCGGCAGAGGCAGAGTAGCTCATGCAGTTGCTGTAGCAATGTCGGTTTCCCATGTTTGATGGCTTCTGTCGGAATGCTATCGCTACCTGGTGCTTTGTCATTTGCGAGGGAGTCGATAGCTTTGCTGAGTTCCTCTAAGGTAGGCATTTTGTCTAGCTCCTTCATAATGGGCAGTTCCTGTACACTGCTGAGCACCATATCGGCGACTGACGATTCTTGGGAGTACAGCTCTGAGTAGTGCTCCACCCATCTTGTTATTTGTTGCTCACGGTCTGTGATCTTCTCACCCGTCAGAGATTTCAGAGGGGGGAGGGGCAACCCCTTTCACTATAGGACCTAGGGCCTCACCACATAAAGCATGCAAAAACTGCAATTACCATCAAAAAGAACAAACAAAAGTCAAGAGCGTTTTGGAATCATTTGCTGACAAAGCCAGTGGGAATAAAACAAAACAAAACAAGAAACACGTACACGTGCAAAGATGTACATGTACAAAGGTATATAAATATGTTACAGACTTCACATAAAATTAGAAATAATAAGAATAAAGTCTTCACTACTTGTTTTTCTAATAGTAACGCAAAATGGTTCATACATGGCAATTATTTTATTTTAATAACTTTAACAACCCACTGTTAGCTGGGATGTGAAAGTTTGATGGACAAATTTAAATGGAATTGGCAAGTCCCATTACTATTCTTAATTTTTAAATGTTTTGGAAAACTTTCAAACGAAAAATCTCTAACATGCATCGCTTCACCAATAGTGTTTCTATATAAAAATAAACGAAAAAAAGAAAAATTTTTCATCATTGTTTCATACACTAACTGCTTCGCCTTTACAGGAACTGATAAGTGAATTTAATGAGGGAGGATAAAGTAATGTGTAATGGATTTTTAGTTCGCTCCAAGCGTTAATTTGCACTAGTTAGACAATAATTGGCTCTTAATATGTGTCTGCTGATGATAAAGCACGATAATTTTGGCTTGAGTTTTTTTTACGATTATTATTCTCATCATATATTGATATTCACAATTAGTTAAAATAACTAAATAAATGCTGGGCAAGCTTCAAATGCCATTAAAAACTGCACAAAATCCATTAGGGTTGGGGTAGGTGGCTCCTGGACTTGACCTAGGCTGAAGCTGAAGGAGAAGGAAGTATCCCCATTCCCCACCCTAGTCCGAGTTTCCTCTGACCCTTGACAACCCGTATTTGATATTTGGGGTTTTTTTTATGTTGGGGTTACACCCCAATAAAAAATAAACAAATATCAAAAAATGGGGTGTCAAGGGTCAGAGGAAACTATGACTACCCCCACCCCTGGCTCATAATCAGTCTCATTTGTCCAACAATACTCCGATATAATGTCTTTGATTCTCAACATATCCTGACGGAACATGAAAATTAACCTTTCAACATGGTCCCATGGATCTGCAAGAGAAACAACTGCACCTTCCATCATTAGTAAATGTAACAGTTGTGTCCCTTGTATGCAAAAAGCTCACCTTTTCAATCGTCCCACCAAGTTTTAGATAATCCCAAATGATTTGTCCATCATCCATATCCTCCTGAGGAACAGTACGATACGTTTTAGCTTGAGCTTGTTCTGTGAGGTCCATTTTTTTTTTGTTCACAACTTGTAGAATAAGAAATAGTTACGTTCCCTACGTAAACCTTCCAAACAAATTGACACACTGTGGTGAAACTACTTGGAAGCCGGATGTATAAGATTTCGCTTCCGGTTATGTACGGTAGACCACACGGGCTCGTATCGTTGCTTTTAATATAGCGCCATACATGTACTATATAATAAATTAATAATAGTTATTATATAGTACATATATGAAGCTAAATTAAAAGCTACGATACGAGCCCATGTGCGTTAGACATATACATTGACGAAGTTTATTTAAACCTTACATAATTAAAAGGAAAGAAAATAAAAATTAGCTACTTAGGATTATTTTACCGACTGTAAACAATAATATAATAATTGATTCAACATCAGACATAGTATTTGCAGTTGCTGGGTGAGGTGAGGTAAATTTGTATTTTTTTCTATGTGTAAAACAAGTACGATTCGAATCTCAACTTTTTTTTACTCCTCCCTCATTTTTGTAATTAATATTTTAATAATAAATGCAGAAAATTATTTTGCATTAAATTATTTTGCATTAAATGATTCCCCTCTGTTTTCATTTACATGCAGTGTTGATATACATGTGCGTAATGACAGGCCAATACCCTCTTAAGTTACCTCCCTTTGCAACGACTTGATGGTTTATTTTAGTTTTTACTTATATCACTGTACTCAAGATTTTTATCTATACAAATAGTAACCTTCCGAAACTGGATACGATACCAAACATCCACAGTCGAGTATATATGTATTATCATTGTATGATTCACTTTTGATTGTATGGCTGAAATATTTAAGTCGAGAGAGGTCTACAGAACTCTGCCAAATAATCTTCAGTCGAGAATAAATGCAATTATCTCAAATGCCATTATCGACGTTGCAATCTCAAGGACCGAACATTTAATTTTGGGAAAAAGGAGCTTGAGTTATATTTAAAACCAGCATATTCCTTTCATTGTCCCTCAAGATACTTATTTTAACCAATATAAATATTTCTTTTTTACGAATCAGATGAGTATTCTTGAAAACCAGATAACGCTTCGAAAAACCTCGATCGGACGTTCCTGCAATGGTCAATGGTCAGTCTATTATTTTGGATAGTATTAAGGAAACCTTAAGTCGTGAAACTATCTACGAGTGTTAAATAAAAATTTAAAATATGCGAAACGTTTTTTATATTAATCCTCATTAGGTAGAAATTTAATGCACAGATAGGCTTAGAAACGGTTCATCAAAGGCGAATCAGCGCCAAGTTTATCAATCTCAATAATAAACAAAATGTGCAGCCAAAAAATAAAGAAAAGAAAAAGAGAGTTTGTAAAACCTGGACCAACCCCAACCCGCTTCTGTAGATTATCCCCAAAGTATGAGAAACGATAGAAAAGTTTTAAAAAATTAAAAAATAGTATCATTTTCGGAGAAAGCACGAGATGACAATAAAAAACTTGCCACTCGATTAATAAACGACTAATTGATGCAAAACACCTGTTAATCGGTGTTCTTTAAAAATAAATCCAGCTTGCTAATCCGATGATTTTTTTCTCAGCGAGTAATTTTGAAAGCATAAGATTAATTTTTGTGACATAATGTCCATTTCGTCTTGGAGGCAATGAATGTTATGAATTAGATAAGTTCATGTAGTCAAAACACATGGAAGAAGGAGAATCAAAAGTCTACAAAGAAAGAAAACAATAAGACTTGGTAGACAGACTTTTTTTATAAAAAAAACGACTTGGTTTGTAATACATCTAGATACTAGCTCAATTGTTTTTCTGATCTAAGGAAATAATGACTTTAAAATATTATTTTATCTAAAAGTAACTAAAGCTGTAAAGACAAAAAATATAGAACTACACCTAAAGACAACGAAATAAATTGTAATTGAAAAAAAGCGTCTTTTGGATATTTTCTTTGAAACATTACGCATGAATGTATTGTTCAGATATGTCTGACATGATTAATAAGACTATATTATTGAGCTGTTTGCAGAAAATGCGTTTACCTCTAAAAAATATATACCAAAATCAAAGTCAGTCAATGAATGAGGAATATGTGCGTGAGTCAGAATAACGTAGACACTGTATAGAGCATGAATAGTAATGAAGTTCATATGTTTATGTTTTACACTGGACACTGCAATTAAATTTGAAAAATACAATTTTTAAATAAGAAACAGGATATTTATTTAGATTTTTAACTCATTAAGGCATGGAGGTTGTTTACATTGAGACGTATTTGAAGAAAAAGATTCCATTTTATTCCCAAATGAGTCAATGTTCATGGGATTCAGTGGGATTCTTGGATCGACAGTTGCTCAGGTTGTTTCAAAACTGCACTTTTTCTTTAGCATTTTGATTAGAATGTCATTATTACTTTTTTCTCTTATTCCGATTTCTTGGGTCTGTCATGAACTGTGATAGCGTTTTAGATCATGTGAAGAGCATTATAGATTCAGCCTACCTACTCGGCAGCTTGTAACTCCCTTCGATTTAAAAAACGAAAAGCATCAAATATATTTTTTAAAAATGCATAAAATGTATTAGTTATATTCATCGATTTATTATTGTAACCAGACTGCCACCAAGCAGTCCTAAACATTATCATTATCTTCGGGTGTCAAACCATGCAGAAGTTTTCATTCTGAAGGAGTAGCCTGCTCGCTATCATTTTCCGGTTGCTGGAGGAGTACATTTACATTGAAGAGGTGGTACAAGGCACACACACACACACACACACACACACACACACACACACACACACACACAAACACACACACACACACTTGGTTGTTTGTATACAATGCATGCAATGTTTAATTCTAACATTCCTATCAAAATTTAAAGTAAGAGGGAAAATGATCACTTACGTCTCAAAGTTATTGAAATTTACGGAATTATCTGGAAGTTACGGAACACTCCTTTTTTCAAGCAACAATTGCTCTTCCATGTTAATATGGATATCGAGTAATTATTAAGATTCCGATGGGCTTGAAACGCAAAAATAAAAAAAAAAAACACAGTGTAGGGGACCTCTTGGGGCAATCGAGTTAGACAATTTAAATCAATGAAGAAAATGTGAATATTTTTATATCCTTCATGTTTCTCGTTTCTAAATCGGTAGGGTTTGGGAGTATATAGAAGGAAGCGGTACCCCATGACTCAAATTATTAAGTGTTTTTAGGCCTAAATGAAATAACGGATGTTTTACAAATATTTTTTTTTTTATAAATCGTATCAATGTGATTTTTTTTTTAAATTTCAAAACCAAAAAAAATTTTATATAGTTTTATACAGAGGTGAAAGAAAAGAAAAGCAAGAAATGTTCCAATTATGTGAAGTCAGTAAAATGTATTCGTGCTACTATAGCTCGTTATGGGTGGGAGCTTAGTTTTTATTTTCTATTGAGATGTTTGTAAAAGATTCCTGATGAACAATGCGAAATATAAACGTAACACGACCTTATAAATTTATTTTAGAATAAATTTCAATATTTTCTATTGAATTTTACTTAATCTGTGTTGCAGTCGATTCATAATGGTGTCTAGTTTATCATTAGTCTATGTTTCGTAAATCAGCACGATATATCTTATAATATATAAATAAATGATTTCAAGGTCAGGTCGTACTAAAGTTTTGGAAGAGAATTAAACAGACGCCTGCTGATAAAAATATCTGTAAACAATAACTTATGAAAATATTAACACAATATCAGAAAGACATTGAACCTGGCGATAATTTTGATTTGCACATTGACGTCAGCCATGAAATTAGACATGATGTTCTTTAAGACCCTATTACGGAAGTTGACGTTCTAGAAAATATTTGTAATCTTAAAAGACAATCAG
The DNA here is from genome assembly GCA_016746295.1 of Potamilus streckersoni. Classification (NCBI taxonomy): domain Eukaryota; kingdom Metazoa; phylum Mollusca; class Bivalvia; order Unionida; family Unionidae; genus Potamilus; species Potamilus streckersoni. The sequence continues at coordinate 1,283,479 of JAEAOA010000760.1, forward strand.
GAACATCAGGTGAACCAGTCAATATTATAGTTACCATGATTTTAAATGATACTTATACTAGATTTTCTATTTTAAAAAGTGGTCTTGTATTATATAATATAATTATGATTCCAGTTGTTTCCATTAACAATGTAGTGAATGTGTTTTCTAAGCACTGCTTAACTATGAATTTTGATTACTGTAATACCTTGTCATATTGTTCACATATAATTCTACAATATTTCTACAACACTTGTAGTAGTATTTTAAATGAAATATTTGATGTTAAGACAATCAAGAGTTATTAAGTTTAGGTGGGTAACACTAGATCATAGTATCTGTTATTTGGTTTAGTATGAGTGGGAGATCAGATCGTATCTGTTATTTGGTTTAATATGAGTGGGAGATCAGATAGTATCTGTTATTTGGTTTAGTATGAATGGGAAATCAGATCGTATCTGTTATTTGGTTTAATATGTGTTGGAGATCAGATTGTGTCTGTTATTTGGTTATTATGAGTGGGAGATCAGCTCGTATCTGTCATTTGGTAAAGTATGAGTGGGTGATCAGATAGTATCTGTTATTTGATATAGTATGATTAGGATATCAGATCGTATCTGTTATTTTGGTTTTGCTTGAGTGGGAGATCAGATCGTATCTGTTATTTGGTTTAATATGAGTGGGAGATCAGCTCGTATATGTTATTTGGTTTAGTATAAGCGGGAGATCGGATCGGATTTATTGTGTGGTTTAATTGACTTTTCTATAAGTCAGATCAAATTATTTACTTGCCTTACTTAAAAAAGTGTGTGTGGAAAGCTGTACAAAGTTCAAGTATCAGAGAATCAAAACTTACCTCTAATGCCTCCAGATGAATGGACAACATACATATTTTTTCATGTAACATTGGTGTCCGAAAAGGTTATATACTGAGTCCTATGTTATTGAGCTTTTTCATTCATGATTTAGTTTTAGACCTTGACAGGAAATTTTGTACTGGTATTTATTTCACTCGTGATATATATATATATATATATATATATATATATATATATATATATATATATATATATATATATATATATATATATATATATATATATATATATATATATGTGTGTGTGTGTGTGTGTGTGTGTGTGTCTGTGTGTCTGTGTGTGTCAAATTGCAATAAAGGATAGCGATTCTTTCTCAGCAAATGATACATTTGTTTTTATATAGAGATAGCTAAATGTGATTGAAATGTAATATTTGAGTAGTGGAATGAGTAATAATCTTCAGAAGTATAAAATACTAATATTTCGCAATTGAAAACTTGCCTAATAAGCAATGCAAAATGGAATTTCCAAGAAATAAAAGGTTGAAACTGCATTTGGATACATTTGTATGAGACTGCTTTAAAAATGTTTTCACTGGTATGTGCGCATGAGATTCCACTTCAGATCAAGATTCATTATAAAATGATTATATGAGGCTCTGCTTTACCCATAAGCTTATTCGAATGTATGTATACTTGACTCCTCGCCTAAACACATTTACCACATTTACATATAAGTATATGATATTCTGCTTCACACTCAACTCATTTGGACTTTAATATATGGGACTCGGTATTATACATAAACTCATTTGGACTTAAATATATGGGACTCTACTTCATAGTTCAACTCACTTGAACATAAGAATATAGAGTCTTAGCATCACAACTAACCTATTCGAATATAAGTGTATGGGATTTGGTATTATACATATACTCATTTGGACGAAGGGCTAGAACGATCTGGCAATTCAAAACAAGCTAGGTAATTTAAGTGACTGAAAGGTGCCTTTGATGTCCGAAGTAAGGAGAAATGTGCTTGAAGGGATTTTGCACCAAATACCTAAAGTTACCGGTATATTATAATTAATATGCTGTTATTGTGGTGGAGTACTGGGGGGGGGGGACATAATTACTTTTTGTTCGGCGGGGATGGGGGGCAAAACATGCATTGGTCGCTATTAAGTTTACGAATGTTGGTTAGAACATGTTTAGAGGTGAAAGGGTGCCGAGGCAATTTTGTAAATGTATGAAATCTTAAATAAGGATATTATAAATGGCATATATATATATATATATATATATATATATATATATATATATATATATATATATATATATATATATATATATATATATATATATATATATATATATATATATATATATGCTATAAGCAAACTGATGAATCGGCAAATTCGCATGGGTCATAAGGGTACAGGACTTGCGTTTTTTAGTAAATCTGATTACCGTTCTTGGAGTGGACACAAAACTTGGTTTAATTCCTTTTAAACAATAGCTTCGAGACAATTTGCATGCACAGCATTTAGCAGGCCATCTACAGTTTCGCAGTTTGCATAAGGGTTAGATTTATAAAGAATAAAAAAAATTCCTCGGTATTCCTTAGTGGTTATACTAGCTACGTAAAAATGACTTTGTATACTTTAAGTATAGTTCAACGAACATTTAATTTCTTTTCTTTTCTTTTTTTTTTTTTGGTGTGTGATTGAAGGGTATAATATGGGTTATAGAGTGCACGACTTGGCCTAATGTTAGATGTGTATCTTTCAGAAAACCTGCTAGTTCAGCTTTGTCATTTTCACTTTCTGGACTTCAAAGGTAAATTTGAAAAAAGAAGTAGACAATTTTCTTGTTACTTTTTATATTTTTGGTAATTCATCAATTTGCACTTTCAGAAACTGGTATTGTCTAGTTTGGCAAGATTCATTTTTCCTATTTTAATAACTGCTAAAATAGTTCCTTTAAACCAGAGGTCTCAAACACGCTGCCCGCTGGCCGTATGCGGCTCTCCAAGCCTTATATTGTGTCCCGCAAAATTATTGTTGTCACAAGGTATCGTGAGAGATAACAAGGATGGTGCGTCCCTTGGGACATCAAATATGCCCTCATGCAGCCCTCAGGGTGGTTTGAGTTTTGAGACCACTGCTTTAGACTAATTGAGTCTGATTTCTGAGCACATTGGACGAGCCGTTTTAGTTAGCTGTGTGCTTAGATTAAATGTGCAATTCGCACAAATACAATATCTGAAGAAACTTTAGACACAATACACAAAATTATCATAGAGGTATACCAAACGTCTCTCCAATGTCGCAAATGTAAATAACTTCACCTTACACATTTACTATCTCAGACGTTCATAACATATGCAGATGGCTCACTTAGCTGTATGTAAATCCCACGAAGCATACAATTACAACAAAAAGAAATATAAACTCGTTGTGTTCAACACTATCTATAAATCTTATAAAATCTTTAGATAAATTCAGGTTTTCCGCACACGATCTTGCTATAATGAAATAAAAAGATATCGAAAAGCCACACAACTGACGTATATACACGCTGCAATAGAGAATGAATTTCATTTTTTTTTTAGAAAGTCAGTTATACTCTGATATCTGCAATGATTACAAATTAGTGAGAAAGATAGTTATCTTCCATCTCTTTGGTATGATGTAACCAAGAATGTTTGGAAAATGCCCTTAAAACAACGGGGGTGGGGTGGGGTGGGGTGGGGAATTTGGGATAATAACAATCACAGCGCTGCAACTTTTAATATATTGATGACGTGTAAACTCAAAACATCTACGATATGCCATCTTGAAATCATGCAAAAACTTAAATTAATAATACTGTCTGCATAGTTAAAATAGTATCTTTATTTTCATTTTGGCTTGTTGAAATTGTGCAAGTTCGTTTTATTATTATTTTTCAAAATTTGTAATTCTCATTGTGTTACGACGGTTGTGAGTTTACAGTTTGTGAATTATATCCAGGCGTGCTCCTAACGTTTGAAGTTTTGTGATATTATCATATTAGCATCAGCTGGTGCCTTTATTATCATATCACTTGTGTCATTGTAATTGCCAAGTTATTCATTGCACCTATTGATCTTATATCATCATCATCATCATCATCATCATCATCATCATCATCATCATCATCATCATCATCATCATCATCATCATCATCATCATCATCATCATCATCATCATCATCATCAATCATGCCTATTGTGGAGTTAGATGATGACTTTTGTGTAACATAACAAGTGTATTATGCAAAGTCAGTAGTCTGTAAATTAACAAATTATATGATATTAATTTTCTTTTCATTAATTAACTAATTAATTAATTACGATTGTCACATGGGGATTCCCCTTGTACCTTAACAGGAATGACACCTGTCTATTTATAGATCTACTTTTCGACCAATGAAATTGATTGTCTGGGAAGCAACATTGTTTTCGGAACGTTTCTTATATCATCATGTTCTGAAATGACGGTTATGATAGGTAGGAGACGTACTATCGTATTCCATTTCTGCTTGTTGTCTTGATGGCAACAAATTCCAGTTGTACCTCTTTTAATAATGGAGACTTTGAGTGCTCGAGAGAAACTTTTCCAGCTTTGGATGATATACAGCTCCAAGGTAATGTAATAGACTTTAATATAATGTGATGCTGATTCACCCACTCACCCCATCCTCCTTCGGAATCAAAGTAGACCGCTTCCGCTTTTGAATTTTCTGCATGATAATCAACTATCTTTGTGATCAGGGATAAAAAAAGATCAAAGTGCATCTATCCTAAGCGTTCACGGTGTAATCATTGAGGAATTTTTTTTTTATAATTGTTGCTTGTATTTCGTAATGCTGACAGAGTGTACTCCCCCCCCCCAAGCAAATTGCCCCTCTCTCTCGAAGAATCTTGGGTTTTGCATATACACTTTGGTTAACTGTTATAAATTTATTAGCTCCGCAGCAAGTGTTTCAGATATGCAGTGTAAAATCTGTATTACGAGCACAACCATAGTCCCTACTAGTTGTCATTTCCCGAGGTTTCGTTGATGGAGAGTCAACATATTCAGAGGGATTAAAGACAGGAATCTACAGGTACAAGAAAAAAAAAATATCATCCTTCTCAAAAAAGGCACTTTATGTTTGTTGTCAGCAAAGTGATGTATAATAATATTCAATACTCTGACAAATGCAAAAATAATGGATTATTTCCTTCCTTGGGGTCATGCATATTGAATTTTGTGATTGTTCATGTAAAAAAAAAAATGCATCCAATTTCATTCATGTTCAAAGGCATAAGGGTGTCTAAAATGGCAAAAAATATAATTTTCCTTATTTAACAGGTGGTCAGTTTTTTTTCTTAGTGGAATTTGGTTTAATATGTACCACTGTTGGACACAAGATTATCAGATTTGATTTAATATGTAATCATATTCTACTCTTGCATGCCATATTTTGGGATTCATACTAATTTCTTAAACATTGTGCTGAAAATTCTCCTAATTTGTGAAGGTCACTCATTATAACTGTAAGCCCAACTTGTATTTATTTGTTGAAGCACCATGTGGAAAATGTCTTTTTTTTTAAAAAAAAAAAAAATGAAAGAATGTATGGGAGTTCAACTCTGAATATTTTTGAATGGACCCATTGTAATGGGATGGTAATTTTGTCAGGCTATTAAGTGACACTGTAACTGATGAGCCCCAACATTTTACTATGGATCATGTATATATTCAGTAAGGGTGTAATGATATATCTAGATGCCAGTAAATTGCAATCAAGATACTCAATACTGTATATTGTGATACGATTAAAGAAATACAGATATATCAGGGGGTTTTTCATTGACCTACAATAGATTGTCCAAAAATAACCTTCAGCACACCACTGTCGTCCATTAAGCTTAGCATGATACCAACATGGCAGTTTCTAAATATGAATTCATCAAGAAACCAAGAGCATATAGTTCTGTTGGAATAATTTTTCACGGAAAAGGGAGTTTGGTAAAAACACATTTGACAAAACAGGCACTGTCTTTATCTGCAAACTGTTGTACCATTTAGACAATTTCTCTGAGAAAATTATCCCAGGTAAGTATTTAAAAGTCAAAAAGGACATAAAATTATACTTGTCACTTGCTTAGAAATCTGCATTTACAAACAAAAGTTGTTAGTCTCTTGGGTTGAAACCAACAGTGGTTGGAATCATTGATATTGCTAGTTTAATATATTATTCATTCTGTTTTTAAATCAGAGCAATACGTTTGTCAGTGTGAAAATTTATGATTATTTTTACATATTTTTTGTTCCTTGACACGATTGTACTGCAGTTATGAACGTTTTATTCACTTTTTACCAAAAGACTTTTGATTAAGCAAAATAATACTGTAAACTATTCTGCAAATTTTGTTTGCCAAATCATTTATGTAATTATTATATCTAGTGGGTGTTTTTTGTGAAATTAAAAGCAGCACAATTTTATTTTCTTAAGATTTTATTACATGCAAGGAAATTGATCATTGTTACAATAAAAAAATATGCAAAATTAACATTAAAATCATAAACACTGTCAGTGGTCATTATGTATGGATATGTATTGTGATATGAACATGCTATATTGCAAATTTTTTACCTTAATACCTTATATTATCCTCAAATGAATGGATACAATTCTGAAAGGAAACTCGGGTTTTGAAGAAAATGCTATGCTAAGTACACTAGTGTGTGTGATTATCTCAGATTTGATGATTCATGAATAGCTTCCTAATGATTCATAAGTGGAGGGACACTAACAGTAATACTTTTTTAAAGAATCTTAAAGGTCTATAGATAAGATCATATTTTATAAGTTGTTTCACAAGTATAAGTCTGTGACAACAAAAGTTTCAATACTGGCTTTAACATTCACAAGATGGGGTGTAGGTGCTTTAGAAGTACAGTTTCTTTGGTAATATCAGTGATTCATTGTAGCCTGAAGTACAACAATAACAGATAAGGGAGAGTAATCATGTTTAATGTGATGTTTTACTCTGTAGGCAAGAGTGGTGGGGGATGAGAGATTTTTAAAAATGTACATATTTGGCATAACAAATAAAAAATTAATGCAACACACTATTGATTATTTAGTTGATTTGCATTGATTTTTGAAGTGGATAGAAACAAGAAACTCCTAGAATACTCACAGACTCAAGATAATGAAGCATGTACCATATGCCATATATGTTTATGTTTGTATATGCCATAGCTAAGAACTGAACCCAGAGTATGTGCCATTATATATGCCATAGCTAGGGATTGAACCTAGAGCATGTATCATTACATATGCCATAGCTATGGACTGAACCCAGATCATATGCCATTACATATGTCATATCTATGGACTGAACCTTGAACATGTACCATTACCTAATCTGTGGACTGAACTCAATGCATTTACAATTACAATCATCTACCATTACATATGCCTTAGCTATGTACTTATGCCATAGAATGTGTCATTACATATGTACTTATGCCATAGAATGTGTCATTACATATGCCATAGCTAGGGACTGAACCCAGAGCATATGCCATTACATATGCCATAGCTATGGACTGAACCCAGAGCATATGCCATTAGATATGCCATAGCTAGGGACTGAACCCAGAGCTTATGCCATTACATATACCATAGCTAGGGACTGATCCTAGAGTATGTATCATTATAGCTGAGGACTGAACCTAGAGCTTGTGCAATTATATGTCATAGCTAGGAACTGAACCTTAGACATGTACCATTACATATGCCATAGTGAGGAACTGAAGCTAAACTAGCTGTAGTGTAAAGAGTATGTTATCCATCCTCCTGGCATCCCAAATCTCATCCGTGATCTTTATCCCTTTCCCCATGCCAACCACAGTAATTACAAAGATGAGTGAGCAGTATATGGCAAAATGCTAGCTCTTGAGGTCAGCTTATTTTGATAACAAGTTATATGGTAACATGAAGTTTTGGTCATTTTTGGAGCTCTGTATGCCATCTGTCCGAACCCAATGACTGATTTTCCCACTATCACAAAATTCATGCATGTTATTTGATATTTTAGATAGCCTAGTGTGTCTATTGATATTTTAGATCCCTTACTGTGTATTTAGCCAGGGAAGGTACAACAGATGTTATTGTACCCCAGGATATTTGCATGCATGCTGCTGAGACACAGTCAGAGAAGTCAATTATTTATAAAGCAATTTATTTAGTATAGAATGTTTTGTATATTTAGTTCAGTAATCATCACTCTGTCATTTTAAAAAGCCTGTCAGCACATGTTTGACATTTTTTGATTTAGTTAAATTGTGGCTGACAAGCACAGCTTTCCCCACAACCACAACCCATTCACCCCCTCCCCCATCGTTTTCCTACTGCCATTTCTGTTGATTGAGCTCTCGTTTGGTACCAAGTCATATATAAAATGTGAATTTTTTACTGTAAATTAAAAGAAAAGAGTTGTTTACCAATTGCCAGTAATCAGAGATAATGTGTGTTATTGTATTATATTGCCAATCAATAGTGAAGCTTATGCAATGAAGACAGTGGTAGACTATTATAAATAAACAGCACATGTACTTAGTTGTTGAACTTTAATGGTCCTTGTTTGGGAGAAACAATTAATGAAAAGATTCTGAGGATAAACACATTTTAACAGCCAGATATATTATGCTCTTGATTCCATCCCAGCAACTTACTGAGGAGCTTGACATGCAGTTGGGTTTTACAGATTTAGAATCCCTGCAATAACCTTTCAGGTTTGATAATTACATTAGACAATCAGTCTATATTATTTCCTCATTGCAATGCTTGACTTATTATTAGTAAGGACATATGGATATAGTTAAAGAAAAGTTGGAGATGTTTGCTGAGTCTGTTAAAAAAGAACATACATGTATATCTGCTCCCATGGGATAAAGGAGGGATAAAAAAATGATATTCTATAATGAAAAGTGATTGCCTCAAGAAATTGTGAGTGTTTGTCATTTTTCTTGACTGGCAATATTGTCCAGATGGGGACATTATTGAGCACCTTTTACTAGATTGACAGCCATATAAGGTACATGTAATCATATTCATTTTGATTAATTAAGTATAATATACAGTCTATGCATAATAATTAATATACAGTCTATATACAAGCATAGTATACAGTCTATATATAAGTACATGTATAAATATATGTTCTGTATACAAGTATAATAATATAGAGTCTACACAAGTATAATGTACAGTCTATATATAAGTATAAATATGCATGCTATCTACAAGTATACCTGATGAGCTATGATCATTTCAGTTTTAATACACTTAAATGCACAAAAACAAAGCATTGTTTGACTATGTTCTAATAGCACAACACTGCTATCAAGCAGTATTGTTATTGCGAGAAGGGTCTATTGATAATATATATGGATTTATACTTAGGAAATCAAAACTTATTAAATGTAATTTATTTTTGTAGGAATATCTACTTTTGCATTGAATTGTTCATTGATATAATTCAGAATTGAAGAAAAATGAAATGACAGATGATGGGCATAAGTTGATTGAATCTGCAACTACAATGCAAACAATAGGAATTATTCCATCTATCTGAAAACAATATGCATTTGCTATAATGCCATCTGTCTGAAACAGTATACATTTGCTATAATACCATCTGTCTAAAAACAGTATACATTTGCTATAATACCATCTGTCTAAAAACAGTATACATTTGCTATAATACCATCTGTCTGAAACAGTATACATTTGCTATAATACCATCTGTCTAAAAACAGTATACATTTGCTATAATACCATCTGTCTGAAACAGTATACATTTGCTATAATACCATCTGTCTAAAAACAGTTCACTTTTATTATAATTCCTTCTGTCTGAAAACAGTAAACATTTGCTATAATGACATCTGTCTGAAAACAGTATACAATTGTTATAATGCTGTCTCTGAAAACAGTAAACATTTGTTACAATGCCATCTGTCTGAAAACAGTATACATTTGTTAGAATACAATCTGTCTGCAATCTATATTTTGTTAAATTACTATCTGTCTGGGAACAATTTACATTTTTTATAATGCCATTTGTCTGAAAACACTATATTATGTTGTAATGTTCTGTGTTTCCATGCTGTCCTGAATTTTAAGGAGCTCCTTCAATCCAGCTGGTAATTTAAATTCAGCAAACGTTTCCAGGAAACCTCTTTGAAAATTACTCTTTGTCATAACATGTCTTGGAATTTGATAATAAAAAGCTTAAGCTAAAAGTTTTGTTAGAGAAAATGTTTTGTTTTTGTTTCTACTGCAGCTTTGCAGTGAACAATTTTGCAACAATAATCATTATGTCAGTAACCTTGGTTGAGTCTGGTAAATATGAGATTTTTGCACACATGCCATCAACTGCAGCATTGTATTTAACCAAAACATCAGACCTTAAACATGACTCCTGAAATTTGTCATTTTTTTCTTAAAATCTGGAAAACTCCTGGAAACTAAAAATCATTTTGGTGCAGGAACCCTGAATGCTTGCTTTAATGCCATCTGTCAAAATATAGTCTACACTTTGTTATAATACCATGTCAAAATAAGTCTACACTTGTTATAATGCCATCTGTCAAAATATGGTCTACATTTGATATAATGCCATCTGTCAAAATAAGTCTACACTTGTTATAATACCATCTGTCAAAATATGGTCTACATTTGTTATAATACCATGACAAAATACAGTTTACACTTGTTATAATGCCATGTCAAAATACAGTCTACACTTGTTATAATGCCATCTGTCAAAATATGGTCTACACTTGTTATAATGCCATCTGTCAAAATAGTCTGCATTTTTTATAATGCCATCTATCAGAATACAACATATACTTGTTATAATGCTAAAAATTTAATAATAATAATAATAATAATAATAATGATAATAATAATGATCCTACTACTTCTACTACTACTAATAATAACAACAATGTGGACTTATTACAGTACCTAATCGTGAGAAGCTCCAATCTCAAACCACAAGTTATACTTACTATGTTAATTTGTAAAAGGGGAGTGGGTGTTGCTTTAATTTCCATTTTCACTCACAGAAATGTGTCTGTGTCAGATGTTTTGCATCTGCTGTTGTTATTGTTGAGCTTAACACCATTTTTTAGCACATGATTGGCTATTCATAGCGGCCAGTATTAATGGTGGACAAAGAAACCGGAAATCACTGGAAAGAACCACCTACCCACTTGGAGATGCTACTGGCAAGCTTTCTCACATATCCACAATTCTAGACTCAACACATGCAGACAGAGGTGAGATGGCAGTGATCCGTAATGGACAGTGCTTTAGACCAATGGGACCCTTTGCATCTGCAAGAAGTATAATGTGAAGGATTTGGTTGTTAATCTCTGTCTCCATGATCAGACTTGTCTAGACAAGATTTTCCATGTACAAGAAAACCCCGCACCTTTTTTTTCTGCACCATGATGATGCCTTTCCTATTTATATGAATACAATAAATTATGATTCAAATGTGCAAAACAAAGGGAGTTGTTGCTAAGATGAGTCTTGTACCTTCCATATTTACATAAATACAAAAAATTACTAATAAAATGTTTTTAAGCATTCATGTAGTGCAAAACAAAGGGAGTTGTTGCTAAGATGAGTCTTGTACCTTCCATATTTACATAAATACAATGAATTACTAATAAAATGTTTTTAAGCATTCATGTAGTGCAAAACAAAGGGAGTTGTTGCTAAGATGAGTCTTGTACCTTCCATATTTACATAAATACAATAAATTACTAATAAAATGTTTTTAAGCATTCATGTAGTGCAAAACAAAGGGAGTTGTTGTTAAGATGAGTCTTGTACCTTCCATATTTACATAAATACAATGAATTACTAATAAAATGTTTTTAAGCATTCATGTAGTGCAAAACAAAGGGAGTTGTTGCTAAGATGAGTCTTGTACCTTCCATATTTACATAAATACAATGAATTACTAATAAAATGTTTTTAAGCATTCATGTAGTGCAAAACAAAGGGAGTTGTTGCTAAGACGAGTCCTGATCAAACAGAACATGATGAAAATGAATATAAGGTTTAATGAAAATCATTGACACAGCAAGTAGTCTATTTTGGAAGTTTGTGTTTTTAAATCTTGTAAAGGATGAGAAAAATATATGAGCAGATGATTAGTCTATATACAGGAAATACAAGCAATATGTCAACCATCCTACCACTGAGAGACTTTCTAAATATAAAGGTACCTGTTACGCGTTTTTATTCCCAGTATGGTTGTAAGAAATTGGGGTTGGGCACTTCCAATATTCATTTAGATATGGCACCCAACCAGGCTCGATTATGGTTCAAAAGTTGGGTTAGTGATTGTTTGGTGTATAGCTCAGAGCCCCAGTCAGCACTACTGATGGTCAAATAATAAAAGGTACAAAGGGTGAAATTCAATAACAACAATTTAATTACCAATTAATAGTCAATCACTCGAATTTCACAAATGCTTTCGCTCGACCCTTTGAGGCTGTCTCATCATATGATGCTAGTGTGAGAATTTTTGCCCTGTCCTTGGTTTCTACTCATCTCCTGATTCCTCTAGGTCTCTTATTTTCCTCTAGGTTCCTTCCCCTTCTTCTCTTTCCGCTCCTCCCAGACTACTTCTCTTCCTCTAATCCTCTCGTTTTTCATCGACTCCAACTTGTCGACTCTGTTTAGTCACATTTCTGTATGTCTGTCTGTCTCTCTCTCTTGGAGACTCGGGACTTCTACCTCACACTAGAAGTTGTCCCCCAAAGAGCCTCCTGTAAAACACAAGGATGATGCACTATTTTTCCCAGGCACTCATACCTCACACTATACATATCATCAGATAAGGCTAGCAAATTTCATTGCTCACACATCCATTCACACTTAAATACACATACACTCTTGTATGGTAAAACACAATATAATAACACAACATTATAACAACATCATAAAAGCACAATATCAATTGCTCGTATACATACTACGATAAATGATTCACATCAGTACATACTCATAATGTAATTATACTGAAAATCACAATAATCAGATGCATATTTCTGCATCACAACTTGTACCAAAATATACAAATATTCAGCTATCAATGCTATGATATATTCAAACAGCTATTTTACTGGTGAACGCTAGCATGTATATTACTAAAGGTACCTGTTACTTCGGAGTAATCCATCACGACTTATAACTTTAATGTTGCTGAAGTAGCTCTCTACATAATTCTATGTAATGCAAATTCATGCATCAAATAAGCCCATAAATGAAACACTACAAAGTAATTCTACATACCCAAAAAAATCCCAGTAATTGAGTAAAACAATATCTGTACGTACAGTTATGGCACTGTAATGCTTTGCAAATATTGAACAGATATCTACCTTTTGAAGCTCTTTGTTCACAATTCTTTTCCTACGTCTTCCACCAATTCATGGGTGGCGTGTCACAGAGTATGATTCTTACAGCAAGGTCTCATAACAACTCTGCCAAGGCATATACTATTTCTTGGACAAAAATCAAAATAATATTTTTTAATCTAGGATTTAAGTCCACCTCTTGATGAATGCTGATTGGATATTGTGGGACTGACCCAATCAACTGAATGTCAGGGTTCTTGTTTGTCATTTTACCTGACGGGTAGACCCACCTGTTTACCCTCCAGGCTTCCTTTTGATCTCCAACCAAGGTATAACACATGGGTGCAAGTTACAAGGTTGGACCTGAAAGCTGTGGTTGTTCTCACATCAAACACTTTGAAAATAGCCCTCCTTTACACATCCTTACACATCCGGTTACCTAGGCTTGAAGAAGGTGACAGTACTATCAAGTTGATATGTGAATCAAGAATGTATCATCTCTCAGGCTGTGTAGCATGAACCATATATTTATATATACTTCAGAGGTATATTGTTTCAGCTGTAATGTATATTTTCCATAAATAACTCATTTTGAAGGATTTATTACCCACACATGAGGCAATTAATGAATGATGAATTAGTTGGTTATATAAAGAAGGCAGTCTTTGTAGAGACAGGCATTTCTGCACAAATTCTGTGCTGGTTGATGGCACTTTGATTTGGAAAGTACATAGCTGGAAATCCATTTTTGGTCAATTTTTTTGGCGATAAAATGAAGGTACCAGTATAAATCATGGCATAATAATGATTGCAAACTGTATTTAGTTATGTTTGTTTATTAATAATTTATCTCAGAATGAAAGCCAGCATAAAACCAATTGGAATGGGTGGGTGAAAAATATTGGCATTAGTTGCTAATGATGTTGGTTGAGGACAGGGTGATAGGTGGTCATTTGAAGCAAATAGAATATAGTACTTACACATTATAATATTGTTGATTGGCAATATATAGTGAGACTGTAACTGAGTATAGTGAACTACATATTACATATAATTTTAACACTGTTATGAAATCTTATTGATGACCATACATACCTTATAATATAAACAGTATTATAATGAAGGTTGGTATAGTGAGGGAATTCTGAACCTGCTTGCTTGTGACTAGCATCTCTGTAGTTGTCTGATTAAAGTTAATCAGATTTTATCCCAGAAGATTTAGTTGGGGGTGGGGTGATATAACGGTATCATTTGTCTGTCCATGACTTGTCCTAATTACAGATGGGGTTGGCTTCCACCACAGGGGCTTTCTATGAGGGGATCAAATGCAGTTGCATATCTGGCAATCTTTGTATGTCGTTCTTTGGGGACTGTCTTGAGGATGTGGGTGCTGGAAATATTCAGTCAGGAATGAAGGGGATTTGCATACTGCTGCACTTTTAGTTTACATTTTCTCCAAATGTTAATGGGAAATTATCACAGAGATCTGATTTACTTGTATATGTTCATATAGCACAGACTTGTTTACATGGTTATATGTGTATATCCCATAAGCTTAGCTGTTGTTAAAAATCCGTATACATTTATTTTAGAACTACCTATGAACATTTGCAGTACAGGAAGTTATTTATTTCCAGATTGCTTTGTCAGTAAGGTTACCAGCTGTTTACATTAAAACCAGACAGACTGCACTGGATGATTCACTACCCTCCACTTCTGCCTGCTAAATTTGTAATCTAAAGAATCAAACTGTGCCAAAGATTTCAGAACAGAGGATATTGGAAAAATACACTTTACTGTATTTTGCTTGTTTGTTTGACTTGAAATTAGATGGGTCTGGGTTTTTGTTTTCGTTGCACTTAAAAATAAAAATGAAGTTAACTAATACAGTCAAATGGGTCTGACTTGTTTCACTTAAGTAAAAAATAAAGCTTACTTACAGTCAAATGGGTTTGGACTTTTATCTTTGTTTCCATTGAAATTAAAACATAAAGCTTGCAAAGAAAATTAATTTTCTCTTTTATCTTTCTTTAGCCCATTAACCCATGGAGGTTTTTGACGTTTTCACCTGAAATGTGAGTAGGAAATCGATTTTGGGAGATATTTCTGAATACATTATAATACATCGATTTCCATTGGCTGTTTTGCCTGAGCATGAGCAGAAGGGTAAAAATTGGAGGTTTTTTTGTTTTTTTTGTTTTGCTTAGCGGACCCATCATTTTTGTGTCGAGACCACTCTTTATTCTAAATGCCCATCTTATCCAACTCTGTGTGCAATTCAGATTTGTCTGTCTTAGATCTGAGGCCAAAAAGTCTAAAATTCAGACACAAAACCGGATCACGACCTTGGACGAATTTCGGATGGAAAAAGCTCTGTTCCAACAAGTCACATTTTTCCCTCCATATTTTGTAGTGCAACTAAAACATCAATATTATTTGGTATCATCATAAAGCTACATCTAACTACCTTTCTATAATACCACCCACTTTGTGTCGCATATGACCTTAATGCTACAGAGCTCAGAAGTAGGCTGTAAATGTAAATGTAAATGTAAATGCGGCGCTAGAGGTTAATGAGCTAAATTGAAGACAGCTCCAGTAGCCTAGTGGTTAAAGCATCTGTCTCAGATGCAGGAGATCGTGGGCTCAAACCCTGGCTGAGTCACTGGGTGGCACATCATGCTACATGTCTGCAGCATGATGCCTTAGTTCTGGACATCACTTAAAACTGCCACATTGGAGATATCATGTCAATACAACTGAAAAATTGTGAAAGCTACATTAAAAGTCTAAACAAACACAAACATTTAAAATGAAACGTAAAAAATAGTTTACTTAATCAAATCAGATGGTATTAGTCTGAGTCTCAGTTATATGGTATTAATTACTCAGTCAACTACATCTTGGCTTTTGGGTGAGACTCAGTCATGTGGTCTAAATTACTCATAGTCAACTACATCTAGGCTTTTGTCTGAGATGCAGTCATGTGGTCTAAATTACTTATAGTCAGCTACATCTAGGCTTTTGTCTGAGTCTCTGTCATGTGGTCTAAATTACTCATAGTCAACTACATCTAGGCTTTTGGGTGAGACTCAGTCATGTGGTCTAAATTACTCATAGTCAACTACATCTAGGCTTTTGTCTGAGATGCAGTCATGTGGTCTAAATTACTTATAGTCAGCCACATCTAGGCTTTTGTCTGAGTCTCTGTCATGTGGTCTAAATTACTCATATTCAACTGCATCTAGGCTTTTGTCTGAGATGCAGTCATGTGGTCTAAATTTCTTATAGTCAGCTACATATAGGCTTTTGTCTGAGACTCAGTCAAGTGGTCTAAATTACTCATAGTCAGCTACATATAGGCTTTTATCTGGGATCAGTAAGCAGACATTAATTCAGAAATCTGAGGGTAGGATTTGTACTTGCACCTTTGCAATCTTGCCTGGGCACCGAGTCCACTTTGGTTTTCAGTGCTTCTCAGTGAAAAGTCTTACCATGCAGGTTCTAAAAGATGTCTTTGCAGGCTGAGAATACCATTCAGTTATGCATCAGGCAAACTAACCACAAAGCCACTGAAATTCCTACAGGTGGCTTCCATTGAAATTGTTTTAATAAGGCAGTGTAGCATAAGGCAGTGTCCTCTGTTAATTACATTTGAAGTGTTTTAATGAAGGATTTCTGTACAAGGCAGTTTCCTCTATATATTACAATGGCAGTGTTCAATGACAGAGTTATGTATCAAGCAGTGTCCTATGTACATATATTACATTGGCAGTGTTTTAATGGCATTCTGTTTCAGTTCGTGTACTCTATGTACATGTTTTACATTGGCAGTGTTTTGATGGAGTTCTGTATAAAAGCAGTGTCCTCTGTGTACATTGGCAGTATTTTAATGGAGTTTTGTATAAAGCAGTATCCTCTGTGCACGTATTACAATTTACATTGACAGTATTGTAATGAAGGAGTTCTGTATAAGTCGGTCTCAAGATAAGGCTGAATATTTTCTCATCCATGGACATCATTATGCCAGTAGTGCTATGTAAATTTGGTCTCATTACATGGTAAGATATTCCATGGCTTACAATGACAGCATTATACCTATAAGGATGGAGTGCTAATTTTGTAAGGTGGCCTCATTACATGGTAAGATACTCTATGGGTCTCATTGACAGCATTTTACCTGTAATAATGGAGTAACAATTTTGTAAGGTGGTCTCATTACAAGATATTCTATGACTCTAGCATTATACCAATAACGACAGAGTGCTATCTAAGGTGGTTTCATTTCATGGTAAGATACTCTATGGTTCTCTGAGTCTCACTGACAGCATTATACTAGTAACTATGGAGTGTTATGTAAGGTGGCCTCATTACATGCTAAGATACTCTATGGCTGTCATAGACAGCATTACAGTAATGGAGTTCTGTCTAATAATATAAAGGTAGAATACTTTGACTGCCATGGACAGAAAATATAATAAAAGATTGTTTTATATATATATATATATATATATATATATATATATATATATATATATATATATATATATATATATATATATATATATATATATATATGTATTCATGTGACCTTGGGTCAATGAATCCAAAATGAGGCTAAGCTAGGCACCAGCTTATAGTTTTGTCAGCCCTTGAGGACTAAATTATGGCAGATGAAGGTTTTGTTAAAATTGTAGAGAAAATTATTTTAATAAACAGATTAACAGAATGTCCCATACATAAATGACAAAATGTTTTACTGTTTAGACATGATCCTTCCCTATTCTGTTTACTTTATCTAATGTCTGCATGTACATATTATTTGTTAAAATTCATCCATCTACCAACTCCACAAATATAATATTAATTATCATCAATAAAGAAGTTTAGATAAATAAGGGAGACCCATTTGTGTTTGGGGGCAGGGTGCTCTGATTTTTAAAAAAAATGTATATATATATATATATATATATATATATATATATATATATATATATATATATATATATATATATATGGCTTTCTAACAGCTTTGAACAAATAATCCTGCTGTTTTGTGGGTAAATATCTAACTGCCAGTATGTTATTGAAACAAAATAATATGTTTGAATGAAATCACATATCCGTATTGTTAGTTGGCAAATGATTCAGAAAATAAAAAAATATGTCATTTAAGGGAAAATCATAATCCACCCCACCTTGATACAGGCACTAAAAGCAGCAAGTTCCATAAAAACAATCATGTTGTGCACTTCTAATACAAATTAAAATGCAAGCATACTGACATGTACCAAAAATTAATTAAAGCAGACCACAAAGTCTCTACTGGTCTGGTGGACATGGTTGGTGAAATGGGCAGTGTGTGTCACTATGCACATTTTGTAATTGTTATTCTCACTGCTGTTTTGCCCACAGTACTAATTGATCATAGCTGTACATTTAAACCATACCTAATCAGAAACAATATTCATGCTTTAAAAAGTTTTTTTTCTCTATTGTTAACTTGTATTTTTTGAGCTGTAGAGAAAAAGAACACTCAAGATAGGATGTAAATCAACTTAAGTATTAGAGAATAGACATATCAAGTAAGTTTTCATCATTATAATATATATATATATATATATATATATATATATATATATATATATATATATATATATATATCAGTAATTCTAGAAGTAAAAATATTCTTATCCATTACAATTATGATTAATATAATGTATTCTCTCACAAAAGGAATCTATATAATATATTATTAACAGTATTGTCGCATCTGCCTAGCTTAGCCTTGTTTTTGCAAGACATGAATATTCATGAAGATCTCATTAATAATGGTCTCTAAGGCAGTCTCTCCATAAAGGTATACTTTATGGCTGCCAGAGGTCTCACTTGGATTTTAAAACTAGGAGACCTGGACTCCTAATTTGATAAGCTTTTTTTTGTTGTCCATCATCTGACATCTGTTCATCCATTAGCACAAGTTTGTTATCAGTGTAAACATCTTGGAGGATTGTCATAAAACTTCTCACAAAATGCTAATCCATTGGTCTAGTTGGTGCTAAATGCTAATCCATTGGTCTAGTTGGTGCTAAATGCAAATCCCATGGTCTAGTTGGTGCTAAATGCTAATACTATGGTTTAGTTGGTGCTAAATGCTAGTACTATGGTCTAGTTGGTGCTAAATGAAAATGTTGCTGCTTCATCCAACATTGCCACCACATTGCCCATCTTGCTAATCTTGTTATTGCTTCTTCTTCTAAATAAATTCTCATAACAACATTGGAGTTTGACTAAAATACTTCATAAGATGGTCCTAAATAAAAATTTTGCCAATCTAACTTTTCCTTCTAATTGGAAAGTCATATTATAATCATGGGGTTTTAACCAGAATAAATCTAATGATGTCTTTTAAGACCTAAATGAAAATGATTCTATTTGGATATCCAGTATGGCCATCTTGAAAATCAGGTTTTCCCTAAAAGTCAATTTTTGATCTTAAGCTGGTCATTAATTATAATGATGATCTTATATCCAGTATGGCTACCATTGCAGCCATCTTGAAACTCTTGTCATTGCTATTTCTCTTGATTAGAAAGTCATATCTGCACGAGGTTTTCACTGGAAAAAAAATGATGATTTTGTATGGTGTCTTATTATTCCTAAATGAAAAGGGTGCCACATGGACATTCGTTATGTTAATCATCTTCACCATCTTACTGTTGCTGCACTACCTGAATGGATAGTTATATTATGGTTTTCAATAAAAGACTTCTTAATATGTTTAACTGGTCCTAAATGAAGGTCTTATGCTGATCATTATGCATCCTGAATGGAAAGCCATGTCAGCATAGGGTTTTCAATGGAAGACTTCTTCTGGTGTTTAGTTGCATTAAGCAAAATTGTGTTGATCTGATATCCAATATAGCAGCTACAATTACCATATCAAAATCATATTGCTTATTCTCATAGATGGAAAGTCGTAACAACATTTGGTTTTCAATAGAAGACTTCTTATGATGTCTAGTTGGTAGTTAAAAAATGTGATGCAGATCAGAAATTAGATATGGCCATCATTGCAGCCATCTAAAAAATCTTGTCATTTGTCTTAAATGGAGAATTATATCTAGCTGGGGTTTTCTTCAGTTGGTCCTAAATGAAAGTTTTGGTGATCTGACCTACAGTATGTCTTCCACAATGAACATACTCTTATCACAAATTCTCCTGGAAGGAGTTGCATACCAGCATATGGTTTTCACCAAAAGTCTTCTAATAGTGTCTAATTGGCTCAAAAGTTGCTCATTTTGAATCTCTGGCTGACACAGCGGCTATTTGGAAAACATTATTATCTAAGAATATGGGAGATGTTTTCAACACTTAGCAAAGAAGAAATGGACTTGTCTTAAATCCTGGAAGTTCTTTTCAACAGTATAGCATCAGTCCCATTGTGGGATTTCTGACAGTTCAGCCCAGATTATTTCCAGCAGGATTAAATTTTTTGCAGTTATCTTAACCTTTATTTAATATAACTATTTTTTTCTTTTGCAGAATGACAACGGCATATTCAGTGATTTTATCCATTCCTTTATTGAAGCTTATGAAGAATTTATTGATTTGGACTACAACCATTTGAATGAGGGGTAGGTTTAGATCTTTGTCTTTTTGGATATTTACCATTAGCTCTTGGTTAACTACTTATTATGTCAGTATTCCTTCTATGTCCTTCAGAGACTTGTAGTTTGATGTGTTGTTATCTGATACAGTCTCTGGAAACATTGATGTCATCTCATTATGTAAAGAAAAATCATGGTTGCAAATTTCAGATACTTCAATTGTAAATGTTCTTGATATTTGTTTTTGTAAACAAATTCTTTGTATAATCCAGCCTCTATAGACAAATGTGAAAACACAGTTACCTGCCCCTGCATGCTAGAGCATATTTGCATGGTATTTCCAGCAAATAATTAGAATGGATGAGATATTGACAGCTAGACAATGAAAGAGCTGAGATGTTACCTTTGTAGGCCTGAACAGTTGTTATCTACTAACAAAAAGGAATTGATTGATAGTGCCAAAGGTGTGATCAGTTGGAAATTGAAAGACTTAGATGAGTTTGACAGAGAGACAGGTGTGAGCAGGAAAGAAGACCATGTGCTAAACTAACAACCCCATTAGTGGAAAAAAATTCCAGAGTTAGAGACACTCAGAAACTGTCAAGTCATGTTTCACCTCTTCCAGGTTTTACTGGCAATGATATTTACTTGGTGCTTACTATGATATGCAGATATCAGGTGAGATCAAAAGTCAATATGAAATACAGACATCAGGTGAGATCAAAAGTCAATATGAAATACAGACATCAGGTGAGATCAAATGTCTATATGAAATACAGACATCAGTTGAGATCAAAAGTCAATATGAAATACAGACATCAGGTGAGATCAAATGTCTATATGAAATACAGACATCAGGTGAGATCAAATGTCTATATGAAATACAGACATCAGGTGAGATCAAATGTCTATATAAAATACAGACATCAGGTGAGATCAAAAGTCTATATAAAATACAGACATCAGGTGAGATCAAAAGTCTATATGAAATACATCAGGTGAGATCAAAAGTTTATATGAAACACAGACATATATGCTTCTTGGAGTATAACAATATTTCAAGGGAATGCAGCCACTTTATCATCAGAAGCAAAGTGAAGCACCTGAACATCACAATAAATTAGTGACCATAATATTTGGGTTTGTTTGTTGAAAATCAGTGGGAAGGTACACTGGGCCAGCTGCAATTGTACATTAGGGTATCTGATTTCTCTACATTTTAAAAAATGAATTAGTGAATGAATTATGACATGATCAAAATGCAAACTTTAATATAAAGGATAGTGCTAGTCAGTGTTAATTTACAAGCAACAAGAAAGGAACACAATAATTAGAAACTAATTTTGACATGGGGAGGGGTTACCTATTTTGTCTGGAAAGTATTATTAGTTACAATTGCATTTTAATTATGGACTAAACTGAAAGAAATTCCAAGATTTGGAATTTAAAAGGCACTTGTTACATGCACAGAAGAATGATACAAACGTTACTTTCATTGAAGAAAATGCATATAAAAAAATTAGAAAATTCAGCTTTCACACAAGCCATTGACGAGAACCACTTCAAACACAAACTTCTGGCTACAGAATCAGATGCTGCCTGGCTGCAAGATTTTCCTAAAAAATCAAAACATAAAATTCCCAACATTACTGCCTGTCATAATAAAACTAACCATCAGAGTGCCAAGGGCCAAGAACATTTCCAAAATGCACTCTAACAGCTTGCTGGGTCTGAGGAGAACACCATAAAATTGAGAGTAATACAAGATGACAGGATAGGAATGAGTTGTGGGAGAAGACAAGAGCAGAGAGAATTACAAGTTTTTGTTTTGGCTAGGTTTGTAGGAGAAGAGATGAGCAAGTTAAAGAACTTGATAGTTTAATAAGTTTGGTGTGTGGTGTTTATAATTTTTAACGTAGCTTTAACAAATTTTCAGTCATATTGCTAAGATGTCTGCAGTGTGGCAGTTTATAGTGATGTCTAGCACTGAGGCATCATGCCGCAGACATGTATCATGATGTCCCACCCAGTCACATTATCATGACACCAGACCGACCAGTCCTAACACTAACTTCTTAATGCTGAGCATCAAGCGCAGCAGCTGTTAGTACCATTTTTGTCAGTCTTTGGTATGACTCGACCGGGGTTCGAACCCATGACCTCCCGCATCCGAGGCGGACACTCTAACCACTAGGCCACGGGAGCGGTAATAAGTTTGTGTTGTCTTTTTCATTATTGGATGGTGGTGTTTTGTATCAAGTGTATACGAGTAGATTGGTAGCCTTCTATGTTATTGAATGGTTAAATGGCTAGTTATATAGATGAGGCTATTTTATTACTCAAAGCAGCCATACAATTCTGCAACTTGTTTTTAACAAAAATACCAAATTAATGATGGTAACTTTATACATGGGTAATATTCTTTTCACATTCAGAGTGAATGTAAATAAGTTAGATCTGTATGATTCAGATAGAAATAAGATCATGTTATACTGACTACAATTTAACTGTCATGTTTTCAGCATATATATGAATAAAATTAAATATATTATGCACATTGTGAGTTTGTCAGAGTTGATTTTTAATTTCATGTATTTCCAGCACACTTTTAAAAGCACAATAAATATACTTTATGATGCAAGATGTCTGTGTGAAAGGATTGTGGTATCGACTCTGCATCAGGGAATCTCTTGTTTAAGACGAAATAACCCATGCTAATATTTTGGTGTACATGCAACATGCATTGCTTAGGATGAAAAAGTTAGCGAACTTGTTTTACTGAAATGTCAACAGAACACTATCTTGTGAATGCATAATTAAATTTCTAAGCTCTTATTACATTCCTATAACATGCCAGAACATAAAGTATGATATTGACAAGAGCTCTCAATGATCCTGTTAAATAACAACTTGAATAATGTGCATTTTATATAATTTGTATATTTTTGAAGCACTAATGGTGATTGTAGATTAGTAAGTGTACCACAAAGTTTCCTTATTTTTGATGACTGATTGGCCCATGATATTGGCATCACAACCGGCAAGAGTCTGAATTTTTTTATCCTCCTTATTGCTCTTTCAGCATGTATCCATAGATTAGGAACTTCAAACTTGGATAGCCGCTTCTTATTACTTTTAAATGAAGGAATGATAACATCTGTACACACTGTGGTACTTAGGTCTGGTATAAAGAAAACCCTATCAGCTATAATGGCATCACCATTCTCACATGGGTCCAAAATGCCACAAAAGGTAGCTGTTTGCTTGACCTTGCAATTGATGATAGAGCAACAAATTGGATATGTTTTCTAAATGAATGAATGAGACATAGTTTTATATCTTTACTTTTATATCTTTACTTGGCCATTTTGCTAAGTAACTAAGCAGTATATCAAGGTAGTCAATCCACTTATAAAAATAATGTCCCACATGTCTTCGTGGATATTCGGATCTCAAGGTCATCAATTAGCCGCAATGACCAAGTTTGTGTGGAGTCATTAGTACATGCATCACTTTTTTTTTCCAATCCTCAGAATTAGTTGTAACTTTCTCCTCAAATGCAACAATTGTTCAGCCATCAATGCTCTTCCTCCCTGTTGGTTTAATAGCATTTTTTACTTCATCATTTCAAGTAACATTGCACATGGTATCCTTGTATCCCTTTGTCATTGTCATCTCTGACATCATTATGTGTAATTGTTGGTCTATCCACTTAAATGCTGGAATGCTTGGTTTTATGCAAAGTACTTAATTCTGTTTGCACATTAGAGTCCCTGAACCATATACCAATTTATGTTTGGGTATATAGTTTTAAATGACTTTACAACGGGGATTTGCATGATTAGGTTTAGAATGTTAAATACCTCTCTGGAACTTCACTACAGTAGTTATGTAGAATTATGGATGCATTGAGAGAGTTGACTTCTAGTTCCTCATCTTATGAATCATTATTGCAGTGAGTTTCCTTGGGATCATCCAATGTAGTAACTGAATTGTCCAACACTTCAAGGTTACTGGTTGATACATCAGTACAATAATGCTAAAGTGAAAAAGAAAATGGTGTAAAACACAAGACAAAAATATTCACCCCATTCACACTTGTTGTGATGGAACAGTGGAATCTTGTTTTTTGTGATTTTTGTAATGTCTAGGCTTGCATGCTGAGCCTTAATTAGGGTGTTACTATATTCACATGAACACACACACACAAACACACACACTTCTATGAGACTGCTATACACAGGCAAAACTAAGTTAAAACTTTATCAAGCTTATACAAAGTAGGCAAGTGTTTTTGTAGTTTTTTTTTAATCAGTACATGCTAAGTGATAACATACATCACAAGCAGTTCTATGATAATGGAAGCCTGTTAATAAAGGTTATTTCACACAGAAAGAATCTCTCAAATCACATTTTGAACATATCCTTGTTTAAATGAACTTGTGTAGTTTATTTTGGACATATGAATTGAATTCTTATTGTTAATACTTACTGAAATATTATGTGTCTGTGTTGGGAAAACTGATGGCAAGTTGTTAAAATTTATTGGTCCTTTCCATCCCACAAAATGCTGACAGCAGATCCTGGTGGAAACATAGCCTGTGAAAAGGAAATCTGCCACCACTAATGTGCACCACTTTATCCAAATTTTTCATCTTTCCAGGACCAAGGTAAACCTGTGTAAGGAAACTCCTTGTCCATATAATCCTCTTGTTGCTGTCATTGGAACATGTTCAACAATAGATTTCTTTTGTTGACATTGTACTAGTCAAATGTGTCATGAAATCAATACTTGCTCGATGTTGGTTTCGCTGGATGCTCCAACAGAAAAAAAGAAGAGTGATGTATTAAGGGCAGATAAATAATGTTTTCACTCTCATCTATAGAATCGTTGCATGTAGCTGTCTGTCCATCACATTCATCCTTCCATTCATCACAATCTTTTGAATGCCAGTCCCATATTTTTTGATGGATTACCTTAAAATTGTAATAAATATTATCATTATCAGCTGATGATATACATGGCAGCAATCCAATTTTCTCCCATAATTTTTAAGAGTTATTGCCCATTATGGCCTAAATGCAGTCTGTGATAAAATCTTGTGTATGCAACTAGTTTGAGACTCAAAGTTTTCAACAGATTGATATGAAATTTGCTAAATATGATCATTATCAGAAAATGTAGATATTGACAAAAAACACTTTGCTCTTGCAAGTATGATAAAGTTACTGCCCCTGTCTTGCAGCTGCAAAGTGCAGTGTAGAGCAGAATCTTGTAAACTAATTGCAGAGGTTTTTGATAGATTGATGTAAAACTTTGCACTTGTTGCAGTCATCTAAAGATGCAGAGATTGACAATTTGCTGGGCTTTTTGCAGTTTTTGTTTGAGTTATTGACCTTCTTGTCTTACAGCTGGATGTGTTTTACAACAGAATCTTGTGAATACATCTAGTTTCACAGATTTAAGTAGATCACCATGAACCTTGGTGAATGTATAGTCATTGTTTGAAGAGGCACATGTTGAGAAATGACTTCATAGCTGGACAAATCTGCTTGACTGATGCTTGGGCCAAGTTCAAATTTTGCTTCTGCAAACTTAAATGCACAAGGTCATTGCCACTGGTTACTTAAAGCAATGAGAGAAGTTATTTTCTGTTTATAATGCTTTATACTGTGCAAATTTTATACTCTGCGATGTCATTACCTCACAAATATCAGCACTTCTGTTTAGCATGTTGATATGTTACTTAAGGTTTATATTACTTATTTAGTCTTTGTTTCACAAGTTACAATTACAAAATCTGTCACTTTGATCTTGTAGACGTTATCAAGATCAGTCTTTGTCTTTGCAGGTATAATAATATGAATGCTGGTCATTTGAATCAAGTTATGACCTAAAAAGCAATACATGTGTATACAGTGAAACCTGTCTTGAAAGACCACTGCTATATGAGACCACCTGTCTTGAGAGACTATATTCTCAACACACAAATTTAATGATTATATAGCATTCCGACCTGTTATGAGAGACCACCTGTCTTGAGAGACCATAATTTTATGGCAGAAAGGGTAGTCTTTCAAGACAGGTTCTACTGTACTATTATTGATTACATTTTAATTATAATACTTTTCAGTGTACAAGATTTGCAGATTTTCACATCTAAGCACAGTCATTGTCTCGTTAAACCAGATTGTCACATGGTTATATGAGACCATCAGTATATAAGGATCTGGTCATATGTTTCATTGATTATAGCAGAAACCTAAATCATGGTAAACTGCAAAGACATCTGTCAAAAATCTCTAGAGATAATTTTGGCATTTATTCATTCCAGAATAATATTTAAGAGTTAAAAGATAAGAATTTAACACTACTTCTGACATGAGACATGTCTCCATCAGCCAATGAAAATGTCCTTGTTAGGGAAAATGTGATGCCGTCCTATCATCACGGTGATATATAGCATCAATCACTTTTTCAATATTATGGAAGACCTTTCTTCTGGTGTTAAAGGAAAAACTTGGTCTTTTTAACAGACTCTTGTGTGGTGAAGCCCTCAATGAGCCATGGGAGTATATGGGTCAGTGAGAATAACATAGTGACTGGCACTAATTATGACATTAGCATAGCCACAGTCAGTTTCCTTGCTGATCATTATGATGATCCATGAGATTAATATAGCCAGACATAGTGAGTAGGCAGGTACTTCACTAATTATATACTGGTCAATGGGACTAGCATAGACACATACAGTAATTAATCACTATAGTAGTTAATGAGATTAACATAGTCAAAAACAGTTCACAGTTCCCTCTGATTTTTAAAGATGTCATGGAATACACCTATAATCTGAATTCAATGAAAATATCCTGGAAATCTTGAAATTTACATTTTGTCATAAAATGTCCTAAAATTTTATATTATAAAGCTAAACTAAAAACCATTATTAGAGAAAATATTTTTTTTTCAACTGCAACTATGCTGTGAAAGATTTTGCAATGATTTTCATATAACATTGGTACCTATGGCAAAATCTCATAACAAAGAGATTTTTGCTTTTAACCCCAGTATGTTTAATCAAATTACTAGACACTAAAATGACTCCTGAAATTTGTCATTCTCTCCTTAAAATCTCCTTAAAAATAAAAATCACTGTGGTGCTGGAACCCTGGCAGTAAGTAGGTTTCTCACTAATCCCTGTGTTTTTCAGTGAGATTAACATAGCCATAGATTGTAAGTAGGCTCTTCACTAATAACTATACTGTTCAGTGAGACAAAGATAACCATAGATTGTAAGTAGGCTCCTCACTAATAACTATACTGTTCAGAGAAACAAACGTAGCTACAGATAGTGGGTAAGCAAGCTCACCTGTTCTAATTAAGCATGCCAGAGATGCATTTGGTGGTTGCAAGGTGAATGGTAATCCACCATCTCTTTGTTAATGATCTTGCCATCAGATTAATCAAACCCAGCCATGACTAATCCGTTAGAGCAATGAAAATTGCCTCTTGTTGCTGTTGCAACAGTTAAGAAGTCATGAGTTAGTATTTCCTTTAATGATTCATTATTCTGTTTGAGTACCTGCCATATTGTGCACTTAACAAGGCAAAATAAATGCTTGAACATAGTGTGATTATATAAAAAGACTTTACACAACACTGTGAAACTTTGTGAATTTTATTGTCATCATTTCAAGATATTGTCAAGTTAGTTATACTTCATTTATTAGATTTATTGCACCTTATGTCTTGTAGCTGACTACATAGTATGGCTGAGTCTTTAGAAAGCAGATAGTCTGACAGTGTTTGATGAATTGCTATGAAACATGGTACATATTACTAAACATTTACAAGTTCTATTTAGATTTACCCATTTTGTTGTTTTTCTTGATGTAATGTTGATGTAATACAGAATATCATATGTACAACTTGTCTTTTGGTTTTGATATGGATCACAATACATGTAATTTTGTTCATATAATGGACATTATTTGAAAATGTTCATATGGACATATCTTTGTGGGCCTGTGATTTATGTAAGAGTAATTGGCTTTTTTGACTTACTGGAAGCAATATATTACAGCTTAATAAAGCTGGCACATCTCCAAAAAAGAGCTTTTCAGTTAATAGCAGTCCAGAAAGAAAGCAAAGAAAATTTAGCTGGTAAGTAAAAAATATTACCTATTAAAAACCTAATCTGTTTGAGAAAAGCCAAATTAATGTACAGAATAGCCAATAATAGTGCTCCTGAATATTTACAATCACTATTCTAGTATAGGTTAACCAGAAATACTCCCCACCTGCGATCAATGTATACCAAACATTACAAAATTCCCAAACCAAATAAGGAATTATTTAAAAAAAGTTTCCGATACTCTGGAACTTTGCTCTGGAATAGTATTCCAGTTGAGATTAGAACTGCCTACTCTATTTTCTTTTTCCAAACCCAGTATATCAAGTGGCTTCAGAGATGCAGCAAAAATAAGTAAATTCCTTTGAATGAGGGCCTCAAGGTAGATTAGTTCCTAGCTAATTGAGTTACCCTCTTTACATAAAGTCATAATAATAAAAATAATAATAAAAAACAGCATTTTGCTAATTCACCCAATATTGCTGCAATATGGATTGCTATGAAACTTCCTACATAATTTCATAATGATCAGAAGATGTATGCATGCTGACCATCCAATGTACCTACCTTATTTTCTCAAGAGATATGTACCTTTTTGACTACAGACTGATTCCTATCTTGGGGGTAGGGGTGGATGCAGAAATAATGGGTATATTTAGATGAACTCATTTCCTCTGCTATGTAATATGTTGATCATATATTATACATGAAATTGTAAATCTGGAATCTCAAAATGTAAATTTTGTAAGTTGTTAGCTTAAAATGGTAGACTTTACATATTTTTGTGCCTTATGAAATTCTTAGAATTTGCAGTAATATACTTAAAAACGAATGAAAAAATTGAGATTGAAAAGTGCTTCCAGATTTTTAGGTAGGTAGCAGCAACAGTCTACATGATAATAGGGCTCATAATTTAAAGCATGATAAATATCCATGGTTTATTTATAGTTATATATTTTAAGTATGATTTATCTATTGTGCTTATCTTTTATTAACTCTGTTCAGGTTTTCTGAAGAGGGACCACACCTGACCAAGCTTCCTGATGGAATACTGGAAGTTTTGGGAATTCAGCTTTGTCAGCATTTACATCATGCTGAAAATACAGCTTGTGATTCTCTAGCATTTGTTTCAGATCTTGTGCGCTGTCTCATAGTGATAACCAGGTGAGATGAACAAGGTGTCAAAATGTGTGTTTATGATTAATGATTTATGTTTGCTATCTTATTTTCTCATCAGTGTCAACAGCTTGCATGATATAAGTATTGCTTTCAGGAGCTGAAGGTGTTGCAATGAGAAGCATTATCAGTGACATTGCTTCAATTTATTGTAAAACTTTGTGATAAAAATCTATAGTCTTTGTATACCCTTTATCATAGACAATCCAATTTCAAATGGAATCAATGATACAGTCGAGATAAATATGATTTTTTTTATGAACAGGGCTGCTTCCAAAAAAGTATAAAAAATTACTTAGATATTTTGGTGTTATGCTTTTTGTCATCGATAACCAAGTCAATTATTTATGCTGATGTTTTGGGTCATTTTTTTCTCATCGATAACCAAGCCAATCATTTATGCTGATTTGGGTCATTTTTTCTCATCGATAACCAAGCCAATCATTTATGCTGATGTTTTGGGTCATTTTTCTCATTGATAACCAAGTCAGTTTTTTATGCTGATGTTTTTGGTCATTTTTTTCATTGATAACCAAGCCAATCGTTTATGCTGATGTTTTGGGTTGTTTTTCTCATTGATAACCAAGTCAGTTTTTTATGCTGATGTTTTGGGTCATTTTTCTTATCGATAACCAAGACAATTTTTTATGCTGATGTTTTGAATCGTTTTTCTCATCTGTATTTCAGTAGTTTAGACCAGTTAATCAGATTTTAGAAAAGTGTGTCTAGTTTGAACAGATGAAAGAGGATAATAAATGGTACATGTGTATGTCTGGTTTTTGTTTGAGTCAGCTTTAGTGAATAATATATGGTACTGGTTTATGTGAACAAGGAGATTTAAGTTTGAATGCTGGTGATAATAGAAGAATTAGGAAATATGAATCCCTTTACAACAATTCAACCAGGAAACTTTCAATGTAACTTAATATTGCAAAGAGTAATCAGTGTTTGTCCTGAGTTGGGTAATTTTATGTAGTAATACTATACTTGCAGCTGATAAGGAACCTTCTTACTTAATTCACATTTTATTATATATTTATTTAATCACATGGTTGATGTTCAGTCTGAATTTCCACCCAGACTGGAACTATATACTGTATATACTCACTTATAAGGTGAATCAAACTGCAGGCAACAAAAGATCCTGATCTCCCATAGCATAATGCAGCTGCAGACCTGATATATGTTGTTTGTTCTACAGTCTACTCATTGCTCCTAACAGAGTGCACACCCAGATCTTCTGGTGCAATATGCAATGGCAGATTTGGGTCTAGGCAGTTTAGAGTTGGACTTGACTTATAAGCAAGTATAAACTGTAAGTGTTTTTTTAGAGACTTCTGAGCATTTATAGTATTAAATCAAAAACTGTAGGAGTCATAACAGTATAGCTGTACAAGTCCTAATTTGTTTTTGGATTCATTCACACAGTATAGCTATACAAGTCCTAATTTGTTTGAATTCATTTACACAGTATAGCTGTACAAGTCCTAATTTGTTTGAATTCATTCACACAGTATAGCTATACAAGTCCTAATTTGTTTGAATTCATTCACACAGTATAGCTGTATAAGTCCTAATTTGTTTGAATTCATTCACACAGTATAGCTATACAAGTCCTAATTTGTTTGAATTCATTCACACAGTATAGCTATACAAGTCCTAATTTGTTTTAATTCATTCACATAGAATAGCTGTACATCCTAATTTGTTTGAATTCATTTACACAGTATAGCTAAACAAGTCCTAATTTGTTTGAATTCATTCACACAGTATAGCTGTAAAAGTCCTAATTTGTTTGAATTCATTCACACAGTATAGCTGTACTAGTCCTAATCTGTTTGAATTCATTCACACAGTATACCTGTAAAAGTCCTAATTTGTTTGAATTCATTCACACATTATAGCTGTGAAAGTCCTAATTTGTTTGAATTCATTTACACAATCTAGCTGTACAAGTCCTAATTTGTTTTAATTCATTTACACAGTATAGCTGAAATATTTGGAATTTTCAAAGAGGTTGTTGTTGTTATTGGGCTTAACACCATTTTTCAGCACATGATAGGCTATTCATGGCAGCCAGTATTAATGGTGGAGGAAGAAACCAGGAAATCACCAGAAAGAACCACCGACCTTCGAGAAGCTACTGGAAAGCTTTCTCACATATCCACATTCGCCCAATCCTAGACTCGAACCCACACAGACAGAGGTGAGATGGCAGTGATCCGTAACGGACAGCGCTTTAGACCACGCTGGAATATGCATTAAATACAAAACCCAGATTTATGCTTTGTTCCAAGTCAGGGAGAAGAATTTGTCTGACATGCATCTGTGCTTGTCTCAGCATGGTGGCCATGACTTCATTATACCAGATCAAACTTGCTATTTACACTGACTTTGAAGAAAATATGCATGTTTGGTCTTGAAACAAATGCCATAACTAAGTGTTATGAATAGAATTATGAGTGCTTCGATGCATTTGCTCTGAGTAGAAAATTGCACTATTTGAATACATGTAACTCTGATATTGTTAAATATAGTGATGATGGGCCAAAGCACTCTACCTTTTCGCAGGCTGCACTGTAAAAAAGATCTGGAAACATTAATTCGGCAGGCACCTTGACCAAAATGGTTTTATTTAAGGTGTCAAGAAAAAGCGACAGCTCATGTGGTTAACATTATAGTTGCTCATTTTATTTTTGAATGAATGTTTTTTTGTGAATTAGCTAACTGTGTAAAACATTATACACTAAAGTTACTTTATATGTTTTAAAAAATATGCTCAGTAAAATATTCATTTCCTTTCAGAAATTATGATAATGTTCCACTAATATCTTCCTGTGAATTTGTCAGCTACTGTGTAAACATTGGATTGGCAGTCCTAGATAAGGTATGAGTACTTGTTTTTCCATGTAATCTAAACACAAAGTCATAGATAAGGTATGATTACTTGTGCTTCCACCTAATCTACTCACAAAGTCATAGATAAGGTATGAGTACTTGTTTTTCCACCAAATCACAGGTCATAGATAAGGTGTGATTACTTGTTTTTCTACCTAATCTACAAAGTCATAGATAAGGTATGAATACTTGATTTTCCACCTAATCTACTCACAAAGTCATAGATAAGGTGTGATTACTTGTTTTTCCACCAAATCTACAGTCATAGATAAGGTGTGATTACTTGTTTTTCCACCTAATCTACCCAAGGCCATTGATAAGGTATGATTACTTGCTTTCCCACCTAATCTAAACACATTGTTAAGGTGTGATTACCTGTTTTTCCACATAATCTACTCACAAAGTCTTGTCTCCATAAGAAACACATATAGCCTAATATCCAAACAAATCAGGTTAGAACACAAAGGAAAGCTTTGTTCAGTCTTTTTCTTTTTTGGGGTGGGGTAGGGTGGCACAATACAGATCCCCCCCCATGCCAAAAATAAAGGTTTTTAAGTGTTGTTGTATACACCCAATATGTTGCAAATGTTTTATATTTACAAAAGAATTTAGAAAACCCAAATTTTGAAATGGGGTATTTCTCTTTGCATAGTGTATCTAAAGGGTGACTACTCTTTCAGATTTTAATCATCAGATTGAACCGATGCATCCCTTTTTATTTTACATGACCCTTGCGTAAGGGTACATCCTACGTCCTGTGTATGCTATATTGTATGTATGCTATATATATGTTTATGTAAGGGCGGCAAATTAAAACCTAATTATTCACAAGTTGTTATTAAATAATATTCAGTTTTTTTTATTTCATTTTAAAATTTAGAATTTTGTATGAGAAATGGCGTAAGTTGTTTCTGGTGAAATAAATAAAAGCCAAGTGTTTTGATGATAGTTATTTTATATCATTTCTCATGTGTATTTTTGAATGTAGGACGCTGGTAGTAAAGCTGGTTTGCAAGAACCCACGAGTCTTTATTTAATAATCTGACTTGCTTATCTTGTCAATAACCAGGCCTTATTCCATACTCTCCCTAAAGAAATTTATTTTTATCCAAATAAAAAATTTCCAAATGTCAAATATGGAATTTCAAAATGCAAAATATTGTTAGTCCCTTTCTAAGTCATGGAATCCTCAATACAAATATAAAATAGAGACTTCCCATGTATTTTTGTATTGATGTCCATATCCTGCATTTTTCAGAGGCTCCTTCTCCAGCCTTCCCACTTCGCATAGCACCTTGTGGTATCACCTGGTGGCATTTTTGTCTCCTGCTAAATATATGATAATGTGCAGGTTCCCTGTCCCTTCCTAACTACCAAAAAGAAATACTGTACAGTATATGTTACTTTAATTTTAATTAGTTAACTGGATTCCATGTCTAATCGTTGATTAGTAATTTTAGTGGAAATAAAAAAAATTTAACTTCCTATTTTTGAAGACGTCTTATAGGGTTATTTACATATTACTCTTATTTGACTACATTGCTTCATTGTATCTATTATATAGTTTATTATCTCAAATTCTTTCTCTCCAATTTTGCATCAAAATATAAGAGAGTATTATTTTGATATACAGTTTTTCTCGATATTGATTGGATAATTTTCTCTCTTTTTATTTGTATTCTATTACTTTCAGTTATAATATGTTCAGTCTTTTTTTGTGTGTGTATTATATGTAAATATACATGTAAATATTAGCAAGGACTCAGAATATCACAAACCATAGGACACAGCAACATTTTGGTAAAAGTCATGTGTTTACCTTGACAAATTAACATAATTTAATTTAATTCCGATTTTGTGTTTGTTATATCAAGTTGTTTTCAGTGCACAATTAAGAATCATGTCTATCATCATCTAAAATGGAAATAAATAACTAAATTACATCCAATTAAATTTTTGTTATGCATATAAATTGTTGTGGTTTTGCTAGAAAATTGTCCTTTTCATAAGCACTTAAATTCATAGAAATGGGCGAAGGATCATATTATTTCTACATAAAGATTCATACATGCTCAGATTGCATACACTGCCATTCTCCACTGACAGTGAAATACATTCTTGTTGAGCATGTTATTTTCCACTTTCTGATAGAACACTTTTGATGTAACTTGATAAGCAACTTTATGGAAAATGTCTAGGACTTTCTGTGTTTTAAGTATTGTATGCTTTCAACTTTTATCTTTTGTTTTAATAAGCTTTGTTATCACAGCCTTTTATATTTTCTCTTATTTTTAATGGTTTATCTTCTTCAGGTTTCTGTTCTTTAGCAATTCTTTATCATTAGAATTTTGAGAACGCACAGCACCATATAGCCAGTATTGGGCTGTCATGTCATTAAACCCTATACATATACATTCATAGAAGGTGTGTTCTTTGAGTCAAGAAGAATCATAAAAGCCACGAGTTCCACAAAAATTGGTTCTCAAAAATGCTAGAAAATTAACAGTACTTTTCAGTTTTAATCGAGACCAATGTGTTTGACCCTATGATTTATTCTGACTTAATCAGGACCAGGGTGATTTGACCCTGAAATTTAGTCAAATTTGATGAAGACCAAGGTGCTTTTGCCCAGATATTCAGTTAAATTCAATTAGGAGCAATGTGCTTTGACCCTGGCATTTAGTCAAATTTGATGAAGACCAATTTGCTTTGACCCTGTGATTTAGTCAGACTTGATCAGGACCAGGGTGCTTTGACCCTGAAATTTAGTTAAATTTGATGAAGACCAAGGTGCTTTTTGCCCAGATATTCAGTCAAATTCGATCAGGAGCAAGGTACTTTGATCCAGGAATTGAATCAAAGTTTAGTAACAAAGTGCTTATAATGGAAGATAAATGTCCTGAAGGACATGAATATTTTTTTAATCCATTTGAACGGCTTACCTCTTAGAGATATTTGTAGGAATTTGATTGGTCTATAATGTATGGAATACCTAGACTTGTCAGTAGTCAATGCATATGACAGTATGAGTGGTCAATAGCCAATGCATATGGTAATTTGAGTGGTCAATAGCCAATGCATATGGTAATTTGAGTGGTCAATAGCCAATGCATATGGTAATTTGAGTGGTCAATAGCCAATGCATATGGTAATTTGAGTGGTCAATAGCCAATGCATATGGTAATTTGAGTGGTCAATAGCCAATGCATATGGTAATTTGAGTGGTCAATAGCCAATGCATATGGTAATTTGAGTGGTCAATAGCCAATGCATATGGTAATTTGAGTGGTCAATAGCCAATGCATATGGTAATTTGAGTGGTCAATAGCCAATGCATATGATAATTTGAGTGGTCAATAGCCAATGCATATGGTAATTTGAGTGGTCAATAGCCAATGCATATGGTAATTTGAGTGGTCAATAGCCAATGCATATGGTAATTTGAGTGGTCAATAGCTGACACTTAAGATTTGGTATTTGCAGTTCTCACAGGGTATACTTAATTTTAGAAGGTTGTATGAAATCATGTGACATATTCAGAAGGTGTATGAATCAAGTCAATGGCAACAATGTAAATATAACACAATCAAGTCAATGGGAACAATGTAAATATAACAAAATCAAGTCAATGACAACAGTGTAAATATAACACAATTAAGTCAATGGGAACAATGTAAATATAACACAATCAAGTCAATGACAACTGTGTAAATATAACACAATCAAGTCAATGGGAACAATGTAAATATAACACAATCAAGTCAATGGCAACTGTGTAAATATAACACAATCAAGTCAATGGGAGCAATGTAAATATAACACAATCAAGTCAATGGCAGCAATGTAAATGTAACACAATCATGTCAGTGGTAACAATGTAAATGTAATACAATCAAGTCAATGGTAACAATGTAAATACATGTATAACAAAAATTGATAGTGTCCATTTCATTAGGATGTTGTACTCATGTATTTGGAATTCTGATAAAATCTTCAAAAATTGGTCTTTAATTTTTTGCCAGAAAAGATAGAGACCAATAACTTCAATGTACAGCAAATTTTCAAAAGGTCTAAATATAAATCAAACTTCACCAGATCAGACCTAAGTAAAAAAAAACTAATAAAAGCATTGTTTCAGTGTCTTTTGACAGCTTGTACCAGATTATATGTCCCTTCTAACCTTCATCTTTCATTTTGCTGATGCCACAAGAAAATAAAAAAGTTAGGAGGGTGACAGAATCCTGTATGCCCTGTCATTATTTTAATAATGTAATGTTATTGACTGAGTAAAATTATCTGTCAGAAAATACTTGAAGTTCAGGCCTTGAAATCTTTCTTGTGAGTGCAACAAATGTAAACTTCAAGAGATAGTTTGGGTCATTGGCATCTTACATTTTCAGAGTTCTGCTTCATTTTTGAAACAAATGTCAAAGATTACATTTTAAAGATCTTGTGTAAAAGATCTTGGTTTTTCTAGATCTGTGCTGGAGGCTCTTCAGAGGATGACCTGAAATGCATGACAGAGTTTCTGAAGCTGATCATTCATTTCTTTGAGTGTTTATATGACCCTTACTTCACATGGAGAAAGAGATTAAAAGGGTAAGAATCTAACACTGGCCTACACCTTTATGAAAGGGAAAGAATCTAACACTGGCCTACACCTTTAATTAAAGGATAAGAATCTAACATTGTCCTACACTTTTAATGAAATGATAAGAATCTAACACTGGCCTACACCTTTAATGAAAGGGTACAAATCTAACACTGGCCTACACCTTTAATGTAAGGATAAGAATCTAACACTGGCCTACACCTTTAATGAAAGGATAAGAATCTAACACTGGCCTATACCTATAATGAAAGTGTAAGAATCTATCACTGGCCTACACCTTTAATGAAAGGGTAAGAATCTAACACTGGCCTACACCTTTAATGAAAGGATAAGAATCTAATACTGGCCTACACCTTTAATGAAAGGGTAAGAATCTAACACTGGCCTACACCTTTAAAAAAAGGGTAAGAATCTATCACTGGCCTACACTTTTAATGAAAGTAAGAATCTAACACTGGCCTACACCTTTAATGAAAGGATTAGAATCTAACACTAGCCTACATCTTTAATGAAATGGTAAGAATCTAACACTGGCCTACACCTTAAATGAAAGTGTAAGAATCTATCACTGGCCTACACTTTTAATGAATGGTTAAGAATCTAACACTGGCCTACACCTTTAATGAAAGGATAAGAATCTAACACTAGCCAACACCTTTAATGAAAGGGTAAGAATCTAACATTAGCCTACACCTTTAATGAAATGGTAAGAATCTAACAGTAGCCTACACCTTTAATGAAAAGGTAAGAATCTAACACTAGCCTACACCTTTAATGAAAGGATAAGAATCTAACACTGGCCTA
Source organism: Potamilus streckersoni (assembly GCA_016746295.1). Lineage (NCBI taxonomy): Eukaryota > Metazoa > Mollusca > Bivalvia > Unionida > Unionidae > Potamilus > Potamilus streckersoni. The sequence continues at coordinate 1,321,974 of JAEAOA010000760.1, forward strand.
CACCTTTAATGAAAGTGTAAGAATCTATCACTGGCCTACACTTTTAATGAAAGGGTAAGAATCTAACACTAGCCTACACCTTTAATGAAAGGATAAGAATCTAACACTGGCCTACACCTTTAATGAAAGGATAAGAATCTAACACTGGCCTACACCTTTAATGAAAGAATAAGAATCTATCACTGGCCTACACTTTTAATGAAAGGATAAGAATCTATCACTGACCTACACCTTTAATGAAAGGGTAAGAATCTAACACTGGCCTACACCTTTAATGAAAGGATAAGAATCTATCACTGGCCTACACCTTTAATGAAAGAATTAGAATCTAACACTGGCCTACACCTTTAATGAAAGGGTAAGAATCTAACACTAGCCTACACTTTTAATGAAAGGGTAAGAATCTAACACTAGCCTACACCTTTAATGAAAGAATAAGAATCTATCACTGGCCTACACCTTTAATGAGTAAAGTTTTTACTACACTGATTTCAGCACCTATGTACAGTCTTTTAGATATAGAAAATTTTATAATCTTAGAAAGTTTTGTTTGTTTTTACTAGATTCACAAATTTTGTCAAATATCAGCTTTAAAAGTCATTGTAAATATTGATCACATTGATTATATCTATTTTTGTGTCTCATTAGACTTTTCAAGGTTTCAGCAACCTTTCATTGGAAATTACTTTCATCCAGTTGACTTCACCACTGACTTGCCAAGATAGATAAATGATTTGAAATGTTAACATGCAAGCAAGGGCAAATTACTTTCAGGCCATTTAACTTCACTATTGAATTGTCTTAATTGATGACAAATTTTTTGAAATATTGACATCTATACCTGTGTTTGAAGATAAGGCTAGCCCCTCTTTTACAAAATATATGCTTTGGTTTCTTTTCTTAAGTTTACACCTATTTAACTAATGAAAATTACATGATCATTACATTATGACACCATCAATATGACATCACTCATTACCATGGTGTCTTATCCTGTAGAGATTGGATTTAAAATGGTGAGTTTTTGACTTCAATCATTTATTAAATAATTAAAAAGAAGTATAATTGAGTCACAATAACTCTGCAGTGAAAGAAAATGATAGAACTAACTTGGAACATTTGAGACCTTTTTAAATCTTTTAGTGATTTACAACCCACCTTAAATCAGCCATAATTTTTTCTGTTGAGTAGAACTGATTTTCCCTTAATAATTGCAATCATTTGACTTGCGAACTTAGACTCTATTTGGTGTTTTTGATAAGAGGATTTTATAATCTCTAACAAATGGGGTGAATTTTAAAATGCACAGGCAGCTGTTATGGCAAGTAGGCACTTTTTCCCCATACTTGTATATGTATTGAATCTTCCTTAGATATATTTGATTGTCAAGAAAGAGTAGAACAAGAAAATGCATGCCAACCAGCGCCAAGTTATCCTTGCCAGAAAATCATTTACACTCGTTATTCTCAAAACACATATGATGTCTCCAGGCTCTTTCTTAATTACCCCAGCAAAAGGTTTCGATACAGATGTCATCAAGTAAAGATCTTATTTCAAAGGATAAAATCTTGCCTATTAATGAACTCACATCCATTATGAACTGAATAAGAATGGTTTAAGCATAAATCATATTAATTATGCTCTATTTTGCAGATGGAATGCAGAGAATTCAAGGATAAAATACAAACCAGCATTACTGCATGTAGAGGTCATTCCATTCTTTTATGGTAAGATTAACATCTACTTGAAAAAGTCTTGGATCTTTTAAGTCAAACATTTATATGATGGCTGTTTGTCAGACATGGATGTGACATCCATTCATCTTATAAGATCATGCTTATAATCTACAGTGAAAAGTATATGTGACAACCATTCATCTTATAAGATCATGCTTATAATCTACAAACATAGATGTGACAACCATTTGTTTTGTAAGATCATGCTTATAATCTACAGTCTATAATCTACAAACATGGATGTGACAACCATTCATCATATAAGATCATTCCTATAATCTAGTCAAACATAGATGTGACAACCATTTGTCTTATAAGATCATGCTTATAATCTACAGTCAAACATAGATGTGACAACCATTCATCTTATAAGATCATGCTTATAATCTACAGTCAAACATGGATGTGACAACCATTCATCTTATAAGATCATGCTTATAATCTACAGTCAAACATGGATGTGACAACCATTCATCTTATAAGATCATGCTTATAATCTACAGTCAAACATAGATGTGACAACCATTCATCTTATAAGATCATGCTTATAATCTACAGTCAAACAGGGATGTGACAACCATTCATCTTATAAGGTCATGCTTATATAATCTAGTCAAACATAGATGTAACAACCATTTGTCTCATAAGATCATGCCATTAAATTAACAGTAAAATGTGTATGAGGGCTGAGTTTTTGTTGGCCACTAATTTCATTAATTTGTTGGCCACTAATTTCATTGTTGTTGGTTACCCCTGACCAGAAACTAATGGCACATTTTCCAGCACATTTGTAACTTTGGTATATTAATATTTTCTTTTTTATCACAACTTTATTTCCTTTGATAGTTTTCAGTAAATATCACATTAATGTTTGGAGGAAGAACATCTGGCAAGAACCTTTAGAATTTCCAGATATCAGAGATGCATATGAGAGAATCTGTAATTATGATGGCTTTTGTTTGACATTTTTCCCAAGGTCTAGTATGGCACCCAGATGTTTGTTTAATTGATTTTTAAAACATTCAAACATGGTATAACACTTTTTAGCAAATGAGACAACAGGAAAAAACGTATTTTATATGTACCAGAAAATATATCATTGAAGATTAACTGTTGCTTTAGTTTTAATGTCATCCTTTTGTATTACACCAATTTTCTGTCTTAATTTTTTTAAAAAAAAATGATTAATTCTATATGAAAACCAATCCATAAAGCTTGAAAACCTTGTTATTACTTCACCTCCAGAACAGAAAGTCATATCAACATTGAGTTGTTACTTGTAGACTGCTTATGATGTCTGCTTGGTCCTAAATGAAAATCTGACATCTGCTAATCTGACCTCCACTATGGCCACCATTGCAGCCATCTTGAATATCAAGTTCATGCTACTTACATAGAATCAATCAGAAAAATCAGGTTATTTTGTGCTGATAATGTATGAGAAACACAATTTAACTCTTGCATACCTCATGAAGAGTGATCATCAGCTAGAGTGTATGTCATACCAATGTTCAGCGACAGTGGAACACATTGTTATTGAACTTGATTATTACCATGTAGGTTATAAGTGTTTTGATACAAACTACTTGGAAAAAACTATATAATGATGTACTACTTGAAAAAAAAATTGACTTTTAAGATAATGCAGTTTATGCAACAAATTTTAATCATATTTTAAGGATTTTATGTATGTTACTGTACCTTTATCTGTTTTACATACATTATATAGAATTTTACCATCTTTACATGTTATATTTAGTTATACATTATTTTTGTGGAATTGTTTTAAATTTTGTTTTCCATTTTTGGAACTGAACCTTTCATTGACACTAAACTGCCACTTTTGTGCTAAAATGCTGCAAAACACTATATACATGAATAAACTTTCTCAACAGATAGTCATATTCGCATGGTGTTTTCACTGGAAGATTTCTTTTATTGTTTATTTAGTTCTGATATTAAATTGGGCCACAATAGTGGCCATCTTGAAAATTGTATTGCTTCTCCTTCAAAAATCTTGCTATGTCTGGTTGCTAATAAATTGTATTGCTTCACTTTAAAAATCTTATGATGTCTGGTTGCTAATAAATTGTATTGCTTCTCCTTCAAATATCTTATGATGTCTGGTTGCTAATAAATTGTATTGCTTCTCCTTCAAAAATCTTATGATGTCTGGTTGCTAATAAATTGTATTACTTCTCCTTTAAGGTGGAGAGTTATATTAGCATTGAGTATTTGCCAAAAGGCTTATGATGTCTGGTTATTAATAAATTAGTGTTGATCTGACATCCAGTATGGCCACCATGGCAGCCATCTTCAAAATCTTGATATTTGCTGCTTCTAAATGGAAAGGCATAGTGACATAGGGTTTTAATCAGAAGACTAATTATGATATCTAGTTTGTCCTGATGTGCCAACATCAGCTCAGATAAAGCTGCCAGTCAGTGTATTGAATGGTTCTCATTATTTCTTTTGAATGGATGATCAGATCAGTTTGTGGTTTGATGCCAGTCAGCATATTGAATGGTTCTCATTAATTCTTTTGAATGGATGATCAGATCAGTTTGTGGTTTGATGCCAGTCAGCATATTGAATGGTTCTCATTAATTCTTTTGAATGGATGATCAGATCAGTTTGTGGTTTGATGCCAGTCAGGGTATTGAATGGTTCTCATTAACTCTTTTGAATGGATGATCAGATCAGTTTGTCGATCGATGCCAGTCAGCGTATTGAATGGTTATCTTTAATTCTTTTGAATGGATGATGAGATCAGTTTGTGGATTGATGCCAGTATCTTCTGATGTTCTAATGGTGTCCAGTCTGTTTTAAATAAAAATGATGCTGATTTTACATCCAAAATGGCTGCCACATGGGCATGTTATTGTTCAGGAATATGAGCTGGTTTCAACACTCGGCAGTTGAAAATAAGAAATGAACTTGAGTTCCTGAAGATTCTTTTGGTCAGTAGTGCCTCAGTCCCTTTGAGGACCCTTGTTTTTCCAAAACCATTGATATTGATAGTTATGAAAATACATGAATTCAGAGCAAGAAAATATGCAATACGGTTGGAATTAAATTATCTTAACTTGTCAGGGGACTGGAGAATAGTTCAGATTATAAATGTTGTGGGCATATCTATTGACACCCAAGATTAAGTTCAGCATGAAAGGTTTTTACTTTCCAGCTGAATAAAAAGGTGGAATAAGAAAGAGGAATGCTTGCTTTAGGATGTGAGATGGAAAATTGATTGAATTTTTGATATCATATATATTTGCTTATAAAAGTCAAGTCAAATTTCTAGCTACACAGACCCAGATCTGCCATCACTGAATGCACTGGCTGATCTGTTGTTTTGTGTCATTAGGTAGAAGAAAAATACATGGACCCCTGATCTGCTGGCATATTATGTGACTGCAGATTACCATCTATAATGTTTGTTGTTGGACTTAACTTCTGAGTTTATATTGTAATCCAGGATTATATATGATGTATTTCAGATTGTTTTTCAAGAAGAGGACTACAGGCAGATACTCAGCTTAGGTTGCTTCATATGTTTGGAGGGATGATGTCAGGATCACAGGTGTGTCATGTTGATGTTTGTATCCCTGTCATATTGTATTTGTTTGTTGTATTTGTCTATCCTGGTATCCCTACATCCATCTGTCTTTTCATCTGTCCATTACATAATTATCGATGTAAACTGAATCTCTCATGGCACTGACAAAAAAAAGATGCTTCCACACAATAAACTGATTGTATACCAGATATGTTTTCCAACCTTTGACCTGCTTTTAAGATAGGAAAGTAACCTATCAGTTTTGTGGTCTGAGGTCAAGATCAGCATAACTCTAAGAAGAAAGATGCTTTCCACGCTACGTCTTCAATGATTAATTATCTACTTTTCCCAAACTTATAAAAATGGTACTAACAGCTGCCTCTCTAGGCGCTCAGTATTAATAGGTTAATGTTAGGACTGGTCGGCAGCATGGTCTCCTAGTGCTAGACATCACTGTAAACTGCTACACCGCAGACATCATTGCGATATGACTGAAAAATTGTTCAAGATACTTTAAAAATCCAAATCACACACACACACACACACACACACACACACACACACACACACACACACACATTCCCAACCTTTTTAGATGGATTTCAGATAATTGGTCGTAAATAAACATGTTTCTGTTCTGATTTCCAACATAATTGCCATTTTTATAATCTTATAATTGTATTCATTCAAAATAAACTAAATTTAAATTTTAAGTTTACCAAAACAACAGTTTCTTTCGAAAGTGATGTCAACCATACAATTAAGTTCAAATTTAGCTGGGCAGAGTTATGTGTGCATGAATGTTGTTGTTTACTGATGAATCTGTGCTTGAGTAATTAGTTTAAAATACAGCACAAATTCTGTTACATTGTTTCTTATAGTGTAATTTTGTTTATATAATTAAGCCTTAGGTAGAATAAGAAGATAAACATATAATAAAAAGCTTACTGCATTTGTATGGGAAAATATTAACTCTTTTTCTCAGATGAACAGACTGCATTCCCAAGATCTTTCAGTATATATATCTGAAAAAACTCATTAATATTTTCCTATACAGTTGAGGTAACCTAAGAGACTAATAAGCAATCATGAAATTTCAAGAAAATTGGAAGAAAGATAGTGAAGTTATAAAATTATGAAGTTTTACATGTTGTTTAGCAAAATCAAATCATTGTTTGTCCAGGTCGTATTATAGTCAGACAAGCTTAGCACTTAGACATTTTTGCATGATAAATCAAGCATAACCTGACATTAGAGTAGTCAGTAGATAATTGTTGAACATTACTTAACTGACAGCTGGTGGTAAAGTTTTGGGATTAATTGTTATTGTTATATTGGGAATTTGTCATGGTTGAATTTTTTTCTTCTCACTTTTATATATGTAACCTTTTACATAGTTCTCTTCATATTTATAATACAATATCATTTCACACTGCCTTCTTTCAGTGGGTCATTTATGTTGTGAACACTTTTTTAAGTTTATGGTTTTGCTTTTATTCTTCAATGACTTTGTCATTTCCCATAACCCAGTTTACTGCATATTTTTGAATATAATGTCATACTCCCGTTCTCTCAGTACCACTGTTTCCTTTGGTTAAGTATTACACTGTGGATACATTTTTGTCTAAGTTTCATCACATTTTTTTCATAACCCATTTACTTCAGATCTGAAAAACAATATTCCTGAATGTTTTCCTTCCCTGAAAACCATTCCTATAATGTATGTTTTGCACCAGGATTGGACCATCAGGTTAAGAATTTCATTGGAAACAATATTTGGTAAAAGTTTTTTCACTATAATTTAAAAAGCTTCCTTATCCAATTTAAAAATATAACATCATACATTGACTTTCCTTTCCTCCTTCCCATACCTGGGTGTGACCATGGAGTCGGCAGTAGGATACTCTCCTCCAACTCTCGAGTCTCATCTTTAAAAAACTTGATTCACTTTTATCCAGTTTTAAACAAATGTGTAAAATTGCATGATTCCTAGGTTTCTTCTTGTATTGCTATGATCCCAAGGGATACATTCCTACATTCATTGCTTTCTGGCTGAGATTTTTCATTAATGTTTTAATGACCCCTCACCCAATTCACATCCTATCTGGAATTGTATGATCTCATAGTGCTTTTTTTTCCTTTGCAATATTGCATCTAGGTGTAGCTGTGGGATACAAGTTTTAAAAGTAGGACAATTGCAAATTATTGTTTTGTTATTTTTTAAATTTATTTAACTCAGTCTTTACTCATCTCTGGAATAATATATCATCACATTTGCATCTTTTGCCTTGTACCACTGCGGCACATGGTTTATATCCATGGTTGGGATTGAGAAGTGGGATTCTTTTTTGGGTTTTGAGACTTGTATCCTTAATCCTGATTCCAGTAGGTTTTTGTTCTGTTAATGCCCTATTTAGAATATATAACTACATTGTTTTCTTCCTTGCTTTCTGTAGCATTTTTGCCGATGAGGTCATGATGTTATGCTCATGTCAGCAGTGCAGCCTCTGGAGCATACCATGTCTTAAAACATTTTTTTTTTCTTGTTTGCCCATTTGGATGATTCTTAGATTTATTGTTTGCCGATCTGGATGATTATTTTTAGGTTTATTGTTTGCCCATCTGGATGATGATTTTTAGATTTATTGTTTGCCCATCTGGATAATTGTTTTTAGATTTATTGGTGAATTGGAGTTTGCAGGTTTGGACTTTTTTTTCAACAGTTGGTAATACACTTTTAATGACTAGTGGCTGTATGGCAGTTATTCCTGGAAAATCAGAGTATGATTGTAACAGCTGCAGAAAGCCAGGAAACAGGTGCCCTGTTAATAGGAAACAGACTGCCCTGCACTAGATCCATAATCAGCAATGTGAATTTACAAGAAAAAATATATTTCTTATTTCAGACAAATGCTCTGAAAGCTATCACTCCAGCCACCCTGGATGTAGTCCTGAAGATTCTGTCTGTAGAGCAGCATGACAAACCAACCAATGAGCAGAGAAAAGACTCCCTTGTTTTGAAAAGTCTGGTTCTCAAATGCATTGTCAAAATGGTGCATGTTATACACTGCTGTAGCCCAGATCAGGTTTGTATATGCATTATACACTGTTGTAGGTCAGATGAGGTTTGTATATGCATTATACACTGCTGTAGCCCATGTCAGGTTTGTATATGCATTATACACTGCTGTAGCCCAGGTCAGGTTTGTATATGCATTATACACTGCTGTAGCCCAGGTCAGGTTTGTATATGCATTATACACTGCTGTAGGTCAGATCAGGTTTGTATATGCATTATACACTGCTGTAGCCCAGGTCAGGTTTGTATATGCATTATACACTGCTGTAGGTCAGATCAGGTTTGTATATGCATTATACACTGCTGTAGCCCAGGTCAGGTTTGTATATGCATTATAGACTGCTGTAGGTCAGATCAGGTTTATGTGTACATTTTACACTGCTGTTTTTGTGTAAATTTCAAACCAGTGTAGTGTAAATTACAGTATTGTGGCATACATGATACACTGCTGTAGTCCATGAAAGGTTTACTGTATTATGGTATATGTCATACACTGCTGTAGCCTGACTAGGTTTGTATGTACATCATATGCTGTTATAGCTGAGACAAGGCTTGTGTATAAGTTTCAAACTAATATAGTGTAAATGACTATACAAATCCATTTATCTCAACCTCGGTTATCTCGCTAACCCGCATATGTCAAGCGTTTTGGTCTGGTTCCCCCAAAAATCCTTCTTTGTTGTGCTGATTTTTCACCACTTATCTCAACCTATGTTAAGTCGACAACCTGGTTATGCCAGGCATAAGTTTAGGTCTGAAGTAACATGTGAAACCACTTAATTCAACGAAATCCAACTTTTTAACATCAATGTCACAGAAACTATACAAGAAATGGTCAGCAAAAGCGATCGATTTTCATGCACAATTTTAGTCTGTTACAGCAGTAGTAACATGTTTAATTCAAATTCTTTATAATTTTGGTTCATAAGAGTAGCTTAATCTATCAGTTTTTTAAGAATATATCATGTTCACTACATAAAATATTCAAGGAGTCACAAATACAAGAGTGTGCACAAATTACAATGTATCTTTATTTTATGAAAAACACAGAATCTTAGATATCAGCTACATGTATATTTTATCACTTTCCTTTCATTTCTTAAGGTACATTTCAGGCCTGAATTTTGCTTGGAAATACATGTATACAAGAAACAATGTTTTGGTTTGAAATCTTTCTCTTTTGGAACATTTTTTTTTCTTCATGAAACAGCTTATGCATGTACTTATCAACAGAAAATAAACAGTCTGAGAACAGGCAGAATATCACATTATATATTTGATCATATATATGCATGCATATCAATAATCTCATGCACTTGCCTTCTGTATGTTGGTAATTGAGGCCCTATAATATAGTTCTGAGGCTTGATATCTTCTTAATTTGTTTTGTTTTGTTTTCTTTTTTGTAATATCTATTCTTTAGGTGTTGCAGTAAAATTGGCTTCCATTTTTTAAATTTATTTTCAAAATTCCCATGAATACCAGTAAAAAGGAATCAAAGATGGCTAAAAAAAAAAAATCAGAAAAGAAAAAAAAAATCGGCACACTTAAAAGATTCCAAAGTCAGTTTCAATGGTAGGTTTGCATTGCAATAAAATAACCTTTGTATTTTATATCCTGCTGGTAAGTTCGAAAAATGAGTTTACTGCTTGCTACCAGATGTGTTTATTCACCACCCGAGCGTCTATGTTTGTCATCAGGAATCATAATTGATACAAACTTGCATTGATACTTGCAGGGTAAGTAGTATACTCAACATTAACTTGCTCTTTTTAACCCATGCTAGCAAAAGGATTGTTACTTGTGTTCACAGTGAGTAAAAATGTACATGTATTTTCGAAACCGCATATTGATCTTTATTTGCAAGATGCTGTTATATATTAACCAGGATATCATATAATCTTCGTTATTTTGCACCCAACACCATATTATGTGTGAATGGTTGGTGCCTGAAAGCAATCAGTTGATTTTTTTTTCTCTCACTCTCTTGTTTGTGATTTTCTTGGATCCATTTTTCAGTCTGATAACATATTCAGACTTTGGAATACAACCAAACATGATTTGGTTTTCAATATTCACATCAATTATAAAAGTGTGTTGTGTGTTATCTGACATAAGTGATGCACACCTCAGTAAGGATGCATAAATGATAACAACACCAGATTAGTTTTTTTTTTCTTCATTTTGTTATCAATTAAGAGTTTTGTTTATTTTATTGTAGCATGCAGTGGGAGGGGATTCCAGTAAACCTAAGAGCAAGAGACTGGAGTAATGGTCAAAGACATCTTTACAATTACATTACCAGTTTTTATGAATCCAGATATTTCGGGACCCGGTTGTGTCAACGATTTTTTTACACCCCCAACTCAATCGAGATAACCGGGTTTGATGGGATTTTAGTATGCATTGTACACTGTTGTTGACTAGACCAAGTTTGTATATAAATTTAAAATTAAATTTAGTGTCAATTTCTGTATGTTGGTATATGTCATACACTTCAGTATCCCAAACAAGGTGTATATATACATCATACATTGCTGTAGTTCAGAGTTTGCATATAAATAATACACTGCTGTAGCCCAGACTAGGTTTTTATATTCATCATACACTTCTGTACCCCACATTAGGATTTTAGGATTGTGTGTGTGACTGTGTGTGTGTGTATATATATATATATATATATATATATATATATATATATATATATATATATATATATATATATATATATATATCATACACTACTGTAACTGAGGCCAGGCTTGTATATAAATTTCAAACTATTATAGTGTAAATTACTTTATTTTGGTATGCATTATACATTTTTGTAGTCTGGACCAAGTTTGTATATAGATTTAGAACTAATATAGCATAAATTTGTGTATTTTCCTATACATCGCATCCTGCTGTAGCCTGAACAAGATTTGCATTGACAGACCCTGAAATTGGAAAGGGATTATTATTCGTATTATTATTATGACTTTATTTAAAGAGGGTAACTCAATTAGCTAAGAACTAATCTACCCTGAGGCCCTCATTCAAAGGAATTTATTTATTTTTGCTACATCTTTGAAGCCATTGTATATACTGGGTTTGGAAAGAGGAAATAAAGTGGGTAAATGAAATGCAGAATGACTGCAAACTAAACAGTGATAAAGCTGAAGTTGAGGATGATTGGGTGTACCACATATTACACAATACATCAAATTGATTTACCCATAATCTTGCTATTTACATCTGAATATGGTGTACAACAATGGAACATTTAGCAAATATTATTGTGTCACTTTTGTAAACCACTGCAGTTTATGTTCATTGTAGGTCTTACAAATAGCTGGATGCATGCTGATTGTGGACATTAGAGTAATAATAAAATTTCATTAGCTCTACTGGACATAAAGAAGTTCATGATATGGGCCTGTTGTTCATTGTCTGTTTTCTGATGGACATCTGTTCATTACCACCAGTTTGTTATTCCTTCTCCTCCTAAATTACTTGGCAGATTGCCATCACATTTTACACACATATTCATCCCAAGGTATTGTTTATCTTAAAAGAAAATGGTGCCGTTCATACATCTGAGATAATTTACAACAAGGAACCTGAAAATATGAGGAAATATTTTTATGGTACTATTTCCAACCATCCACTTTCTGCCAATACCAATCCAGAACTGATCATTATTTGAAAGTCTCTTTTTTAATTTGTGATTAAAAAAGACTTATATGGTCATAATTACATGGTCATATGGTCATAAATGGTCATAATTACAAAACCAATAAGTATTGCCATTTCAGCTCCATAAACTCCACTCTCTCTGTCTCTGTTCCTCCAGAAGGTCAAGGTCATTTGACAATTTTGGTTAATTTTGGGGTAAAAAGTGTTTCGTTTTGGTTAGAAATCCCAAACCCCAAGACATCTGACTGTCATACTTGGACTGTGGAATCAACAAGCATTCCACTTTCAACGTTATGGACCGCTCATGCTTTTTCAGGCATGGTCAGGGTCATTTAAAAATCTTGGTTACATTTTTGGTTGAAGTTTTTCTTTTGAGAGTGGGCATTTGTTTCTAACCCTTTTGGGAATTACTTTTATAAGTGTACATGAAATCTGTAAGCATTTTAATTTCATTTACACAAATCCCTACTCTGGCAATGTTCTTGGACATAGGATCATTAAAAGATTTGGTCTGGTTTTCAGTTATAATTTGTCTGTAAAATGTTGGGTCTGAAACACTGGAAGGGATAGCTTTCATACCTGGACTGCAGAATCAGGAAGCTTGGTAATTTCATATTACATGTAACATCACCTACCTTCCTGTTGACCAACAGACAAGATCAAGGTCATATGAAAGTGAAAACATTCTGTATTAAGCATGTAAGGGAAGACATAATTTCATGGCTTTACTGAAAGAGATCAATTTCTGATTGTGTCATGTAACTGTCATCTGATGTGCTTTCAGCGCCAGGTGGAGGTGAGTCAGGTGATGGAAGGATATATGAAGGTTCTACTGGAGACAGACTTGGAGCAGCATGAGGGGTCTGAGACACACCTACAGCTCTCTATGACAAGTAAGATGCATTGTGTTGCTTGTGTAATTCAGGTATTTATTATATTTGCATTCAGCAGATGTAGTCATACCGCTCACTTATACTCTGTAACACATCAAAAATATGGGAGGTATATAGTTGGTAATTAGTAAAATACTGTGTGCATTTGACTTGAAAGGTATTTGACTCTCAAGGACTCTGAGCAGGTGGTAATCCTTCCTTTCAATAGTTAGTCCAAAATTTTCTGTCCATAGTGTAACCAATAACATATTACCTATGTGTTCTCAATATGGTATGGTAGAAATCAGTGGCAGATACACAGGTATAAGTGGAAAATGTTATGTGTCCTCCTTTGTGTCTACTACATGTTCTGTTTGACCTAACTTTGTGTCTACTACATGTTCTGTTTGACTTGACTTTGTGTCTAAAATATGTTCAGTTTGACCTGACTTTGTGTCTAAAACATGTTCTGTTTGACCTACCTTTCTGTCTACTACATGTTCTGTTTGACCTAACTTTGTGTCTGCTACATGTTCTGTTTGACCTGACGTTTTGTCCAAAACATGTTCTGTTTGACCTGACGTTTTGTCCAAAATATGTTCTGTTTGACCTGACTTTGTGTCTAAAACATGTTCTGTTTGACCTAACTTTGTGTCTAAAACATGTTCTGTTTGACCTGACTTTGTGTCTAAAACATGTTCTGTTTGACCTGACTTTGTGTCTAAAACATGTTCTGTTTGACCTGACTTTGTGTCTAAAACATGTTCTGTTTGACCTGACTTTGTGTCTAAAACATGTTCTGTTTGACCTGACTTGAGTGAATAGTTGTGTCTAAAATGTCTGTTTGACCTGACTTTGTGTCTAAAACATGTTCTGTTTGACCTGACTTTGTGTCTAAAACATGTTCTGTTTGACCTGACTTTGTGTCTAAAACATGTTCTGTTTGACCTGACTTTGTGTCTAAAACATGTTCTGTTTGACCTGACTTTGTGTCTAAAACATGTTCTGTTTGACCTGACTTGAGTGAATATGACCTTTTTATTACACAGCACAGATGCTCAAGCACAAATGGAAAGGGTCAGGTCACGTTGTAGTTTTTATTTGTACAGTGTAACATGTTAATATTACCTAGATATTACATGGTGTAGCGTGGTGTAAATCAGTCAGATAAAAGTAGGCACAGCTAACAAGTGTTCAGCAAACTTTGTATGTACTACATGTACAGCGATAAAATCTGTTTCATAGATCATTCAGAGACCTCTAAGAAAGCGTCTGTCTCCAGAATCCAGAAATGTTTGATACTGCTCAGAAAAACATTATTGATAAGAAAGACTTTCAAAAATTATATCATCTGGTTTCCATAGATGGCTACAAGATTGGGCCTACAACATGGGAATCATTATTTAAACAGTTAAGACATTTGTGAGAGTACATTTGCAAGGATAGTTTTAGGTCTGTTTACAGCTATAATTTCATAATGGTTTATACAGAATATTTTTTGGAAATATGGGCTGTGGTTCAAGGCATCAATTTTATGGGTGGAGACATTTTTCTGTCAATGTGTTTGATGCTAGAGTTTTGTTTATTTAATATTCTCTCTCACCAAAATCATTGAATAATGTGAGACTGTTATGTTGCACTCTGTTTGCAAATCTTTATTAATAAGAATGTAGCCATGACATGTAAATTCCACATGATTGATATTGTGATGAACTCGTGACAAATAAAATAAGACAATGGAATTTTGATCACTATGAATAACGACAAGATTGTCTTAACAGGGATGAAGGTATGCATGAAGCATTGCCACTATGCATCAAAAATTCATGTAGGTTTGGAAAGGGTGGTGGTTATCAGCTGATTAGAGGATGAATGATGAAAGAAATAGCCACATGCATGCTTTGTGAGTTTCGTAAAACTGTTGATGAGATACCAGTGGTCAGTGTTGCTGTTGCAAACCTCTGACTGGTTTTTGAAATTATGGATTTGACTGTATTACACAAAGACATAACAAGGCAGCACTCTGGCTGGCCTGGCTGGGTATTGAACTTGTTACCCATGAATTGTGAGTCCAGTGCTCTACCAACTGTGCTACTGCACCCCCACAAATGTTATGGTAAATGTTTCAAATTTGGGAAAAATTTTAAGGTTATTTTTTTTGCATATTTCTTAGATATTAGTTCTTTTATTTTCTATACACTGTTTGCAGAGTTAAGATGTTTACAGGTACTTAGGAAGGTCTTGGTTTTACACTGAAGGTACTTGGTAAGCTCAAATTTTAATATCCTTGCTGAAATATTCCAATCAATATCTAAACTCTGCAGACTTTTATCTTTATCTACTTAATGTTAATGATATTTAGTTAATTAGTAAGTATTGTGCAATGCACAAGAGAAAGCTGATCATGAAAGTTTTACAGATATGCAGTTATGTATATTAATGTAACCACTGCACTTGACCAGACCTGCCAGCCCTTATGATTTTACCCTAAGTCTTATATAAATGACTCTTAAAATATGGACTTACAGAATAAAAGGAAAACTATTGAAATCTGATTGTTGCTGTAAAACTTGGTTATTGGCTTGATTTGGATCTTGTTTTCATATTAGCCTTAGTGCAGTTAGCCAGAAAACGACTTACTTTATTTACAGACGCCCCGAGTGGCCGAGTGGTCTAAAGCACTGTCCGTTATGGATCACTGCCATCTCACTTCTGTCTGCGTGGGTTCGAGTCTAGGATTCGGTGAATGTGAATATGTGAGAAAGCTTGCCAGTAGCTTCTCGTGGGTCGGTGGTTCTTTCCGGTGATTTCCCGGTTTCTTCCTCCACCATTAATACTGGCCGCTATGAATAGCCTATCGTGTGCTAAAAAATGGCGTTAAGCCCAACATCAACATTTACAGATGCTTTAAAGTGCATATATTTTTCCATGTGAGGCATCCATATGATCAAGCAGTTGATTATATAATTATTTTTAAAAATGGATTCCAGCTAATGATACCTGTTACAGATGAAAAGAAACAAAATAAGTCTCTTAAAAAAATTAATCAGTACAGAAAAATAAAAAGGAAGATTCAGATTGTTCTAAATAAAAGCTGGAAGGGACACAGTTATGTTTATTGGACATCACATGTTAATTTGAGTACGTCTCATGGTAGGAGATATGATTGCCATCATCATGGGAAATGAAGAAAAAAATTCCAAGAATCACATTTATTTGAAAGATAGCAATGAACCATTCAGCTGCATAGGGTTTGTGCAACTGTATAGAGGTAGATAAGATGTATGTGCACTTGACAGACATTTCAGATTAACATGTTTACCATTGATGAAACAGTTTGGAATACTGAACTTTTTGAATACACATTTTCCAACTCGACAGTAACAGTTTGTGATATTTTGTTACATCAACAGCCTTACTGAGATAATCTTGTAAGGGTTGGCAGGTCTCCTTGAATGTAACTTGTTTTTTTCTCTTTGTTTCAGAAACATCTCCAATAAATGTAATTTTTACTTTGGTAAAAAATTATTAGGAATTCTGATTGACTAAACAGGTCAATTTCACCCAGCAGTAAAATGACATTTTTTCCTTTCATTGAATTCATCACCACGAAAAAGACTTGTTGTGCTCACGTGGGGGTAATTTTATATCATTCTTTGAAAGTAATAAAACAATTATAGTCTTTTGTTTTGGTCAGTGCTTTGTTTTATTAAGCTTTGAAATATAGGTATTAGACTCAGTTTATCATAAACCATTATAAACTTGACCACTCCTCAAGCACAAAATGTTGCCATATCACAAATGAAATATTTTTGTTTATCTACTCACAACTATAGATTTTTTTTATTTTTTATTTTGATGTTTAAAGGCATAAACCATCAATTTGAATTGGTTTTTGCAGTTATATGCTCATCCAGTTAACAGCAGTATTACTACAGCAGTAAAAAGCACTTCTAAATTTTAAACATAATTTTGGGACAGTGATGCTTTGCAAATTTTGCTTGTACATATCTAGCTTCCAAATGTGTATTTTGTCACAATATTTTCTGTATCCATTCGCAAATGAAGGCATTTTTATTTCAATTTTTACAAATTTCATGCAAGGGGTGGAGTAACTAGAAAAACAGCTGTTGTATCAGACATATTTTAAGGGATAACATATTTTAATGATTGTGAATTTGCTTGATAGGACTTTTGTTCTTCGTTTTGTTTAATTCTACATTGAAACATAATTTTGTGAGATCTTGACAAGCTTGCAGTGTAACTCTGAAGCAGCTGTGTTCAATTTTCAATTGTCACTTAATTTCAGTTTGTAATCAACACTAATCGCTGCCTGATTTATCCATTTTTAAACATGATTGTCATGCTAAATAATAAATCTTCAAAAGGTTAAATACTGCAAAATTTCACAAATGAATTTTTTGAGATCTGTGTGATAAGATTTCTGTTGTAGCATTGTCTCCCAGGTAGTTCAGGGATGTGATCTAGACCCCATGTGCCCCTTGCATGTCATAAGAGGTGACTAATTGAAGCAATTTGTTTGCTGTTCGATGTATTCCTTGATTATGTTCCAGATGAAGAGTGCAGGTTGTATTTGTAAGAAACTGACATTGTATGTTAATAATTTATAGTGGGATGGGTCTCCTTTATCTTTGTTTTGTACATCTTTCAATAATTTTTGAAACATCTTTATCATTTATTTGTTGTTTCCTGGTGGATATACACTTTTTAAAAGAGTTTGTCTTCCTGGTGATTTTAACAAGATTTTTGACTTTACAATTTTTGTATGTCTGCCATAATGTATATCTTTCAATGTTGTTTTCTATTCATCTAACCATCCATTAAGAATTTAATTTGTGGAGAGTAACTGGGGTTCTTCACCATTGACAGTTACTGAATGGTGTGGCTGGCTTGTGCTGAAGATAAGGAATAAGTCTATCAATTTTAGGATCATAGGTCAAGGTCATTGTTGTTGAATGAAGAAAAATGGTTTTTGCACAATAATACTATTTCCATATTACATTCTGGGAACTACTTTGTGAATGAAATGTACTTAGGGTAAAAGGAAAATATGATCTTTAAGTAAAGAGGTCAAAAGTTAATTTCACTGTAACTGTAAAAAAAAATTGTTATTGAAATTTAAGTTCTCAGACATGAATCTTCACCAAAGTTTATAGATGACTTACACAGAGTTACGGAGAAGCCTAATGATTTGGAGTTCAAAAGATAAAAGAACAAAGTCACTGTGAATAAAAGAAGAAAATTTTTTTTTTTCTTCACATAATGACATTAGTTGTAGACTGCTTTTCTTGACCAAAGTCTGTGGAGGACTTGTAAAGTATGAAAGAGACCTATTAATTTTGGTGTCAAAAGGTTAAAGGTCAAGGTCATTGTTGCTATAAACTTATTTTTGCTGATTAAATATTGTTATAGATGGAGTTAATTGACAACATTTTGTGGATGGCTTGCACTTAGGGTAATATAAAAATAATCTTTAGATTATCTGTCTAAAAGATCACTGGTCATGGTTTTGGTAAATCTTAGGAAAATAATGGTTTACACACAATATGTTCAATGCAAGAGCACATACTTTGATCAAATGTTTATATCATTGAGACCCATTGGTCTATAAACTCCAGAGGCCACTGTTTAACCACTCCTATTAATACCATTATGCTGAACTATCAAAGAGGGTTGATATATAATATGCTATACACAGTACTCGTTGATACCTATAGTTTACTCTGACTGTTTAACAAGTGTAGTGGTGATGTGCCATTACATAAATATACAGTGTTATACTTTCTGTTTACCCCTAGGTGCCATCAATGAGATGCTTGCATGTCAGGACAAGGCTGCTTTACAAGTCATATTAGTCAGTGGGGGGACTTTTGACTCCTTCATCTCTCTGCTTCAGAAAACTTCAGTAAGTATATAGAAATACAATTTTAATATTACTTATGGTAATTAATGCTAAAGTTTCTGTCTCAGCAATATTTTTTGGCTGGTTGTTTTCTGTAAACAGGATGCTGAATTGTAAATCAGCATGGTTGTTGTGAGTACTCCTGAAAATTGTATATATGTTTCGAAATGGCATAAGTATTTGTTACATATTTTTGAATAAGTACATAAAAGTCATCTATTATGAGTAAATTGTTTATATATTTTGACTCAGTATACAATCATCTGGTTAGACTTGAAACATTCATTGATGCTTTTATCAAGAAATAACATTTAATACATGTTTACTTTGACATGGGCAAGGCCTATAATACAACATGGAATTATGTAGTAATGAATGTCCTAGCACTTTTTTTATCAAACTTTCTTTCAGATAGTGAATTCAGGGTACAAGTAGAATTATCCCTCTGTGTGCCTTTGAAC
The DNA here is from genome assembly GCA_016746295.1 of Potamilus streckersoni. Classification (NCBI taxonomy): domain Eukaryota; kingdom Metazoa; phylum Mollusca; class Bivalvia; order Unionida; family Unionidae; genus Potamilus; species Potamilus streckersoni. The sequence goes on from JAEAOA010000760.1 coordinate 1,341,279, forward strand.
AGCATTTTATATAAAATGCTTTTTAACATAAAAATTAACATCACCAATTGTTTGTCTCCTAATGTGGATTGGTATCCATATATTCATGGTTTCCGAATATGTTATTGACAATTGTAACAAAATATAAACAAGATTTAAAATTGGGCCACTGACAATGGTCTCAAATTCTCAAAATCAAAATCAGTGTATATGCATATCTTTGAGCTATAACGGCAATTTGATGATCTTAAACTCATGTTGGTTGGAACACCTATTCTGCTTGTTGAGGAAACAAAGTTATTAGGTATTGTCTTTAACAGAAAAGTCACTGTCACTCCACACATGAAGACACTGAGATCAAAATGCTTGAAAGTACTTGACTTGCTGAAATAGTAGTGCACACTGACTGTCGTGCTTAAAAAAAGAGTTATTCTTAACCAAATTGGAATATGGTTGTGTTATTTATTGTTGAGCCTGTAAATCCTATTTCAATATTCATGACCCAATTCACCATCAAGCAATACATATTGCTATGGGATCTGTTAGAATATTTCCAATTAAGTCATTTAGCTGAAGCAAATCAGCCACCTCAGTCACATCTCAGTGAGACATCTTTACAATTTGCCCAAATATTGAGATCCAACCAATCAAACCCTGTTTTATATATTTTCTAACCCATCTACAGAACTTTATATTAAAGTAGACCATGTGTCATTCCTACCCATTTTTGTTAGAATATCTTAGCAACCTTGACAAAGCTAAAAGTGACCTTTAAAAATTCAAGTCATTTGTTTTTTTAACACTTCATTGGCTTCAAAAGCAACCCAAAGTATGTTATACTCTGCATGAAGGAAAAATGTCTGAGACAAATCCTTCCATTTTTCAAAAATTGTGTTAGGGCTGTTCCATTTAAACATACATGACACAAAAGGAAGGCAGTTTTATAAAACTACATGCCAGGGCACTTTGGTTTCAAAGAGTTCATATTAACATGATAATAAAATTATTATCTGCATCTAAGAGTGAGTAACCCACATTAAAAGTGTCTTTCCTGGGTACAAGGTATGTTTTGCTGGAACAGCCCTTAGGAACATGTCTCCAAATTCAAAATCTCCACAAGAAGTTACAATGAAAATTCAGAGTAGGATGAAAAGGCTGCTGCAGCATTCATTAGCATTAATCATATTACAAAACTTTTTTTAATAGATGGTGCATTGATATTTGTTTGCCAAAATCAGGGCACTAGACATTTCCCAACAATATACTAAAACCAGAATTATTTTAAACTGTTATCTTCTCTTATTCATTAACATTACTTCAGTCACTTCACAACAGGAATTTGGAAAGCCCATTATTGACCAACATTCTCATTAAACATACCAAGCTGTGTACTTCTCACAGTGTACATTTCATCACATTGCATTATAAAAGAGCAGACCATGCTATCAAAATAACACTATCTCAGCAACCATCTGATTTTTAAAAATAAAACACACTGATTTTAGACCAGGCATAACAAAAATCTTATTTAGTAAGTGGCAGGCATCATGGAATAATGCTGTCAGTAACATGCTCCATGTAGTCAAGCTTTACTTAGTCAAATGGTCTCCCTCCTGAAGTAAATTTATCATGTATTTTAAATTTCTTGAAGGAAGTTAGCATATATAACAAATATAGCTTGCATGCAATCCTATTTCTTTTAAAGAGTTTTAACTAACATGGGAACTGTCAATAGCAGTAAATATTTTAAAGTTTTAACCAACATGGGAAATGTCAATCACTGTAGATATTTTTAATTATTTATTACCCTTTTTATTCACCATTTACATTTCCAATTGATCAGGAACTTCAATGTATTATCCTTGTTTTGCTTTTATATTTTTGTCACTTACTGATTGAGAACCAATTTTCAAACATAAATCATTTATCATATGACTTTTTTTGTAGCTCTGTAAGAGCCTTATAGTTCTGATTCACTGTAAAATACCAATCAGTCAATCAATTAATTAATAAATACCAATCAGTCAATCAATAAATTAATCAATAAATACCAATTTGTCAATTAATCAATTAAAAAATACCAATCATCAATCAAGTAATCAATAAATACAAATCAATCAATAAATACCAATAAGTCAATCAATCAATTAATCAAAAATTTTGTCAGGGTAAAGGAAAATGTAATTTGGCGACTTGTATCCTTGTCTGGAGTGTAATGCTTGAACCACTGAAAATATTCAAATGAAACTTTTGTCAGTTATAGATCATGCTCCAGTGGTGAGCTGCATACCTTCAGTGATCTCTGTCCCCATATGGTTATGACTTTTAAACCGATGAAAATATTGGAAAGAAACTTTAGCCTTTGATATATTTTGAATTGAAAGTGTCTCACATATTTGTTATGTTGTATACCACCTTGCTTTATAGCTAAGGACACAAACAGAGGTGATGTTAGTCATTGTACTGTTCCTTTATCCAGGGTGTTACATTTTTAAGTCATTGTACTGTTCTTGTAAACAGAGTATTACCTTTCAACCTCTACATCATACTACATGTCTGCAGCATGATGCCCCATTGCTAGACATCAGCATAAACTGCCACACTACAGACATCATGGCAATATGACTGAAAAATCGTTAAAGCTACATTAAAAAACCAAATCACACACACACACACACACACACACACACACACACCTTTCAACCTATGTTGATATTTTGATGTGACATTACTAAGAACCACAACTTATTACATAGTAATCAAGTTTTTGTTTCAAAGGTTATGGTAAGATGTAGGGAAATGTTACAAGAAGGATGTCTCATGTGATACGTCTTCTTAATATAATTATAATTCACTATGGCATTAGACTTTTAGAACAAGGGTCATGGGTTCATTAACAAACCAAACCAGCTCAGGTTAAGAGCTTTGGTTTGATTTTGGAAAATACAAATAGCTCCCATTTCCACAGCATGATATAGCCAAAAAATTGATGAAAGTGCCATTCAGAAGTAACCAACCAACCAACAGTAATAGCTAACCTTTATTCAAATCATTTTACATATTTATTAAATTTTCAGCTGTGTGGATTGGAAGCCCAGTCACTAGCTATGTCTGTCCTGAATGTCCTGAACACAGTTCTCACTGGATCCTCAAATGCAAAGGTATTTCATATATCATCTTTAATAGTAAAATGTATATACACCATGTGTTCTTGCCTATATGCCCAACTGCAATATGCACAGACCCAGATCTGCCACTTCAAAATGTACTAATAGATCTGGGTCTCTGCAGTTTGCTAGGAGTAATCATGCAAGCATACATCTTCAATCTTGACATGTCATCATATTATGGGATGGTAGATCAGGGCCTATGTTGTTTGCATATGGACTTTTAAGCGAGTATATACAGTACCTTAATATCTCAGATGTAACTTTTTATTTGAATGATTACTTTATTACACTGAAAATCCATTCAGTACATTGAATGCACATCTATAGGTCATAGTAACTTGACTTAAAAATTGTGAGTTCTGATTTAATTTAACAATTGTTTTCAATTGTTTTGCTCAAAAAGATATAAGACACTATACTTTAATTGCCATAAATAACAAGAACACAAACACATATTTTAAAAATTATCAGTGGTTTGATATCCCCATAAGACTCGCAGTTTACTGTTAAATTTACACATTTTATGATTTTATGTAATGGTTACAATTTCAGATATTTAAATTTATGGAGTGGAAAAACGGTCTTATTATTGAGCTCATTGAGTTATTAATTTCATTGTTTGTAGCAACCATGAAATCTCATTTTATTTTTACCCTATTAGAAATAGCAAATTCATTGTAAAGCAGACATCAACCATTCTAGATTTTTTGTGGAATTATTATAAATTTTAAGGGAAAATTCCACTTTCCAAGTTAATATTGATTATATTACAGGAAAATATAAATTGTAGGGGATAAGTTTTTAACAAGAGTTTTCTATGAGCACTTGTATAAATGAGAAAACTACTTTTTTACTGGTACACAGACTTGTTTTTGTTAAAAAAATAATGTAAATGATAAACTAGTTGATTACATTGTCAATGGATTAAAAATGGCAGTAGAGATGATTACAATATGCAGATAATTAATGAAGAAAACTAATTTGTATGGTTATTCTTTTGCCAGACTGTTCAAAGAATTCATTACACCAAACTTGAAGGAATGAATTCAACATGTTTATTTCATTGGACACAGTAAGCTTATTTTGAGTTTGTTATATAGCATATCTGTTCCAGATGCACCACTTGATTATCAAAAATTGCTTGATGCTGGAATTCTGGAGAAACATGGGTTGGCATTTCATCACTCTTGAGATGTCCTAATAATGTTCTTCTGCTGTATATGTGTACCATGATATCTAATTTCTAGGCTAGAGGAGTACTTGGTTGATTGAAATGACTGTTAATGAGCACAGAATGTAATCAAATTAAATTGTGGCAGTTATTGTAAACATGATACAAAACACTTTTTGTTTAGATATAATAATTTTCATGGATAATAAATAATATGATACAATTTTTAAAAAATGTGCATTATATTTTTAATTTGTTTGCATTTCAGGAAAGGTTCAAGGTGCATGTTGGATATGAGAGACTTGTGGAGTCCCTAAAATGTATAGGACAACCATCAGTGGAATTACTAAAATCAGTTCTTAACCTGGTCAGTTTCACCTGATCTGTTATCAGCAATTATATTTTGATTATTGAAGTTAATTGAATTCAGATGAAAAACATATATTTTTCTGTGTTCTAATGCTGAACTAATTTTTGTTTGAATTTTTAATTTATAAATTGCAAGTTTTTAACATTGTGTTTAAAAGTAACTATGTTTGTCATAGAAAGCTTTTAATTGTAATCTGTGGCCATTCATTTTCTGAGACGGCATTAATTTGTTTTATTAAAAGTGTAGTTAAGGTTTTAAAAAGATTTAAATTACATTCAAAAACTATAAAAACTTCATGTGAATATGACTAAAATTGTTTGCTATAGGTATTGGTACATTTTGCTATAGGTGTTGGTACATTTTGCTATATGTGTTGGTACATTTTGCTATAGGTGTTGGTACATTTTGCTATAGGTGTTGGTACATTTTGCTATAGGTGTTGGTACATTTTGGTATAGGTATTGGTACATTTTGCTATAGGTGTTGGTACATTTTGCTATAGGTGTTGGTACATTTTGCTATAGGTATTGGTACATTTTGCTATAAGTATTGGTACATTTTGCTATAGGTGTTGGTACATTTTGCTATAGGTCTTGGTACATTTTGCTATAGGTGTTGGTACATTATGTTATAGGTGTTGGTACATTTTGCTATAGGTGTTGGTACATTTTGCTATAGGTGTTGGTACGTTTTGCTATAGGTGTTGGTACGTTTTGCTATAGGTGTTGGTACGTTTTGCTATAGGTGTTGGTACATTTTGCTATAGGTGTTGGTACATTTTGCTATAGGTGTTGGTACATTTTGCTATAGGTGTTGGCACATTTTGCTATAGGTGTTGGCACATTTTGCTATAGGTGTTGGTACATTTTGCTGTAGGTGTTGGTACATTTTGCTGTAGGTGTTGGTACATTTTGCTGTAGGTGTTGGTACATTTTGCTATAGGTGTTGGTACATTTTGCTATAGGTATTGGTACATTTTGCTATAGGTATTGGTACATTTTGTTATAGGTATTGGTACATTTTGCTATAGGTATTGGTACATTTGGTCTGTATCTTAGTTCCTCAAATTGTATCTGAATGTTACTATTTCTTTCCCAAGATAAGTGAATTATGTTTCTAATTGTTTGTTTCACAAAGCAACACTCTGAACACTTTTTCTTTCCTGATGTACAGGTGTTGGAAGGTACTTACGATGAGAAACATGAATCACACACAGTGCACAACACTCAAGCTGCCATGATGTTGATCCAGTGGTTGCCTGATATACAGTCACATGACCTCCAAATATGGCTGTCTGAGAATCTACGATCCCTGTGTACCTATGGCCACAACAACAAGATGAACTGTTGCAAGGATGGATTGATCAGTGCAATTTTGACAGTTTTAGGAAGAGAACGACAGATTAATTCCAAAGCTGTTGGTAAGTCTTTCATAATTTTTATAACTATTTTACTTGCATGCTTCTAACGTCAAATTATGAGTCATGTGTTTGACTTTTCTGGTATCGATTGCAGTTGCAGCAATGATAATAATGATATTTGTCTTAAGTTTTCAGTTAAAGGTTTTTTTTTTTAGGTTAGATAATATGTGGTTATATTATGGTATTGTGGGCAGGTGAGAAATGGGGGAAGGTATCATGGAAAGGTAGGCAGGTGAGATTCTGTGGGAGTATGTCATAGCAAGGTTTGCACATGAGAAATTGAGAGCAGTATATCATATGCTAGGCAAGTGAGATACTTTAGGGGTGTGTCATAGCTTGGTGAGAAATGGGGGTGGGGTGGGGATAAAATATAGCACAGGACTTGCTCAACAGAACTCTTGTTGTCTGCCCTAGTCTTTTATTACTTCTGTTTTTTCACATAGGTTTCAGCCTGTCTCTTTATTGGCATTTTCCCTGTCTCTTGTACTTATGCTAACTGTCCATAATTTCTTAAAAAGTTTCATACAGGTTGATTAATTAAGCATTATACATGTAGAAGAAGCATAATTAGAGCAAGCAGTAAATGTCCAATATAATTTTATTAAAGTCAGATGTCCAATATAATTTTATTAAAGTCAGATGTCCAATATAATTTTATTAAAGTCAGATGTCCAAGATAGCTTTATTAAAGTCAAATGTCCAATATAACTTTATTAAAGTCAAATGTCCAATATAACTTTATTAAAGTCAAATGTCCAATATAATTTTATTAAAGTCAAATGTCCAAGATAGCTTTATTAAAGTCAAATGTCCAATATAATTTTATTAAAGTCAGATGTCCAATATAATTTTATTAAAGTCAAATGTCCAAGATAGCTTTATTAAAGTCAAATGTCCAATATAATTTTATTAAAGTCAAATGTCCAAGATAACTTTATTAAAGTCAAATGTCCAATATAATTTTATTAAAGTCAAATGTCCAAGATAGCTTTATTAAAGTCAAATGTCCAATATAATTTTATTAAAGTCAGATGTCCAAGATAACTTTATTAAAGTCAGATGTCCAATATAATTTTATTAAAGTCAAATGTCCAAGATAACTTTATTAAAGTCAAATGTCCAAGATAACTTTATTAAAGTCAGATGTCCAAGATAACTTTATTAAAGTCAAATGTCCAATATAATTTTATTAAAGTCAAATGTCCAAGATAGCTTTATTAAAGTCAAATGTCCAATATAATTTTATTAAAGTCAGATGTCCAAGATAACTTTATTAAAGTCAGATGTCCAAGATAACTTTATTAAAGTCAAATGTCCAAGATAACTTTATTAAAGTCAGATGTCCAAGATAACTTTATTAAAGTCAAATGTGCAATATAATTTTATTAAAGTCAAATGTCCAAGATAGCTTTATTAAAGTCAAATGTCCAAGATAACTTTATTAAAGTCAAATGTCCAATATAACTTTATTAAAGTCAAATGTCCAAGATAACTTTATTAAAGTCAGATGTCCAAGATAACTTTATTAAAGTCAAATGTGCAATATAATTTTATTAAAGTCAAATGTCCAAGATAGCTTTATTAAAGTCAAATGTCCAAGATAACTTTTTTAAAGTCAAATGTCCAATATAACTTTATTAAAGTCAGATGTCCAAGATAACTTTTTTAAAGTCAAATGTCCAAGATAGCTTTATTAAAGTCAAATGTCCAATATAATTTTATTAAAGTCAATGTGAGAACATCATGACAGTTATGAGTTACGATACAGACTTGTTCATTCTCTTAGACTTCTGAAATATACCAAATTGCTGAGACTGCTAAATTAAGACAGCTAGAGAATGAATACACACACCTGCTAATCTAAGATTAAGAATTTTCTGTATAAATAATCCCAAATGAACATAAGGATTTTAATTGAAAGAGATTGCATGCTTTTCTCATTTCAAAATTTGAAAAAACTAAATATTATAGATCGTGTAATTCTTTTTAAGTCATGGAGTAGTTAGTAGAATGATTATTTTAACTTGTTGGAGTTTTAACAGAAACCAGTGTAATCCGACACATATTAACACTAGCTGTCATTTAGCTCTAATATTTGTTAGTAATAAGTTTTAACATTTTTTTTTTCACATTCAGGCTTATGTAAAGTTTTTATTACATTCTCTTTTATCTGCCTATATTGGTAGGTAATTTAATAGGTCTTCTAGAAGGATTGGGAACACACTCCATCACTGCTACAGACCTGAAACAATTAATCAGCCTTTTGAAGTTAAATGAAGAAGAAAACCAGGTACTTTATATTAGTGTACGATATTCAACTTAATACACATATTACATGGTAAGCAAACATATCTTTTTAGGTCAAACATTTTTTAAAATTAGACATTTCAATACTGTTCCCTAATCACATTACCATTAGGACATAAAGATACAACCTACCGAGTCCATCCCTCATAAGGGAAGTGTACCATTCCTGAATCATCATAAGGAAAGGGTACCATTCATGAACAATCATAAGGGAAGGGTACCATTCCTGACCCATCATAAGGAAGAGTACCATTCCTGACCCATCGTAAGGAAGGGTACCATTACACACCCATCATAAGGGAAGGGTACCATTCCTGACCCATCATAAGGAAAGAGTACCATTCATGAACAATCATAAGGGAAGGGTACCATTCCTGACCCATCATAAGGAAAGGTATCATTCATGACCCATCCTAAGGTAAGGGTACCATTCATGACCCATCTTAAGGATAGGCTACCATTCATGACCCATCATAAGGGAAGGGTATCAATAATGACCCATCTTAAGGGTAGGGTACCATTCATGACCCATCCTAAGGTACGGTACCATTCATGACCCATCAAAGGGAAGGGTACCATTCATGATCCATCCTAAGGGAATGAGTACCGTTCATGACCCATCATAAGGAATGAGTACCATTCATGACCCATCAAAAGGAATGGGTACTATTCATGACCCATCAGAAGGAATGGGTACAATTCCTGACCCATCATAATGGAAGGGTATTATTCCTGATGGAACATAAGGGAATGGTATCATTCATGACCCATGATTAGGGAAGGGTACCATTCCTGATGCAACATAAGGGAAAGGTACCATTACTCACCCATCATAAGGAAAGGGTACCATTCCTTACCCATCCTAAGGAAAGGGTACCATTACTCACCCATCATAAGGGATGGGTACCATTCATGACCCATCCTAAGGGTAGGGTAACATTACACACCCATCATAAGGGAAGGGTACCATTACACACCCATCATAAGGGAAGGGAAAAATTCAAATGCAACTGTTCCCTAACCAATATTATACAAACCATAGGGTGAAGGTCAGAGAGAGCTTAGTCAGTCTTTTTTTCCTATGAGATCTTCATCCCAGAAGGCTCCATTAGACCAGGTGGAACATGTTCCAGCAATGCATCAGGCTACCATTCTAGATCAGTCTTTTAGTGATTTTCACTGGAACTTCCACCGGATTTGAGGGGAAAATATTTTCCCCAATAATTATGCCTAGGCTAATGACATCAGTATTCCTTCTGGGTATATCAAAGAGTTAGAATCTGCCTCACATACCTTAGAGACGTAGAAGATGGCCCTATCCATGGTAAGGGGATCTAACTCTGCCTCTTACCTATTCTCCTAAGACATTATATTTGGACTAAGTCTTGGAAGAAAAAGCCAATTTTCTTAGATAGTAAATATGTTTAATGAATAATACTGACCTAAACATATTACATACACACCCTTTTAACCTCCCCATAGACAATACTGCTGTCAAAACTTGTGTATAGAGTGGATTCTCTAACAAATCCTGTCTAATGGCGATCACTCTGACTCCCACCTATATGGAAAGACAATTTATATCAAAGTGAAAAATTTTAACTTGAGAGGGATGCATCATAAGGAAAGGGTACTATTTATGACCCATCATAAGGAAAGGGTACTATTCATGACCCATCATAAGGAATGGGTACCATTTATGACCCATCATAAGGAATGGGTACTGTTCATGACCCATCATAAGGAATGGGTACTATTTATGACCCCATCATAAGGGAAGGGTACTATTTATGACCCATGATAAGGAAAGGGTATTATATATGACTTAGATAAGGAATGGGTACCATTTATGACCCATGATAAGGAATGGGTACCATTTATGACCCATCATAAGGAAAGGGTACCATTCATGACCCATCGTAAGGAAAGGGTACCATTCATGACCCATCATAAGGAACGAGTACTATTCATGACCCATCATAAGGAATGGGTACCATTCATGACCCATCATAAGGAAAGGGTACCATTCATGACCCATCATAAGGAAAGGGTACTATTCATGACCCATCATAAGGAACGAGTACTATTCATGACCCATCATAAGAAAAGGGTACCTTTCATGACCCATCATAAGGAACTAGTAATATTCATGACCCATCATAAGGAATGGGTACCATTCATGACCCATCATAAGGAAAGGGTACCATTCATGACCCATCATAAGGAACGAGTACTATTTATGACCCATCATAAGGAATGGGTACCATTCATGACCCATCATAAGGAAAGGGTACCATTCATGACTTATCATAAGGAACGAGTACTATTCATGACCCATCATAAGGAATGGGTACCATTCATGACCCATCATAAAAGAAGGGTACCATTAATGACCCATCATAAGGAATGGGTACCATTCATGACCCATCATAAGGAAAGGGTAACATTCATGACTTATCATAAGGAACGAGTACTATTCATGACCCATCATAAGGAATGGGTACCATTCATGACCCATCTTAAGGAATGGGTACCATTCATGACCCATCCTAAGGGAAGGGTACCATTCATGACCCATCATTAGGAATGTGTACCATTCAAGACCCATCATAAGAAATGGGTACCATTCATAACCCATCATAAGGAAAGGGTACCATTCATAACCTGTCATATGGAATGGGTACCATTCATGACCCATCATTAGGAATGTGTACCATTCCTGACCCATCATAAGAAATGGGTATCATTCATGACCCATCATTAGGAAAGTGTACCATTCATGACCCATCATATGGAATGGGTACCATTCATGACCCATCATAAGGTAAGGGTACTATTCATGACCCATCCTCAGGTAATTGTACCATTCATGACCCATCCTAAGGGAATGGATACTGTTCATGGCCGATCATAAGGAATGGGTACCATTCATGACCCATCATAAAGAAAGGGTACTATTCATGACCCATCATAAGGAATGGGTACCATTTATGACCCATCATAAAGAAAGGGTACTATTCATGACCGATCATAAGGAATGGGTACTGTTTATGACCCATCATTAGGTAAGGGTACCATTCATGACCAATCCTAAGGGAATGGGTACCGTTTATGACCCATTATATGGAATGGGTACCGTTCATGACCCATCATAAGGAATGGGTACCGTTCATGACCCATCATAAGGAATGGGTACCATACATGACCCATCATAAGGTAAGGGTACCATTTTTGACCCATCATAAGGAATGGGTACCATTCATGACCCATTGTAAGGAAAAGGTACTATTCATGACCCATCATAAGGAATGGGTACCATTTATGACCCATCATAAGGAATAAGTACTGTTCATGACCCATCATAAGGAATTGGTACCATACATGACCCTTCATAAGGCATGGGTACCATTGATGACCCATCCTAAGGGAATGGGTACTGTTCATGACCCATCATAAGGAATGGGTACCATTTATGACCCATCGTAAGAAAAGGGTACTATTCATGACCCATCATAAGGAAAGGACACGATTTATGACCCATCTTAAGGAATTGGTAATGTTCATAACCCATCATAAGGTAACGGTACCATTCATGACCCATCCTAAGGGAAGGGTACCATTCATGACCCATCTTAATGAATGGGTACCATTCATGATTCATTATATAGAATTGGTACCATTCATGACCCATCATAAGGAATGGGTACTATTCATGACCCATCATAAGGAATGGTTACCATTTATGACCCATCATAAAGAAAGGGTACTATTCATGACTCATCATAAGGAATGGGTACCATTCATGACCCATCATAAGGAATGGGTACCGTTCATGACCCATCATAAGGAATGGGTACCGTTCATGATCCTACATAAGGAATGGGTACTGTTCATGAGCCATCATAAGGTAAGGGTACCATTCATGACCCATCGTAAGGAAATGGGTACCATTCATGATGCATTATAAGGAATGGGTACCATTCATGACCCTTCATATGGAATGGGTAACGTTCATGACCCATCATAAGGAATGGGTACCGTTCATGAAACATCATAAGGAATGGGTACCATCCATAACCCATCATAAGGTAAGGGTACTATTCATGACCCATCGTAAGGGAATGGGTACTGTTCATGACCCATCATAAGCAATGGGTACCATTCATGACCCATCATATGGAATGGGTATCGTTCATGACCCATCATAAGGAATGGGTACTATTCATGATCCATCATAAGGTATTGATACCATTCATGACCCATCATAAGTTATAGTAGTTATACTACAAAGGTGTTATATTTGGGTATTTGGTATTATTTAATATTGTTAAAAAAAACATGATTTACTTGTAAAACTGGTTTATTAAGCATTCAGTGCTGGTATTATGGTAATAATAACAATGATAGTTTCATGATGAATTTTCTAAATTCACTAATTGATAGTGAGTAGCTAATTGTGGTAAAGATTTAGATTGACATTTCAAGAGCACAAGTAAGTTATTAAAGTACCTTGCCCAAAGGCAAACCTTGGTACAATGTACACCCTGGCATAGAAGTTTACAAGATTATCCAAATGACTCTGTGTCATCATCAGGTATGGTCATCACAAAGAATCTTTATTAAAGAGATACTTCTTTACAAACTGCTGAACAGAATGTATTCATATTTGACAGCATGAATGCCTTTCCATATTCTTGTTTCATGTATGAACTTTCTGTCTAAAAGACATAAAGAAGTAAATCTAGTAAATATGTTTGATTTATTGACATGATGTTTGCATGCTTGTTAACCCAAACTTTACTGAATTAGAATTATTGATACTTTATACTTCCTGTTTTTATGTTTTAGAACCCATATTAAATTTATCAATATTTTATACTGAAATTGAATGTTTAGGTTTCTGAGCCCAAACTGCACAAAATGAGATTTATTGATACTGTATACTTTGTATTTTTATGTTCTAGATCCCATACTCTACCAGATTAGGTTTATTGCTACTTTGTTCTAAAATTGTATGTTTATGTTTCAGATCACATTCTCTACCAGATTGGATTTATGGATACTTTATACATTGTATGTTTGTATTTCAGAATGCATACTCTACAAGGTTAATGAGAGCCATTTCCACTATGGCTAGAAGGGAGGGCAAAGAAGGGGCACTGCGTTTCTTCAATCTACAGGAACCAACAGATGTAAGTATTTTTTAAAGCACTGTGTTTCTTCAATCTACAGGAACCTACAGATGTAAGTATTTTATAATTGATTAGAAATTGCCAGAATTTCATTATGTAGTTCATATGAAATTCTTATTAAATGTGGCTTACTAATAATTTCAGGCACCGCTTTTCACATGACAACTCTAGAAACATCTATATATATATATATATATATATATATATATATATATATATATATATATATATATATATATGCACATGATTGGATAATCTCAGGCGCTTGACTTCTATACATTGGCAGTCAAGACCTCATAATATTGTTCTCAGGCTTGAGGTCTTCTTAATTTTGTTTTGTTTTCTTATTTGTAATATCTCTTTAGGTCTGCAGAAAAATTGGCTTCCATTGTTTCAATTTATTTTCAAAATTCCCATGAATACTGGTAAAAAGAAACCAAAATTTGCTAAAAAAATTTTTAACAAAAAATCAGCACACTTAAATGAATCCTAAGTCAGTTTCCAGGGTTGTTTTGCTTTGCAATAAATAACCTTTGCATTTGATATCCTGCCTGTAGGTTCAAAGAGTGAGTTTACTGCTTGCTACCAGAGTGTTTATTCACCACCTGGGCATCTATATGTTTGTCATCATGAATCATACTTGATACAAACTCGCATTGATACCTGCATGGTTTGTAGTATACTCAACATTAACTTGCTCTAATAATACTCTTTTTAACCCATGCTAGCATAAAGGTTGTCATTTGTACTCACTGTGAATGTACATGTACATGTATTTTCAAAAACATGTATTGATCTTTTTTTGCAAGATACTGTCATCTATTAACCTGGATTAAATATAATCTTGGTTATTTTGCACTAACACCATGTTATGCATGAATGGCAGGTGCCTGAAAGCAATCGGTTGATGCTTCTCTCTCTCTCTCTCGTTTGTGATTTTCTTGGATTCAATTTTCAGTCTGATAAAATGTTCAAACCTTTGAGTACAACTAAACATGATTTGTTTTTCAATATTCACATCACTTATAAAAATGTGTCATGTGTTATCTAACAAAAGTGATGCACACTACAATATGGATGCATAGCTACATGTGATATAGGGAGTTCATAGAGATATTTGTTTTAATAAATTACTCATGATGATAAAAAAGGAATAAATGATAACAACACCAGGTTAGTTTCTTTAATTTTATTATCAATTGAGTGTTTTGTTTTTTTACTGTAGCATGCAGTGGGAGGGGATTCCACTAAACCTAAGAGCAAGAGATGGGAGTAATGGTCAAAGACATCTTTAAAATTATGTTACCAGTTTTAATGAACCATGATATCTCAGGATCCGGTTATATTGATGATTTTTTACACCCCTGACATAATTGAGATAACCAGGTTTGAGTGTATTTGCATACAAGTTATGTTATACTGATCTTTTTCAGGGGATATCACTGCCAGGGATTAGAAAATGGCCTGGTTCCTGTTTATCTTTCCATACTTGGTTGTGTCTTGACACTGATGTAGACAGTAGAGTTCATAATTTACAGCCTAATCAACTCTATAGGAGACAGTTGTACAGGTAGCAGTCTAGATGTCTTGTCAAAGCCTATCAGACTTCACACTACATCACATTAGAAAATGTTAGAATTGACTGCCAATTTTTTTTATTTTTACATCAATCTTCTAATTTGCACCAGTGACCATAGTTTTGTGAAATGTTTATTTTAGTATAGCTTTGGGACTAATTGAGTTAACCTGCCTGAGTTCATAATATGTGTTTTTATTGAATTTACAATGTTGTTTTGAAGAAATTATAAGCAAATGCTTACCTTTAACTTTGATATGCAAATATGTTTTTGTTTTCAGTCACAAAAGTGGATTTTACATACCTTAGCAATTAAATTTTAGGTATGATATTTACAGAAGAAAATCAAAACAGAGTTAACATTACAGATGCAATGCCACTTCACTCTTTAAGTTGTTGTTGTTGGGCTTAACGCCATTTTTCAGCACAAGATAGGCTATTCATGGCGGCCAGTATTAATGGTGGAGGAAGAAACCGGGAAATCACCGGAAAGAACCACCGACCCACGAGAAGCTACTGGCAAGCTTTCTCACATATCTACATTAGCCGAATCCTAGACTCGAACCCACACAGACAGAGGTGAGATGGCAGTGATCCGTAACGGACAGTGCTTTAGACCACTCTGCCACTCGGGGCCCCTTCACTCTTTAAGAATCAGCTTATTACACACATGTATATTTTAGTGGGAAAATTATATTAGCTCATGCTTTGCTTAGATCCAAGGTTCTTGATGATGTTTAATCGATTTGTCTTGATTGGGTCACATCAATAGATAGCTGGAAATCACGTAGAACAAGTTACTTGCATAGTTTTGGTCTTAATTTGACTCACCCTCCTCCCTCATTGTCTTGTGCTGGGTGCATATTGTATTACCCATGTCTGTTCATCATATCACCCCATATCTTGTCATGTCCATCATGTATTTCATCCTCCTAGGTAATTTTGAAGGACTTGATCGATTTGAAGATTTCCATTATGAAGCCCTATAACAGTTTGATTTTCATCCTATTCTGGCAAGATATTACAGAATCACGGCCCATGTAGATCAACTTAGAGTTATTTCACCTTGTTGTCTGCTTAGTAACTTTTGTAAGATATGAATAAAATTTAAATTTGTTTTGATGATTTATGATAAAAAGACCTATGTCAGGCTTGATTTGTACCATTTTCTAGTAAATTTCTATGAAGTTATACCTCTCATTTGTAAAAATTGTGTTCTTTCAATTCCATCATAATGGTGAGGCCATTTAGACACATTTCATGTTTATCAAATGGTTTGTAGTCTGGTCACAAAATCATTAAAAGATCAGAACTGCTTTAATGGATTAATATAATTTAGAAAATCAGAGAAAAAAAATATTAGCAGTGTAAAATTTTCTCTATATTGGCACAGACAAGTAATTCAGTTCCCATAACCTGTAATGTTAAGATTTAGCCAAATTATTAATGTCATAAGCAAATCATGCTTACATTTTATGAGTCATCTATTCAAGAAAAGTTTTAAAATAATGAAAAATGATATACTGCTTTCCTCATTGCTGATCAAAATTCCCATGTGGATGCCCATTATAGAAATCCAGCTAGGTGAGATCTATTTACTAATGTGTAAAAATTACACGCTTGTTATTATTTTCAGCCAATCAGTGACCTTCATTCTTTTAAATATAATATTACTATAGTATCACAGATGGCTGGTTCTGTATTTA
Organism: Potamilus streckersoni; assembly: GCA_016746295.1. Classification (NCBI taxonomy): domain Eukaryota; kingdom Metazoa; phylum Mollusca; class Bivalvia; order Unionida; family Unionidae; genus Potamilus; species Potamilus streckersoni. The sequence continues at coordinate 1,358,170 of JAEAOA010000760.1, forward strand.
CTATAGTACCACACATAAGTTGGTTCTGGAGCTCACATATAGAGGAGTCATTGTCTACATTGCATGTCATACAGAGGAATGGTTCAAATTTTGTGTCATCATACAGAGGAGTCATTGTCTACATTCCATGTCATACAGAGGAATGGTTCAAATTTTGTGTCATCATACAGAGGAGTCATTGTCTACATTCCATGCCATATAGAAGAATGGTTCAAATTTTATGTCATCATACAGAGGAGTCATTGTCCACATTCTGTGTCATACAGAAGAAACATGGTCCATATTCCATGTCATCAAACAGAGGAATCATGGTTAATTTTCCTTGTATTGTTCAGAATAGTCATGGCCCATATTCCATGTCATCATTACAGAAGAGTCATGGTTCATATTCCATATCATCATAGAGTAGAGTCATGGTCCATATTCCATTTCATCATAGATAGTTGTCATTGTCCACATTCTATGTCATCATACAGAAGAGTCATGGTCCATATTCCATTTCATCATACAGAAGAGTCATGGTCCATATTCCATTTCATCATACAGAAGAGTCATGGTCCATATTCCATTTCATCATATAGTAGAGTCATGGTCCATATTCCATTTCATCATACAGAAGAGTCATGGTCCATATTCCATTTCATCATAGATAGTTGTCATTGTCCACATTCCATGTCATCATACAGGAGAGTCATGGTACATATTCCATGGCATCATACAGAAGAGTCATAGTCCATATTCCATGGCATCATTCAGTGGAATCATAGTCCAAACTCCATGGCATAATAGAGAGGAGTCATAGTCTGCATTCCATGTCATGCAGAAGAGTTATGGTCCATATTCCATGTCATAGAGAGTAGTCATAGTACACATTCCATGTCATACAGAAGCATTATGGCCCATATTCCATGTCATAGAGAGTAGTCATAATACACATTCCATGTCATACAGAAGCATTATGGCCCATATTCCATGTCATAGAGAGTAGTCATAGTCCACATTCCATGTCATGCAGAAGAGTTATGGTCCATATTCCATGTTATAGAGAGGAGTCATAGTCCACATTCCATGTCATGCAGAAGAGATATGGTCCATATTCCATGTCATTCAAAAGAGATATGGTCCATATTCCATGTCATTCAGAAGAGTTATGGTCCATATTCCATGTCATTCAGAAGAGTTATTGTCCATATTCCATGTCATGCAGAAGAGTTATGGTCCATATTCCATGTCATACAGAAGAGTTATGGTCCATGTTCCATGTCATTCAGAATAGTTATGGTCCATATTCCATGTCATGCAGAATAGTTATGGTCAATATTCCATGTCATGCAGAATAGTTATGGTCCATATTCCATGTCATACAGAAGTGTTATGGTCCATATTCCATATCATCATCCAGAGAAGTCACAGTTCACAAATACATTTGGAATATGAGAAGGCATGGTTTTCTGCACAGTTGTTACATGTAATGAAACCCTGCCATGTATTGATTAATTTTATTCTATAAAAATATGTCATAGTCCAAGTTTTAATGTATAGGCTTCACTTGGTGTATTTAAATATTTGGGGGTTTCTCATGACAACTTTTTTTTCTTGTCTCTTTTAGCTTTGCATCCAGTTCAGGTTGTGGATTTGAGGCCTTCTTTACAGTAGAAAAAGATTTGGTTATAGCTGTGTACAATAGAAAGGAATTCAGTTCCCTGATTGTTCCTGACCTTGACCTTTGTGATTCTCATTGGGTAAGTATGATTCTTTATAATTGGCTTAGGTCAGAAATTTAGTATCATGACCATTTATGACTTTTGCCTTTGTGACTTGCTATGGTCAAATGGCCTTCAATCAGCAATCAGTAAAGCAAATAGAATTCTGAAAAGTTTGTACAGATCTCTGAAAATTAAAAAAAAAATCTCTATTTGTAATCAAGTTGGTGTCAGGTTTGGCCCCCCACTCACTCAATGGTTGTAGTTTGTAAACGGTCAGGTCTTAAACATGCAATTACTGCAGTTTGGACTAAACATTCATGGCTGGAAGACACATATATGTGCTGGATATTGCAATACAAGCCATGTTTCTCTGGCTGGGGGTGGAAGTAAGTACTTTCTTGTCATTTTTTTCTCACTGATTGTTCTCAATCTTACTTTTTAATATTTAGAGAAGAAAGATGCACAGATTGATATCCAATTTTGATGTCCACTTTTAGAAAGATAATGGATCACTTAGAGGCAAACCTAGATGCAACACTGACAAGATTCAACATTGTAACTAAATTTTAGAAAACATGCTATAAGAAATCATTGATGAAGAGATTGGATTGTAATTGTCTACAGTTATTAGGTTATATTGTCTCTACTTAAGTTAAAAGTGAACCATATTAAAATTGTATAGTGTATGTGCAATTAATAAAGAGTTTCCTATGAAAATAATGGTTGGAATCATTTCAGCAAAACATTTCTATGAGGTTTATAGACCGTTGTTGGAAGCTTCATTTATTCTTACTTCCTTCCAGGTATGTAACACAAAGTAGCATTATCATCTTTGTTTGCAGCACTCAGTGGACATAGTCCAGACAAGCTCCAAGAGACCATTTGTCAACAGTCAGCTGTACGTCTACATCGATGGCAAATTCAGACTGAACTCCCAGTTCAAGTTCCCTAATATGTCAGAGGTACATGTATTTTTATTTCTGAAGCATTGTATTCAAATTTTTTGTTTTGGAAATCATAATATTTGAGTAGACATAAAATACCTATAAATTTGGTGAGAAAGCAAACTGGGAAAAAAGTCTGTCTTAACATTTAAGTGTTTAATTTGACTTTACTGAAAATTTGGTCTCCTTTCTCCTTACTTTTATTTCTTGGCAAGAATTTAAATGAGTTTATATAGACTTTGAAATATCATTCCCAGGGTATTAAATAAATGCATGAAGTGAAGATTAATTTAAATTTCAACAAAATCATTTATGGCTCCACATTGAGTTGCAGGAGCCTAGAAGTAATCACTATATTCTTATTTAAATATTTTACCCAATTATGATACCTTAGGAGAACTACCTCCTAAATCCAGCCCTCTCTGATACTATTTTAGCTAATGGGAGATAAAATTTGTCTGCCAACCTATGTTATGGTTGTTCAGAGTATAGGAATTGGTGGCAAAGTCTAAGAATACATCCATTACATCATTTACTACTTTCACTTATTCTCTTCCTATCCCAACAATGTTTTGCTTTTAAAATCAGCTAACACTTTGTTATCATCACACATGGTGAGACTAAAAGACTTCACATTAAGTTTGGGCTTTAATTATATTTTATGTACGTGCAAGTCTCTAGTGCTTATAAAAGCTCCTTTCTCACATACACATGTTCGCTGAGTGGAGACTTAAACCCCTGTGGATAGAGTGAGATATGAGTGATTTGTCAAAGCAAGTATTTCTTTTTATGGGAATTTGCTTGTAACAGGCATAGAACCAATGGACATATTTTGATGTAGTTTGATGTGGATATTGCCTTGCAGAATTTCATGCACCATCTTATGGGTTGTTTAAAATACACATGTCCTTCTGAATAATCCTCCTCCCTTGTGTTTAAAATGGACATGAGGTTCTAAATAAGCCCCATCTCTTGGGTTAGCCATGTTTAAAATGGATGTGGCCTTCTGAATAATTCTTCTTCCTGGTGTTAGGCATGTTTAAAATAGACAAGGTGGGCTAAATAAATCCTCCTTCCTGGTGTTAGCCATGTGTATAATAGACAATTCCATCTGAATAATCCTCCTCCCTGGTGGTAACCATGTTTATAATAGACAGCCATCTAAATAATCCTCCTCCCTGGTGTTAACCATGTTTATAATAGACAGCCATCTAAATAATCCTCCTCCCTGGTGTTAGCCATGTTTATAATAGACAGTGCCATCTGAATAATCCTCCTCCCTGGTGTTAGCCATGTTTATAATAGACAGCCATCTGAATAATCCTCCTCCCTGGTGTTAGCCATGTTTATAATAGACAGTGCCATCTGAATAATCCTCCTCCCTGGTGTTAGCCATGTTTATAATAGACAGTGCCATCTGAATAATCCTCCTCCCTGGTGTTAGCCATGTTTATAATAGACAGCCATCTGAATAATCCTCCTCCTTGGTGTTAGCCATGTTTATAATAGACAGTGCCATCTGAATAATCCTCCTCCTTGGTGTTAGCCATGTTTATAATAGACAGTGCCATCTGAATAATCCTCCTCCCTGGTGTTAGCCATGTTTATAATAGACAGTGCCATCTGAATAATCCTCCTCCCTGGTGTTAGCCAAGTTTATAATAGACAGTGCCATCTGAATAATCCTCCTCCCTGGTGTTAGCCATGTTTATAATAGACAGCCATCTGAATAATCCTCCTCCCTGGTGTTAGCCATGTTTATAATAGACAGTGCCATCTGAATAATCCTCCTCCCTGTTGTTAGCCATGTTTATAATAGACAGTGCCATCTGAATAATCCTCCTCCCTGGTGTTAGCCATGTTTATAATAGACAGCCATCTGAATAATCCTCCTCCTTGGTGTTAGCCATGTTTATAATAGACAGTGCCATCTGAATAATCCTCCTCCTTGGTGTTAGCCATGTTTATAATAGACAGTGCCATCTGAATAATCCTCCTACCTGGTGTTAGCCATGTTTATAATAGACAGTGCCATCTGAATAATCCTCCTCCCTGGTGTTAGCCAAGTTTATAATAGACAGTGCCATCTGAATAATCCTCCTCCCTGGTGTTAGCCAAGTTTATAATAGACAGTGCCATCTGAATAATCCTCCTCCCTAGTGTTAGCCATGTTTATAATAGACAGCCATCTGAATAATCCACCTCCCTGGTGTTAGCCATGTTTATAATAGACAGCCATCTGAATTTTCCTCCTCCCTGGTGTTAGCCATGTTTATAATAGACAGTGCCATCTGAATAATCCTCCTCCCTGGTGTTAGCCATGTTTATAATAGACAGTGCCATCTGAATAATCCTCCTCCCTGGTGTTAGCCATGTTTATAATAGACAGCCATCTGAATAATCCTCCTCCTTGGTGTTAGCCATGTTTATAATAGACAGTGCCATCTGAATAATCCTCCTCCCTGGTGTTAGCCATGTTTATAATAGACAGTGCCATCTGAATAATCCTCCTCCCTGTTGTTAGCCATGTTTATAATAGACAGTGCCATCTGAATAATCCTCCTCCCTGGTGTTAGTCATGTTTATAATACACAGCGCCATCTGAATAATCCTCCTCCCTGGTGTTAGTCATGTTAATAATAGACAGTGTCATCTGAATAATCCTCCTCACTGGTGTTAGCCATGTTTATAATAGACAGTGCCATCTGAATAATCCTCCTCCCTGGTGTTAGCCATGTTTATAATAGACAGTGCCATCTGAATAATCCTCCTCCTTGGTGTTAGCCATGTTCATAATAGACAGCCATCTGAATAATCCTCCTCCCTGGTGTTAGCCATGTTTATAATAGACAGCCATCTGAATAATCCTCCTCCTTGGTGTTAGCCATGTTTATAATAGACAGTGCCATCTGAATAATCCTCCTCCCTGGTGTTAGCCATGTTTATAATAGACAGTGCCATCTGAATAATCCTCCTCCCTGTTGTTAGCCATGTTTATAATAGACAGTGCCATCTGAATAATCCTCCTCCCTGGTGTTAGTCATGTTCATAATACACAGCGCCATCTGAATAATCCTCCTCCCTGGTGTTAGTCATGTTAATAATAGACAGTGTCATCTGAATAATCCTCCTCACTGGTGTTAGCCATGTTTATAATAGACAGTGCCATCTGAATAATCCTCCTCCCTGGTGTTAGCCATGTTTATAATAGACAGCCATCTGAATAATCCTCCTCCCTGTTGTTAGCCATGTTTATAATAGACAGTGCCATCTGAATAATCCTCCTCCCTGGTGTTAGCCATGTTTATAATAGACAGCCATCTGAATAATCCTCCTCACTGGTGTTAGCCATGTTTATAATAGACAGTGCCATCTGAATAATCCTCCTTACTGGTGTTAGCCATGTTTATAATAGACAGCCATCTGAATAATCCTCCTCCCTGGTGTTAGCCATGTTCATAATAGACAGTGCCATCTGAATAATCTTCCTCCCTGTTGTTAGCCATGTTTATAATAGACAGTGCCATCTGAATAATCCTCCTCCCTGGTGTTAGCCATGTTTATAATAGACAGCCATCTGAATAATCCTCCTCCTTGGTGTTAGCCATGTTTATAATAGACAGTGCCATCTGAATAATCCTCCTCCCTGGTGTTAGCCATGTTTATAATAGACAGTGCCATCTGAATAATCCTCCTCACTGGTGTTAGCCATGTTTATAATAGACAGTGCCATCTGAATAATCCTCCTCCCTGGTGTTAGCCATGTTTATAATAGACAGCCATCTGAATAATCCTCCTCCCTGTTGTTTGCCATGTTTATAATAGACAGTGCCATCTGAATAATCCTCCTCCCTGGTGTTAGCCATGTTTATAATAGACAGCCATCTGAATAATCCTCCTCCTTGGTGTTAGCCATGTTTATAATAGACAGTGCCATCTGAATAATCCTCCTCCCTGGTGTTAGCCATGTTTATAATAGACAGTGCCATCTGAATAATCCTCCTCACTGGTGTTAGCCATGTTTATAATAGACAGTGCCATCTGAATAATCCTCCTCCCTGGTGTTAGCCATGTTTATAATAGACAGCCATCTGAATAATCCTCCTCCCTGGTGTTAGCCATGTTTATAATAGACAGTGCCATCTGAATAATCCTCCTCCCTGTTGTTAGCCATGTTTATAATAGACAGTGCCATCTGAATAATCCTCCTCCCTGGTGTTAGCCATGTTTATAATAGACAGCCATCTGAATAATCCTCCTCCCTGGTGTTAGCCATGTTTATAATAGACAGCCATCTGAATAATCCTCCTCACTGGTGTTAGCCATGTTTATAATAGACAGCCATCTGAATAATCCTCCTCCTTGGTGTTAGCCATGTTTATAATAGACAGTGCCATCTGAATAATCCTCCTCCCTGGTGTTAGCCATGTTTATAATAGACAGTGCCATCTAAATAATCCTTCTCCCTGGTGTTAGCCATGTTTATAATAGACAGCCATCTGAATAATCCTCCTCTCTGTTGTTAGCCATGTTTATAATAGACAGTGCCATCTGAATAATCCTCCTCCCTGGTGTTAGCCATGTTTATAATAGACAGCCATCTGAATAATCCTCCTCACTGGTGTTAGCCATGTTTATAATAGACAGTGCCATCTGAATAATCCTCCTTACTGGTGTTAGCCATGTTTATAATAGACAGCCATCTGAATAATCCTCCTCCCTGGTGTTAGCCATGTTCATAATAGACAGTGCCATCTGAATAATCTTCCTCCCTGTTGTTAGCCATGTTTATAATAGACAGTGCCATCTGAATAATCCTCCTCCCTGGTGTTAGCCATGTTTATAATAGACAGCCATCTGAATTTTCCTCCTCCCTGGTGTTAGCCATGTTTATAATAGACAGCCATCTGAATAATCCTCCTCCCTGGTGTTAGCCATGTTTATAATAGACAGTGCCATCTGAATAAGCCTCCTCCATGTTGTTAGCCATGTTTATAATAGACAGTGCCATCTGAATAATCCTCCTCCCTGGTGTTAGCCATGTTTATAATAGACAGCCATCTGAATAATCCTCCTCACTGGTGTTAGCCATGTTTATAATAGACAGCCATCTGAATAATCCTCCTCCCTGGTGTTAGCCATGTTTATAATAGACAGTGCCATCTGAATAATCCTCCTCCCTGGTGTTAGCCATGTTTATAATAGACAGCCATCTGAATAATCCTCCTCACTGGTGTCAGCCATGTTTATAATAGACAGCCATCTGAATAATCCTCCTCCCTGGTGTTAGCCATGTTTATAATAGACAGCCATCTGAATAATCCTCCTCCCTGGTGTTAGCCATGTTTATAAAAGACAGCCATCTGAATAATCCTCCTCACTGGTGTTAGCCATGTTTATAATAGACAGCCATCTGAATAATCCTCCTCCCTGGTGTTAGCCATGTTTATAATAGACAGTGCCATCTGAATAATCCTCCTCCCTGGTGTTAGCCATGTTTATAATAGACAGTGCCATCTGAATAATCCTCCTCCCTGGTGTTAGCCATGTTTATAATAGACAGCCATCTGAATAATAATCCTCCCTGGTGTTAGCCATGTTTATAATAGACAGCCATCTGAATAATCCTCCTCACTGGTGTTAGCCATGTTTATAATAGACAGCCATCTGAATAATCCTCCTCCCTGGTGTTAGCCATGTTTATAATAGACAGCCATCTGAATAATCCTCCTCCCTGGTGTTAGCCATGTTTATAATAGACAGCGCCATCTGAATAATCCTCCTCCCTGGTGTTAGTCAAGTTTATAAAAAACAGTGCTATCTGCATAATCCTCCTCCCTGGTGTTAACCATGTTTAAATTTTTGCAGAACAAAATACTGCATTGTATGAGAAATGATTTCATGCATGCATTGTAAGAAATAAAGGATACACGAGTATATTCATTCATCTCTCTCCTTTCTCTAAAAAATGCCACTATTCATTATTGCTAATATTCTGCATCAAACTCCTAAATGAAATAACATCAATATTTAATTCAAATATTTTAAAAAATATTTGACTCTCTCTTTGGCAACTACTGATGGGCTAGACTGTGAATGTAAAAGACCTGATTCCCAATCAGTGCTAGGCTGATCTCAGTCTGCAAAAGTGGTGAAGAAAAATCTGCATATCATAAAATTTGCTATCACTGACCATAACGGGAAATTATCAAATCTGTACATGCGTGATGGTTTAAAATAGCCAATGCAAACATGTGTGATCTTAGGCAATTCTAATACACAATTCTACATTCACAGATTCTTTTATATTCTGTGTATTCTGGGCTGATCCCAGCTCAACTAGATTTGGTGCTAGGCAGAATCCAAGCTCAATGTAAAAGATTGATTTCCAATAGGTGCTAGGCTAATCCCAGCATTACAGTGTATTCTGTATTCTGGGCTGATCCCAGCTCAAGTAAAATGTGTGTTAGTCTGATTCCAGCATTCAGGTGTATTCTAAGCTGATCCCAGCTTAAGTAGATTTTGTCCCGCTGATTCCAGCATGCTAATGTATTCTAGGCTGATCCCCTCTTAACCAAGTCTATGCCAGGCTGATTCCCACATAAGAGTGTATTCTAGGTTGATCCCAGATTCATTGAATAGAGCTAGGCTGATCCCACATAAGAGTGTATTCTGGGTTTATCCCAGATTCTTTTAATAGAGCTAGGCTAATACCACATAAGAGTGTATTCTGGGTTGAGCTGTTTAACATTGCACCATGTGATAATACTGATTTGGTCTGGTACCTCTGTCATGAAGTGAGGTGGTAGTCCATGGGCTCTCTTATGAGGCCACCTTACAAAGAAAGGTGGACACAAAAAACATGTGGTTTCCCATGAAGCTTAGAATTATACTAAATCTGCAGCACTTGATGCAGACATGCCTACCATCCTGCATTTTGCATAGTTGTCCCCTAAATGCCCAAATTTGCCTTTTGCATCCCGCAAATACGCATTTAGTGTTGAAAGTCTGCAAAAGTGGTGAAGAAAAATCTGCATGTCATAAAATTTGCTATCACTGACCATAACGGGAAATTATCAAATCTGTACATGCGTGATGAAATAGCCAATGCAAACATGTGTGATCTTAGGCAATTCTAATATACAATTCTACATTCACAGATTCTTTTATATTCTGTTTGCAATGAATTGTTTCTTGAATCTGGACACAAAATTCATGGCTTCTAACAAGCAGTTGGATATTGAAGAATATGATTCAAAATTTACATCAAAAGAACACTCAATGTTTTTTGTAAAGAATACTTGAATGAGTATGAATTCTTCAAGCCAGGAAAAAATGCACACACAAATGCTTTCTGCAACATCAGTAATTGTGAATTTTCAATAAAGTCTGGAGGAATGTTTGATATATGCAGACACGTTTCAGGAAAAAGGCACTCTGACCTTGAAAAAGAAGTTAAATAAATTTTTGGAATTTTTTTATGCTATAGGCTGGATCTAGTTTCATCGTCTATGCTTAAGTTTGATGTAACTAGAGCTGAAATTATGCTAGTAGACATTATTACTGAACTCAATCTGCCTATGAGTGCACTTGATACATTTTCAAAAACTTTAAAATTTTGTTTAGTGACTCAGACATTGCTGAATAATTTCAGTGTGGTAGTTCAAAAGTAATTGCAATTGTTCCTCATTTTCAAGCTCTGTCCCTCATTTTTGGTGGTGGCATCCCTCAAAAATGTTTTCTAGGGTTAGCATGTCTGTTGATGTAATACCAACACTTAATATAAAGTTGATGAAGTAAACATCACAATAAACACACAACAGCAACTGTGTCCCACACAAGAAGAGTTAGGATTCCTTTTTCTTTTTTTAGGAACTCTTCAGTATGGAGGTTGCTTTTGTCCCAATATGTTAAAACCCATGAAACATAAGATCTATTTTTGTGAGAAATTTAACCTACAATGGTAAATGGCAGTGATATACCAAGAATGCATTGTGGTTGACTGAGAGTCACCACCCTCTTACCAGGCATGCATGGACTGTGATACATTCATTTATGCATCTTTTGACCGAAGAGTGCAATGTATGATTTTAATACTATGGGTGAGTAATACATTGAATGTAGTTCTACTTTGATGCAGAATGAAGTAGCTAGTTCAGTTGGTGGCCTATTTTACAAAATCAGACAATTTATATATATATATATATATATATATATATATATATATATATATATATATATATATATATATATATATATATATATATATATATATACACACATTTCCTGCTGTGAGTTATAATATACAGTAATGTGTACTGTTTGAACTGTTTGGTAGAGCACACATAAAAGAGTTTTGAACCCATTCTTACATTAATATTTGTAGCCACTGACATCATGCCGAGTGGGATCACCAGGATTTCGAAATTCTTTGGATGCCCTTCTTGATGTAATCACAGCACCTTCTAGTCCATCGGATAATACAAAGATCTCTCCACTAAAACTGCTGATTCAGCAAGCTACAAAGTCTAGAGATTCAGTTAGCGTGTCAACCATTCCAGTTGGCACTCAGGATGAAATATGGGGTCCACCTGTTACACTTCATGGACAGATGGGCCAAGTGTGTATTTTCCATGATGCCTTACAGCCATCCCAAGTCAAAGCTTTGTATACAGCAGGTTAGTTCTCTAGTCTTCAAGCATTGTAGTCTTCTTTCTTTACAAAGCAACAGTGATGACAGTTTATATTTTATAAAGAAAAACTACTTTGGGATATTCACTTTCTTTTTTACTCGGCACTGATAGGGAGACAAAGATGCAAAGTATTTTCTTAGAATGATGGCAGTATTGCCAATGGTGTTTGGAATGCATTTGAAAGTTATAAAACCCAGTGTTTTTTTCCATGAGATAAAATAATTCCATCAAATCATTATGTCTATTGGGAATGAACAGAATTCTGTTGTTGAATTATATACATATAATGGTACAGGTATGTATTAGAGAATGTGACATTACACATTTAGAATTTATTCCTTTACATTTAAATTATCTTCTTTTCAGGACCGAACCACTTGACTCTTTTCAGTGATGATTCAGAATTGTCCGATCTGCCTGGAAAACTTTTGGTACATTACAATGCCAAGGTAGGTGATGCATGTTAATAAGGCAGTAAGCCTCTAATGAAGTTTATATAGCAAAGAATGAGTTTAAAGTTTCAGCTGCTACATTTTCCGATCAAAGTTTATGTAAGAAGTAACAGGAGGAAGACACCTCATATTCATGATGAATTTTGCATCAAGACCCTAGGGTCAGTGTCCTAGGGTCAGACTAATTGACTGGGTGCATATTCTGGATAGGGAGGTGCACAATAGGATTTGTGATGGCAAGCCATTGCAGTTGCTGTAGCTAAATGTTGTAGAGTTTTGCCTTTTGAACAGTGAAGTCCACTACTAATGCTCCTCATGTACTGACTAAAAAAAACAAACTTTCTCTGGCATTGTTTGAGTCACATGGACTTCACATCTGAACAAGCCATTAAAAGCATGCAATATCTAATGTAACTCAAAGTAGAATAAAAAAGACTTTGACATGTAATAGTAGGACGTGTCAAAGGGCTTTAACATGTAAATAATATTATATTTTAAAAGGTTTTTAACATGTAATAATAGGTCGTTTCTAAAGGGCATTAACAATGTAATACTAAAACATGTCAAAAGGTATTAACGTGTGACATGTCAAAGGAGCATTAACATGTAGTATTAAGACATGTCAAAGGGCTTTGACATGAATAGTAAGACCTGTAAAATGGCTTTAACATGTAATAATATAACATGTTATAAAGGCTTAAACTAGTAATAGTGTGATATGTCAAAAGGGCTTTTACATATAATAGTAAGACATGTCAAAAAAGCATTGACATATATATTAAGACATGTCAAAAGGGCTTTGACATGTAAAAGTAAGACATGTCAAAAGTGTTTTAACATGTTATAATGACATTTGTCAAAATTTGTAAAATTGTTCTCTTTCTTTGCAGGCGTGTAAAAGTAATCAATGTATTGACCTTTCTGGCAACCAAAACCACGGTCAGTTGAATGGACAAAAGTGTGTTACATGGGACATTAAGGTATTTTACATGCATTTATTCTTTACCTTTATATATCTACCATTCTTGTATTTCCATTAGGAGAAATGAATATGATGTTAAATAATGCCACTAAATTCCATTTACTCCAAGATTTGTTAAAGTGCCCAATTTTAAAGATTGTCATCTCTTAATTTCTTCACACAGGATGTGATCAACTGTATTGGAGGAATCCAGGTCCTATTTCCACTACTTGAGCAGGTAAACAGAACTCAAGAACCCATCGAATTGGCCAGCCCTGATGTACAGGAACTAAAGAGACTTTTTCAGTCCCAGGACCATGAAGATTGGGTTGTCCTTCCAAGCAGTTCTTATGCAGGTTAATTACAGCTGAGTCAGCAGTAAAACAAAAATTGTCCATTTCATAACATTTTTAAGTTGGCCAGCCTTGGCTTTTAGAGTCTGATGCAGAAAGAGGAGCAAAACATCTTGATTGATCTTTCCACTTGTTCTTATTGGGGTCTGTGGGCCAGTCTGACTTTCAGGACTTACAGGGCCCGATACAGTCACAGAAGTATGTATGTGCTTTTTATAAAGCACCTAACATTTTCTCTGTATTCAGAATGCCACATCTCTGAAAGTAAGTGTCTAGATGCAATTTTATCATCCGCTTTGACCATGGCCTCTGTTCTTTATTTTTTGACTCTTTTAATCTAATTTTTGGTAGACATATAGCCACTCATGTGCTGATGTGCCATAATATGTTTATAATGTCTAGTATTAAAATGTCTAACATTTTGTGTTGATTTGAAAGATAAAAGTTTATAAATTTTCATACTTTCAGAGTTAGATTTTAAACTGAGACTTATTTGTGGCATTGAACAATATATGTTGGTTAGATGAATTCTCATCTCTCTCTAATAACATAAACAGATTTTACATTCCCATTCATTCTGTAAAAGGTGTATTAAAAAAAAAGATAGAAAAAATAAAAAATTCTTAAAATACACCGTCAGAATTTATTAAACAAAAAATTCTTAAAGTACATGGTCAGTATTTGTTAAATAAACCTTATTCCCTCAATCAAAATGAAGATTTTTTCTGGTAGTGCATCATTTTAAAAGTTCATAAAGAGTTTTCATAAAAACTAATGTTTCAAAGGGTGGAAGTTGATTAGTTAAGGTTTAGTCATCAGGAGTTTTGCTTGAGTCCTGTATGTATTATACTTGAAAACCTGACAGGGATTAGTTTTCTCCTTTTGGATAAATCCAGTAGTGACTTCATAAAAGTAGAAACCACTTTTATTTTATTCTACTGTATTCAGTATAATACCACACATGCCATAATAACTATTGACCCTAATTTTTGGTCAAAACTTACATGAAAATGATTTGTGCATGAGTTCAAGTGTGGTGATAATTGCATACCTTGTAGAATGGTTTTTGTTGTTGTTTTTCTGGGGCTTAACGCCATTTTCCAACACACGATAGGCTATACATGGCGGCCAGTATTAATGGTGGAGGAAGAAACTGGAAGATCTGCGGAAAGAACCACTGACCCACGAGAAGCTACTGGCAAGCTTTCTCACATATCCACATTTGCCAAATCTTAGACTAACCCACACAGATAAAGGTGAGATGGCAGTGATCCATAACGGAGAGCACTTTAGACCACTCGGCCTCCCCCCCTTGTAGAATGGCAATCAGTGTTAAATTTGCCTGGATATTCTTGGAACCAACCACCATTCATACTTGTTTCATTTCCACCAAAACTGAGGGCTCAATCAATCTCATTCTTACCTGCATTTAATTGGGTGTGACCATATTGAGAATAAACTTCTAAAGTAGTAAGTTTTCAACACAGAGAAAGGGAGCTAACTCAGTATAAGATACATTATTGGTGTCCACCTATTATAATGAGTTTTAACGTTGCAAAATTTACATAAATAAAATTTTTGTTAGTGTACAGTGGGGATATGTGGTCAAATATACCTAAATTATACTTTAATGTACAGTGGAGATTTTGTCAAATTTACTTATACTCTATTTTAGCAAGTGTACAATTGACATATTTGGTCAAATTTATCTAAATTATATTATTTGTAAGTGTACAGTGGGGATATTAGATCAAATGTACCTTTTTTGTAAGTGTACAGTAAAGATATTAGGTCAGATTTACCTAAAATAATTTTTTGTACATTGGGGCATTAAATCATGTACAGTACGAATTTCAAAGACTAATGTGGTTGTATTCCAAACTAGTACAGTACTAAGTATGATTTTCAAAGACTACTATGGCTGTATTCCAAACTAGTACAGTACTAAGTATAATTTTCAAAGACTACTGTAGTTGCATTCCAAACTTGTACAGTACTAAGTATGATTTTCAAAGACTAGAATGATTTTGTATTATTGATTATGATTTTCAAACAATAGGTTTTGTATTCCAGATTAGGATAGTACTAAGAATGGTTTTAAAAGACAAGTATGATTTGGTGGTATGATTTTCAAAGACTAGTATATTCTGTATTCCAAATTAGTACAGTATCAAGTATAATTTTTAAAGATTAATAAGTTTTTTATTGCAGACTATTTTGTATTGCAGACTAGTACAGTACTGTGATTTTCAATGACTAATATGGTTTGTAATCCAGATAAGAAGCTTCAGCAGAATCAGGTGGCAGGGTTTCTGACCCTCCTTCGAAACATGATGCAGACACACACCACAAACCAGGATACATTTGTGCGCACCTCTGGAGCAGCCACTCTCAGTGCTCTCCTGCAGAAGGTATGTGGACAGCAAAACATTTAAATTTACTCTAATAAGAAAGGCATTTTACTGTATTTACCTTATATGTTGGGACACCATATTTGTTGGAACACAATAAACTCATTTTTAAAGCAATTTTTTTTGTGTGCACTATATGTTCTGGGACACATCATTTTTTCGAGTCATAAGTTGCTTGACACCTTGTAGATCATTCAAAAATTACGTTTTGGAAAATGCACTCTAACTGAAATATCATTTTTAAAAATATAAAACTGTACTTGAGATAAAACTCTTTAATTCACTGTAGCAGCATCATGTCAACACAACACTTCTCATGCACACTTATGATCCATTCTTTCGTTGCATGAGTATATTTTTTTTTTAGCTTTTTCATACCATGAAAAACTTTATCATTGGAGGCAACACATCTCCTGAAGTAGACACTGCAAGGACTAGTCATATTTTTTAAAAAATCTGCACCAGTCCTTCTAATTCTCACAGTTTTAACCCACATCTTATCATCAATCCATCCAGGAATGAGATCAGAATAAACTAGAATTTCATCCTTGTTAATGATCATATTGTTGGCAAAATCATTTTCTTTGCTGGCCTTTATGAATTCATCAAATGATTTATTTCCTTCAAATCTTCTTTGTGATGATGGGTCATCAGTGTCCGTAAAAAAACAAAATAAACTAGAATTTCATCCTTGTTAATGATCATATTGTTGGTGAAATCATTTTCTTTGCTGGCCTTCATGAATTCATCAAATGATTTTATTTCCTTCAAATCTTCTTTGTGATGATGGGTCATCAGTGTCCATACATGATGCACTATATTGTGTCACTTAAAAAATTGTTGCATTGTTTCAATTTATTTCAAAATTCACATGAATCCTGGTAAAAAAAAACTAAAAGTAGCTTCTGTATCTTGGTGGACTCTTTATATTTAGGGAAAAAAAAACAATAAAAAGAAATGGCACACTTTAAAGAATCCATAGTTAGAATCCATGGTCAGCTTGCTTTGTATTGTAATAAACTTTGCTTTTATATCCCTTTTTAAAAAACAGCTTAAATGTATTTTAAGTCGGCTTTTGAGGTTGGCTTGCTTAATAATAAAAATAACCATTGTCCTTGATCTTCTGTTGGTAAGTTCAAACAATGACTTTACTGCTTGTTGCCAGTTGTGTTTATTCACTACCTGGGGTTCTATTTGCTTGGCCCCTGTAGTTATAATTAATACAAATGGGCACTGATATCTGCGGGTAAATAGTATATACAGCAATAACTTGCTTTAATAATACTTTTTGTAATCCATGCTTTCAAAAAGATTGTCATTTGCACTAAAGTGAATATATTTTCAAAAAATGATTTTTATTTGCAAGATACCGTTATATAGTCAACTTGATTCAGTCTTGGTTATTTTGCACCTAACACTGTGTCATGCTTGAATGGCAGTTGTCTTCCAAAAATTGTTTGATCATTTCCCTTTGATGATTCTGTTGTATCCAGTTTTCAGTCAGATAACATATTCAAACCTTTGAGTTCAACCAAAACCGATTTGTTTGTCAAGGTTCATGTCAATAAACCGATATAGCTTGGATGCCGATGATACATATATGGAGTTAGTAGATATATTTATTCTTTAATGTTCAAGAATAAAAAAGTAACAAATGATAACAATACAAGGTTAGTTTATTTCATTTTATTATGAAATAAGCATTTTGTTTTTATGGCAACATGCAGGATGTTTGTGCAAATTCAACAGAAATTTATTTTGATTCTTAAGTTTAGGGACATATGACTGAGGTGAAGAAAACTTTCACCATAAGTTCTGGGACAGTAGAAAAAAATAACTGTTGAATCATGCCCCAATATATATAGAAAATACTGTAGTTTACAAGCTCTAAGCAAAGAATTTATGATGTAACAGGATGTTGGTATCACCTAATCAATGAATTTTGAACTAATATTGTTAATGGGTCATGATTCATCCATAAATGTCTTTATGGAATATAATGTCTTTTTTTTAAATGGCAGGTTTAAAAGTGTCATAGTTAAATGTAACAGTTATAATCATAAATTTATAGGTGCAAAGTCTTTTCAAAAATTATATTTTTCTATTGAATTTTAATTTTAGTACTATGTCTTGATCATTTGCATTTTAAATGCTAGGATGAAGAGTTACACTCTCTTATTAGTCAGGTCCAAATGCATATAGCATAGATCAAGATTTGTTGTACCTTGATGTACCAGCAAGTCAGGGTCTATATTTTTTTGTTGTACTGATTAGTCCTAGAAAACTGTAGATTGCTAGATCTGCTGGCCCGGTGTACAGCAGCTTCTGCATCTCTGTAGTTAGTTTGTAGTGGGACTCAACTTACAAGCAAGTTTATTAGGTAACTTTATTTATAAAGTTTTTGTTTATAATATCAACATGATGAACTAAAACACCTAACAAGTGAATAATCTGGCAACCATTTTTTAAAAACTTTATTTTTCTTACTTCACATATTCTCTTGTAGCATCTTCAGCCAATATGTTATTTTGGTCCTTTCTTATTATTTTTGTGAAACTAGTTTTATGCATACCAAATTAATAGTCATTGGCTTAAATTAGCTTATAAATGGAAATTATGAAATGGGTCACCTTTGATAATTATAAATTAGCATAATTTTCAAATACTAATTTAAAACATTTACATTTTAGACTCTCTTAACACCTACCTCTACTCATTGACCCTCGACTGAAAAGAAATGATTCTTTATTACATAAAATCTTTTCTATGTATAATTAATCTCCTAGCATAGACTGGATGGCTTAATTTTGTCAAAAAATAGTTAAAAATGACACTCTAACTGCACTTGCATATTTTGCTTTTTCTGTCATGAATAATCCCAGGAGAAAGACTAAAACAAATGCTTATTTGCTCATGGTTACTATTTGATTATATTACTAAAACATTTTGTGAATTTGTATTCAGCCATTTGATCTTCAGAACATCTTACAGGTGAACCCCAAGCTAATTGACGTTCATGTACTGATGGCAATACAGTTACTGGTGGAGGCAACAGCAGCAACCAACAAGGTTTTGCTAAACCATTTGTACCAAAACATTCTTTTTGACTTCCGCATTTGGAGCAAGAGTGATTTTCCTGTCAGGATAGGTAAAACAAATTCTTCTGGTGAACTTGAGAGTAGATTTGAGTTTTTTTGGTGCTTAGGAGTATTATCAAAATTGTATATTGTGTATTTATTAATTGAATACAAAACTGAAAATGTAGGGATGTAAAATGATGTTAGCCTTGATCCTTGCTATTAGGTATAATCAAAAATGTGTGTATTTGTGTGTGTGTGTGTGTGTGTGTGTGTGTGTGTGTGTGTGTGTTTGTGTGTGTGTGTGTGTTCAGTCTTGTTTTTGGTAGTTTTCAAGAAAGCTTTAGTATTCTTGACCCAGTTACACATATCTGTCCCAAGTGATACATAGATATCAAACTCACTCAGGAAAGCTATTGATATGTCCTATGATAAGGATATTCACTGAGTCTTTAGTCTGATAGGAAACATTCATTATGTAGTCATAAACCTAAGACATATTCATCATGGAGTCATTTCCCTAATCAGATATATTCATCATGGAGTGACAGACCTAAGAGGTTGTATTCATCATTGAGAAATGAACCAAATAGGTTGTATTCATCATGGAGTCATTACAATAATAAGATATATTCATCATGGAGTCATTACACTAATCAGATATATTCATCATGGAGTCATTATACTAATCAGATATATTCATCATGGAGTCATTATACTAATCAGATATATTCATCATGGAGTCATTATACTAATCAGATATATTCATCATGGAGTCATTACACTAAGCATATATATTCATCATGGAGTCATTATACTAATCAGATATATTCATTATGGAGTCATTATACTAATCAGATATATTCATCATGGAGTCATTACACTGATCAGATATATTCATCATGGAGTCATTACACTGATCAGATATATTCATCATGGAGTCATTACACTAATCAGATATATTCATCATGGAGTCATTACACTAATCCGATATATTCATCATGGAGTCATTATACTAATCAGATATATTCATCATGGAGTCATTACACTGATCACATATATATTAATCATGGAGTCATTACACTAATCAGATATATTCATCATGGAGTCATTACTCTAATCAGATATATTCATCATGGAGTCATTACACTAATAAGATATATTCATCATGGAGTCATTACATTAATCTGATATATTCACCATGGAGTCATAATACTACTCAGATATATTCATCATGGAGTCATTACACTAATCAGATATATTCATCATGGAGTCATTACACTACTCAGTTATATTCATCATGGAGTCATTACACTAATCAGATATATTCATCATGGAGTCATTACACTAATCAGATATATTCATCATGGAGTCATTACACTACTCAGATATATTCATCATGGAGTCATTACACTAATCATATATATTCATCATGGAGTCATTATACTAATCAGATATATTCATCATGGAGTCATTACACTAATCAGATATATTCATCATGGAGTCATTACACTAATCAGATATATTCATCATGGAGTCATTACACTACTCAGTTATATTCATCATGGAGTCATTACACTAATCAGATATATTCATCATGGAGTCATTACACTAATCAGATATATTCATCATGGAGTCATTACACTACTCAGATATATTCATCATGGAGTCATTACACTAATCATATATATTCATCATGGAGTCATTATACTAATCAGATATATTCATCATGGAGTCATTACACTAATCAGATATATTCATCATGGAGTCATTACACTAATCAGATATATTCATCATGGAGTCATTACACTACTCAGATATATTCATCATGGTGTCATTACACTACTCATATATATTCATCATGGAGTCATTACACTACTCAGATATATTCATCATGGAGTCATTACACTACTCAGATATAGTCATCATGGAGTAATGAACCTATTCATCATGGAGTCATTAACCTATAAGGATATATTCATCACAGGCTCATGAATCCAATATGATATATTCATCTTAGAGTCATGAACCTCATAAGATATATTCATCATGGAGTCATTACACTAATCAGATATATTCATCATGGAGTCATTACACTAATCCGATATATTCATCATGGAGTCATTATACTAATCAGATATATTCATCATGGAGTCATTACACTGATCAGATATATATTAATCATGGAGTCATTACACTAATCAGATATATTCATCATGGAGTCATTACTCTAATCAGATATATTCATCATGGAGTCATTACACTAATCAGATATATTCATAATGGAGTCATTACACTAATCCGATATATTCACCATGGAGTCATAATACTACTCAGATATATTCATCATGGAGTCATTACACTAATCAGATATATTCATCATGGAGTCATTACACTGATCAGATATATTCATCATGGAGTCATTACACTAATCAGATATATTCATCATGGAGTCATTACACTAATCCGATATATTCATCATGGAGTCATTATACTAATCAGATATATTCATCATGGAGTCATTACACTGATCAGATATATATTAATCATGGAGTCATTACACTAATCAGATATATTCATCATGGAGTCATTACTCTAATCAGATATATTCATCATGGAGTCATTACACTAATAAGATATATTCATCATGGAGTCATTACATTAATCTGATATATTCACCATGGAGTCATAATACTACTCAGATATATTCATCATGGAGTCATTACACTAATCAGATATATTCATCATGGAGTCATTACACTACTCAGTTATATTCATCATGGAGTCATTACACTAATCAGATATATTCATCATGGAGTCATTACACTAATCAGATATATTCATCATGGAGTCATTACACTACTCAGATATATTCATCATGGAGTCATTACACTAATCATATATATTCATCATGGAGTCATTATACTAATCAGATATATTCATCATGGAGTCATTACACTAATCAGATATATTCATCATGGAGTCATTACACTAATCAGATATATTCATCATGGAGTCATTACACTACTCAGATATATTCATCATGGTGTCATTACACTACTCATATATATTCATCATGGAGTCATTACACTACTCAGATATATTCATCATGGAGTCATTACACTACTCAGATATAGTCATCATGGAGTAATGAACCTATTCATCATGGAGTCATTAACCTATAAGGATATATTCATCACAGGCTCATGAATCCAATATGATATATTCATCTTAGAGTCATGAACCTCATAAGATATATTCATCATGGAGTCATTACACTAATCAGATATATTCATCATGGAGTCATTACACTAATCCGATATATTCATCATGGAGTCATTATACTAATCAGATATATTCATCATGGAGTCATTACACTGATCAGATATATATTAATCATGGAGTCATTACACTAATCAGATATATTCATCATGGAGTCATTACTCTAATCAGATATATTCATCATGGAGTCATTACACTAATCAGATATATTCATAATGGAGTCATTACACTAATCCGATATATTCACCATGGAGTCATAATACTACTCAGATATATTCATCATGGAGTCATTACACTAATCATATATTCATCATGGAGTCATTACAATACTCAGTTATATTCATCATGGAGTCATTACACTAATCAGATATATTCATCATGGAGTCATTACACTAATCAGATATATTCATCATGGAGTCATTACACTACTCAGATATATTCATCATGGAGTCATTACACTAATAATATATATTCATCATGGAGTCATTATACTAATCAGATATATTCATCATGGAGTCATTATACTAATCAGATATATTCATCATGGAGTCATTACACTGATCAGATATATTCATCATGGAGTCATTACACTAATCAGATATATTCATCATGGAGTCATTACTCTACTCAGATATATTCATCATGGTGTCATTACACTACTCATATATATTCATCATGGAGTCATTACACTACTCAGATATATTCATCATGGAGTCATTACACTACTCAGATATATTCATCATGGAGTCATTACACTACTCAGATATATTCATCATGGAGTCATTACACTAATCAGATATATTCATCATGGAGTCATTACACTACTCAGATATATTCATCATGGAGTCATTACACTACTCAGATATAGTCATCATGGAGTAATGAACCTATTCATCATGGAGTCATTAACCTATAAGGATATATTCATCACGGGCTCATGAATCCAATATGATATATTCATCTTAGAGTCATGAACCTCATAAGATATGTTCATCATGCATTTAAAATTCTTTTCACCAACATGATTAAGATCTGAATTTTGAATCTGATTGTTGCGATAGGCACATATTATGGCTGTACTCTTCTTTAACTTTTTTACAGATATGTTATTGTTGGGGTCACTACAAAGATTTGCATAATATTTTAAGAGACATTGATTATCAAGACCTAATTGAACAAAAACGAACTTGCCATTCTTTAAAAAGAAATATATACAATTTTGATATGAGATAACTGTACTCAAGCAACAGATTCATTTATCTTTAATTTGTGTCTCTTTGCTATATTTTTTCTCATTGTTTTAACACATTTTTGACATTCTTTATGTTTGCTAGAAAGATGTTTACTTTTTAACTCAGGACATATCCAGTATTTGTCCACCATTATCAAAGATGACAGAAGACACTTCAGAAAAATATTTGGAGTTCAGTACATGCTTGATGTCATCAGGAGTCACTATAGGTATTATTGAGTTCTGTCCTCAGACAGCCGTTATTTAAAGATATTTTTGGACACATTTATTTTCCATCTATATGCTTCTATTGACTATATATTATTATTTGAAGAAACAGGTCATGTTCAGTCCTGCATCAAGATTATTGGAATTCCTCAGTAATCATGTTCTCTGCCTATCTATTTGTCTGTCTGTCTCTGTTAATTGACACTTAATTGTACCATGCATAGCTCTGCAGTCATTGCATATAACTTGATGCCATTTCTTAGTAATGCTTATAACGATTATTAATGAGTTAGTGTCCTATTTCCATGAAAATTACACCATTATAGCAGATCCTTTTGTCCCTAGAATTATTTGGAATATTTACATAGTATTATAAACCTTGCTGTACCTTTCATTCATTTTGTTTTGTCAACACTTTGTTTGAATGAGTTGTGGACTCTAATCTAAAGATGTTCCTTGCAAGCAGCATAATTGTACAATCTTTACATGTAATTGATGTAATTCGGTTGGGTAACTTGGATAGAGTTATTTTCCTTTTTCCATCTCTACTAGATCAGATAATTGTAACCAATATAACTCAAGAACCATTCAGAATAATCTGATTCAGTTTGATTTGTCTCAAGACATGGATGTGCCTCATTTGAGTTTGATCGCAGTAACACCAATTTGATATAGTTATTGCCCTTGACAACTTCATATTTGCATATGAGGTGTTACTTGTAATTGGCTGATGAATCATTCAGCATATTTTAATGCAATTTCATATAAACATTGTACTTTGTACTTTAGTATCATTTATTTGGAATTAGCCTGTTTAAAAAAGTTATGGCCCCTGTTTACTCATCCTTCTTGTACTTTCTGCAAGAAGACTTCCATACAGTTTGTCGAATTTCAGCCAGATATGGCATATGGCTTCAAATTGATTGGGCCTCCAGTTAGTTATATTTTCAGAATTCTACACTTAACAGGAGATATAGCCTACAACAAGATTAAAATAAATTGATAAATATTGCATGGGTATTCAATGAATATAAGTCAACAATTAAGAAATGCCAGTAGAGTTATGTTTTAGATGGTGGCATTTAAGCAGGAAACCAGGCACAGAAACAAGTCAAACCATCTCAACTGAAACACTGACTACCACATTTTTGTAGACAAGTATGTAAAACAATAATTTGTTTCATTTCATTTCTGCTTAAATGGCTGGCTTGGTCTGATGCAGTGCCTTACATGACAACTTTGCCATTTTGGCTAATGTAAATATATTATCCTTACTTTGTATATAACATGTAATCAGAGAGATGTCACAACTTAATGCAAAACAAAGCATATTAAATGAGGCATCTTTATCTAATTCAGATTCACTTTCTTACATTTATGTAGTTTCATCAAATAAAAGTGGTATTTGGCATCATGTGATAAATCACATTTTATTCTGCTGATATGAAATTTATTAAACACTTCTTTTGCTTGCTGAGGCTTGCAAAAAGGTGGGAAATTATTTGAAATTACAGAAGAAAATTTATATCGCAGAGGCATGTTAAGATTACATGAATTCTGTTTATTTTGCTTCCTTTTTCTAAATTCAGTAGTAGGAGTGGGCTGTCAGAAGAAGATGCCAAAACAATACGTGTTTCTCTCCTAAACCTGATCAAGTACTATGTAGCAAAGGAGATTACATATGATGAACTCAACAGCATGGTCAGTTTCATTATTACTGTCAGGCAAGAGGACATGGTAAGTTGATTTTATACAGCTGGGTTTGTTATTCTGTTGTTGTCTTTGGTTTCATTGATCACGTGTTGAATTTAGCCTCATTTCTCTCTAACTGTCACACATGCAATCATGAAAATTGTATAGTTACATTCAATTTAAACGCTACTGTCAATTACTAGCAAAAGTAGTGCACAATGATCCTTCATTGAGTATTTGAACTATTGGCATATAGGTCCACTTCTTTAACAGTGTTACCTGTATGGTCATGAAACTTGATAAATACATTTTTGATAAGAACTTTCACAGTAATATTGAAGCTTGCGCTAAAATCTAAATTCTTTGCCAATTCATGAAACATACAAGGAGTTCATCTTAGCATGAAATTGTGATATGTCAAACAAAAATGAATGTGACCAACTTTTCAGAAGTCAGTCATTCTTCCTTAAAATTATCTATTTTTAATTTTTTCCTGCACAGGAAGAACTCTGAATTTTGTATAGCAACATTTAGGAACAAAGGAGTAGGATAAAATATTGGAATGTCTCCATTTACTTTAGATTCTTTGGAAGCTGCTCATCCCTTTTGGTCAACAGTGGACTCTTCTTTTAGAATTTTGTGAGTTCTGCCTCAGAAAGTAATTTTTTAGTCCTATGAAATTGACTATTTTGTCCATATATTTTCAGCATTATATTTAATTATGATTGATATCATTCCTTTTTTCCAGATCTGTGAAATTCTAGATATCTTTTTGTCCCTTCTGGAGAGCAGCCGGAAGCAGGACCAATTATACCTCCTGCTGTTTGAGCAGCAAATGGCTGACATGTTTTATGGGCTTCTGGCCTTGCCAGGATACACTATTGTCTTCTATGAGAAAATTATAAAGGTGGGTATCACACTAATATTATACCATGTCATCAAAATACATTTTATTCTTCCTATTTAAGGATGCCATGACATCTGCATCAAAATACATTTTATTCTTCATATTTAAGGATGCCAACTTGTTCAGAGGTAGTAGCCCTATTTTTACATAAAACTATACATATTTTCTTCTGAGAAAATGTAAAGAATAAATTTGATTATTGTGTAGGGATACAGCAGATATGTCAGTCTGAGATTTATTCATAAGCCATATAGAACAAGTTCTTTTCCCCTATAATAACAACAATTGAATGTGATTTTTTTTATTTACTGTGTACTTTCATTTTTACACTAGCTTAATATTTTTAGTTTTACAGTATGAAATTAAATTTATAAAAAGTTTGATTTACATCATCAAAGTATGTCATTGTGCAGACATCGATGTTGAGTCAAAAGTAACTTCTGTCTGTGTGTATGTTTCAGAATTTTAGATTAAACATCAGTATTGGCTGAAAAAAACAGTGAAATTTTCTAGAAAGATCTAATATTTCTTACTGCTTGTTATATTTTCCCACAAAAAGTGTATTTTAATCTTGCCTTTTTTAGCACCAAATGTTTCTTTCAGCACTACATAACCAGATTGTGCTGGTGTGGCATTTAACTTTATACATGCATACTTAACATTTAGAACTAACTTCCATAGTGTTAGAATTAAAACATTTAGTCTTTGATATTAATCTCGCAAGAATTAGGGATAATATGTTTGCCATTTAATCATTGGGCAAAAAGATGAAAATAGAAAAAAAGAAGTTATGGAAATTACTGTATGTACTTTAGTACAAATTTTATTTTATTCAGCTGTTTTTAATATTTACAAATTTGGCAGCCATTATCCAGTTGTGTGTGTGTGTGTGTGTGTGTGTGTATATATATATATATTCCATAAAGTATATTATAGAATAATAAAGATTGATAAAATGTTACAATTATTTCAACCAAATTTGGTACAAAGTAAAGAATTGAACACACCAAAACACTTGTATAAATAACAAATGTTTAATTCATGCATCATCCTTCATAATACACAGGTGCTATGTATCTTGCTGAAGACAGACAGAGTTTATGAAAAGAGCAAAAATCGGTTACGACTGCTAGACTGTGGATACTTGGGATTGGTTGGGCTGATGCAGGGTTGTGAGGTGTCTGTACCTACTATCAAGAGATTCTTGGAGCAAGTGTCCATAACAGGTAGACATTATATAACTATGCTTACACATTTGCAATTTATCCGATTGTTTTATCGTCACTGTTTGTTGCAATGAATTGCATTGTTGTGAAATTGTATGATTTAGTGTCCTACAAAATTAACTTTTTCAGCAATAAAACAAAATATTGTACAATTTCTTGAAGTATAGATAAAGGTCATGTATTTTAGGATTTGATATATTAGTGGTAATGTTAGTGTTTGATTAGATTCATTAACACATTGGTAACATTCACGTTTTGGACGACAGTTAAACCACATATTTGCCCTGAGGAAAATCCTCAGATAAACAGCTTATATTCCACACATTAGTTCATGATTGTTCCAGTAAATTAATTATGAGACAGAAAAAAAGCCACTTTCAGTGTGGACTATTTACACCTAATTGTAATTCTGAATCTTCTGTATTATTTTCATATGAACTTTCTCAATAATCAAAGAAACCTAAAATTTTTATTTTAAAAATATTCAAACCTGTCTACAACAGCCACCCATGGTACAAGGCAAAAGTGTCCTTTGTAGACAGGTGAACTTAGTAGGCAAGTGCAGCTGTCAAGACAAATTTATGTACATTAAGCTGAACAGTATTATCAAAATTATTATTATTTCAGTTATTAGTATTAGCAATAGGTGTATGCTACCAAGATGTATGTATTTTGTTTAGCTATATCAAGACAACTACACTGTGATTATGCACTCATTTATCTATTTATCTGTCTGTCTGTCTGTCTATCTGTCTGTCTATCTATCTATCTATCTATCTATCTATCTATCTATCTATCTATCTATCTATCTATCTATCTATCTATCTATCTATCTCTCTGTCTGTCTGTCTGCCTGTATGTCGGTCTGTTTGTCTATCTATCTACCGATCCATCTATCTATCTATCTATCTATCTATCTATCTATCTATCTATCTGTCTGTCTGTCTGTCTGTCTGTCTGTCTATCTATCTATCTATCTATCTATCTATCTATCTATCTATCTATCTATCTATCTATCTATCTATTATCTATCTATCTATCTATCTATCTATCTATCTATCTATCTATCTATCTATCTATCTATCTAAATGAACACATTCATTGATCTTTTTCATTCACATGCACACACACTAACACACAAAAACTTTTATTTCATTATCAGTAGAAATGGCTGTTAAATAAAATTAAAGATTGACAGCTTACTTGTAAATTGTGAAACACATGACTAACTTTTTGTTAGTCATGAAAACGTGTTCACTCTTGAAACAATTGATGAATTAAGTGGTTGCTCTAACTCTCCAAGATAAAATGACAGACAGCTTTTGTTTGCAGCCTTTGATGATTAAGTAAAACTTCCTGGGAATGTTGAAATATTAATCTTAGTTTCCTCTGACCTTTCTCACCCTGATTTTGACTTTTGAACGTATATCTTGGGGTGTAGGGTCAGAGTCAGTTGTCTATCAAAATTGGAATTCCCCACCACAAAGCCAGATTCATCAAGCAGAAAGCAAGTGTCATTTGAGAAGTCACATGATGCATAATAATCTAAAGCATTCTCTTAAAAACAATACTTGTATTCTACAGTATTTTCCTAATACAATACTGGTATTCTACAGTCTTCTCCTACCACACAAAACTGAGTATTCTTAAGTATTCAATGTTGATATTATAGAAAATTCTCTTAATAATGTACTGGTATTCTAGAGTATTGCTCAAAGACAATACTGATATTCTAGGGTATTCTATTTTTCCAACACAGTAATGACACTTTGGAATATTCTTCCAGTCCAGTACTGGTATTCTGGAGTAGTCTTTTAACACAATACTAGTATTCTGTAGTAATTATTCTAACAGTACTGGTATTCTAGATTATTCTCCTAACACAATACTCTATTCTAGAATATTCTTTTAACACAATACTAGTATTCCAGAGGATTCATTCAACAAAGTACTGGCATTCTAGAGTATTCTTCCAACATAGTAATGACCTCCTAGATTATTCTTCAAGCTCAGTATCTGCATTATAGAGTATTATTCTAACAAAATACTGGTATTCTAAAGTATTCTCTTAATACACTACTGATATTCTTGAGTATTCTTCCAATGCAATACTAGTATTTTAGAGTATTCTCCTAACACAGTACTGATATTCTTGAATATTCTTCTAACACATTACTGATATTCTATTCTTCTAACACACTATTGATATTCTTGAGTATTCATACAACACCACAGTACTGGTATTCTAGAGTATTCTCCTAACACAGTACTGATATTCTTGAGTATTCTTCCAACAAAATACTGATATTCTTGAGCGTTCTCCAAACACAGTACTGATATTCTTGTGTATTCTGCAGACATTGAACTTGTATCCTAGATTATTCTCCTTTTACATTAATGGCATTCAAGAATATTATCTGGGGAGTACAAGCTGTAAAAGCATTGGTGTCTGAACACCAATTAGGCATGCTGATTATTTTTCATATCTGGATAATTTTGTGAACTGCAGTGAGGATAATTTATATTCCATATATAGAGTTTGATCTAATCTTCAAATTTTTTACTTATTTGTTTACAATATATTTTTTTCAGATACAAGCCATAGCTACAATGCAGTGCTGGCAGTTTTACAGTTGATCCAGTCAAGTGGTTTTGATATCAAGTTGGCAGCCAGTCAGCAGGTATTATACTTGTATCAAATTATCAGACATTAAGCAGGTAATATCCTCATATCAAGTTGGCATCCAGTCAGCAGGCATTGTACATACATTAAGTTGTCTGGACCTCACCAGTGGTCTAAGTGATTAGAGCATCTGCCTCAGATGTGGGAGGTCTTTGGTTCGAATCCTGGCTGAGTCATAGCAGCTTCCTCACTTGGCGCTGATCCAGGTATCAGGATAATGTGACTGGGTGGGGCATGATTCTTCATGTGTGCAGCATGATGCCCCAGTTCTAGACTTTATTATAAACTGCCGCACTGCAGACATGGCAGCAATATGACTAAAACTGTTAAAGCTACATTAAAAATCTAAATCACACACACTAAAGTTGTCAGCCAGTCAGCAGGCATTGTACTTTTATCAGTCAGTTGGTCATAAAGCATTGTATTTGTATCAAGTTGTCAGTCAGTCAGTAAGTGGGCATTGTACTTGTATTAAGAAGTCAATCAGGCATTGCACTTGTATCAAATTGTGAGTTAGTTCAAATTGTACTTGTATTAAGAAATCAGTCAGCAGGCATTGCACTTGTATCAAGTTGTCAGTCAGTCAGTGGGTATTGTACTTGTATTAAGAAGTCAGTTAGCAGGCATTGTACTTGTATCAAGTTGACAGTCAGTCAGTGGGCATTGTACTTGTATCAAGTTGTCAGTCAGTCAGTCGGCATTGTACTTGTATTAAGAAGTCAGTCAGCAGGCATTGTACTTGTATCAAGTTGTCAGTCAGTCAGTGGGCATTGTACTTGTATCAAGTTGTCAGTCATCAGGCATTGCATTTGTATCAAGTTGTCAGTCAGTGGGCATTGTACTTGTATCAAGTAGTCAGTCATCAGGCATTGCACTTGTATCTAGTTGTCCGTCAGTGGCATTGTACTTGTATTAAGTAGTAAGTCAGCAGGCATTGTACTTTATCAAGTTGTCAGTTAGTGGGCATTGTACTTGTATTAAGTAGTCAGTCAGCAGGCATTGTACTTTATCAAGTTGTCAGTTAATGGCCATTGTACTTGTATTAAGTAGCAAGTCAGCAGGCATTGTACTTTATCAAGTTGTCAGTTAGTGGGCATTGTACTTGTATTAAGTAGTCAGTCAGCAGGCATTGTACTTTATCAAGTTGTCAGTTAGTGGGCATTGTACTTGTATTAAGTAGTAAGTCAGCAGGCATTGTACTTTATCAAGTTGTCAGTCAGTGGGCATTGTACTTGTATCAAGTAGTCAGTCATCAGGCATTGCACTTGTATCTAGTTGTCCATCAGTGGCATTGTACTTGTATTAAGTAGCAAGTCAGCAGGCATTGTACTTTATCAAGTTGTCAGTCAGTGGGCATTGTACTTGTATCAAGTAGTCAGTCATCAGGCATTGCACTTGTATCTAGTTGTCCGTCAGTGGCATTGTACTTGTATTAAGTAGTAAGTCAGCAGGCATTGTACTTTATCAAGTTGTCAGTTAGTGGGCATTGTACTTGTATTAAGTAGTAAGTCAGCAGGCATTGTACTTTATCAAGTTGTCAGTGGGCATTGTACTTGTATTAAGTAGTAAGTCAGCAGGCATTGTACTTTATCAAGTTGTCAGTTAGTGGGCATTGTACTTGTATTAAGTAGTCAGTCAGCAGGCATTGTACTTTATCAAGTTGTCAGTTAGTGGGCATTGTACTTGTATTAAGTAGTAAGTCAGCAGGCATTGTACTTTATCAAGTTGTCAGTTAGTGGGCATTGTACTTGTATTAAGTAGTCAGTCAGCAGGCATTGTACTTGTATCAAGTTGTCAGTTAGTGGGCATTGTACTTGTATTAAGTAGTCAGTCAGCAGGCATTGTACTTTATCAAGTTGTCAGTTAGTGGGCATTGTACTTGTATTAAGTAGTAAGTCAGCAGGCATTGTACTTTATCAAGTTGTCAGTTAGTGGGCATTGTACTTGTATTAAGTAGTCAGTCAGCAGGCATTGTACTTGTATCAAGTTGTCAGTTAGTGGGCATTGTACTTGTATTAAGTAGTAAGTCAGCAGGCATTGTACTTTATCAAGTTGTCAGTTAGTGGGCATTGTACTTGTATTAAGTAGTCAGTCAGCAGGCATTGTACTTGTATCAAGTTGTCAGTTAGTGGGCATTGTACTTGTATTAAGTAGTCAGTCAGCAGGCATTGTACTTGTATCAAGTTGTCAGTTAGTGGGCATTGTACTTGTATTAAGTAGTCAGTCAGCAGGCATTGTACTTGTATCAAGTTGTCAGTTAGTGGGCATTGTACTTGTATTAAGTAGTAAGTCAGCAGGTATTGTACTTGTATCAAGTTGTCATCTAAAAGTGTTATACAATTATTATGCATTTCATAATTTGATATTTAAAAATATCAGTGGGACAAAAATGATATTGCAGCAGTAGTGAGAATATCTTTCTTTTTCCATTGGGAACTATATCTGCCCTTATGTGTGTTATTCAAAATCCCTCCATTCCCTTCCTCTCTTTCCCCATCAGGATGAATAGATCTTAAAATGAGTCAAAACTGTTGACCCTCTAGCATACATTTATTTATTCATTGAGTATGTGCCATTAAAAATAATTGCAAATTAACTTTAAACAAAAAAAGTCTTAAATTATTAGCTTTTTAATAATTAGATTTTCCAATGAATCGTTCAAATTGACAGTGACTGAACTCACATAACCTGCGCTATTCAGTTTTCTGTGCCACTCATATGTTATCATTTACCTATTACACCGAACCACAAGAAGCTTTCTCACTTACCCACATTAGCCGAGTCTGGACTCGAACTCACGCAATTAGAGCTGAGAAGGCGGAGATCTGTAATGGTCAGTGATTTAGACCACTCGGCCACTCGGGGGCCCTCCAACCTTGGTAATTGCTTGTGCAGTTTTTGTACAGTTTTTGTTTATGTTTATAAAACCCTTTTGGTGTACATATTTGGCATCTAATTTATGTACAGTGATCATTTACTATAGAGCACTGTAGTACATAATACAGTCCTCATTATAATACGGGAACGATCATGAATCCCATTATTCTGGTTAGACAATGTTCTTCCATATAATTAACCCCATTTTAAGACAACCTTGCCTCTACCCTATTACTCTTGTATGGCTACCTAGAACTGTATTATAAAGAGGGACAACTGTATTATATATGATGCACCCTAGGTTTAGGCAGCCTCACCTAATCCTGGTACTCTTGTATGGCAACCTTGAGCTCTGTTGTATGAGAGTTGTATCATATATAATGCACCATAGGATAAGGCAACCTTGCCTGTATCCTGTCACTCTTGTATGGCAACCTTGAGCTCTGTTGTATGACAGTTGTATCATATATAATGCACCATAGGATAAGGCAACCTTGCCTGTATCCTGTCACTCTTGTATGGCAACCTTGAGCTCTGTTGTATGAGAGTTGTATCATATATAATGCACCATAGGATAAGGTAACCTTACCTGTATCCTGTCACTCTTGTATGGCAACCTTGAGCTCTGTTGTATGAGAGTTGTATCATATATAATGCACCATAGGATAAGGCAACCTTACCTGTATCCTGTCACTCTTGTATGGCAACCTTGAGCTCTGTTGTATGAGAGTTGTATCATATATAATGCACCATAGGATAAGGCAACCTTACCTGTATCCTGTCACTCTTGTATGGCAGCCTTGAGCTCTGTTGTATGAGAGTTGTATCATATATAATGCACCATAGGATAAGGCAACCTTGCCTGTATCCTGTCACTCTTGTATGGCAACATTGAGCTCTGTTGTATGACAGTTGTATCATATATAATGCACCATAGGATAAGGCAACCTTACCTGTATCCTGTCACTCTTGTATGGCAGCCTTGTGCTGTATTATAATGAGAGACAGATATATATCATGTTCTCAGTATAAGGCAACCTGACCTTTATTATGGTACTGTTGTATAGTCCCATTGAGCTGTATTACAATGAAGGACAACTCGTATATAATACACTACAGTGCCTTATCACTGTACTCTTGTATGCCTTTCTTGAAAAGCAATATAGTTAATGTACAGAGTATAATTTATCCCACTATAAGGCAGTGTAGCATATATCACTATTACGAGTCCCATGAATAGCAATACAGTGTGGGACCACTGCGTAATGTATATTTATCTCATTATAAGGTAATCTTGTAGGTATCATGGGTCATCCACATATGACATCTCACATTTTTGCCATTTTTGTACCTCCCTTTCCCC
The DNA here is from genome assembly GCA_016746295.1 of Potamilus streckersoni. Classification (NCBI taxonomy): domain Eukaryota; kingdom Metazoa; phylum Mollusca; class Bivalvia; order Unionida; family Unionidae; genus Potamilus; species Potamilus streckersoni. The sequence continues at coordinate 1,392,256 of JAEAOA010000760.1, forward strand.
CATGTCTCACATGGGCCTCATACCAGTTTTGATCTATACACAATGTATCCTGTTCCATGAGCTATAAATTTAATGGATCCACATACTCAGCATTGGTTGGGTAAATGTCTACAGTCAACTGTATCCATATTTTAACCAACATTTTTCCACAAATTCAAAGCTTTTTTCACTAGCTCCAAGGTCAATTTGTCTTAACTCATTCATCTAAATAGCTGTCATAGTTGTCATGCGATAATATTAATCCACTCAGTTCCCTGCTCAGTGGCGACATCTTTCTCTCCACTCTATTAAAAGCACTTCATCCTGGAGCATTTGTTTCAATGAAGACACAGTCAAGATAATGTTTCAAGAAATGGTGGATGGCAACCAAAATGACTTTTTGATACCATGGCTTTCATCCAGCTCACCATCAATAGTAAACACGAGAATCGAGTTGACCAATTCATCAATACCAGTCCTGGTTATGGTATCGAACTCTGTCAGATACAGCAACTTTTCAAAGTCAAATCCACGGCTCAGTACTGTTGATGTGGAGTGTTTTCCAGATCAGATAGCTATACATTTTAGGCCAGAAAAGCCAACACTGTCTCAGTTTCTAAGACTGTTGCAATGGATCTCACTGCCAGCATGCACCCAAGGGTATAAACTTGTGCGGAGGAGAAACTACCCAATCATGATCAGGAAGGCTTACTTTATACTCAGCATGCATTAGCAATGGACTATGCTATTTGGCAGTGACCAGACCAATTGCGATGTGGCATTTATCAGCCTGGTTGTTAAAACAAACCTCATCCGGTTCAAGCATGGAAGACAGTTCTTCTAAATGTGTGTGCAAAACTGGCTATCAGTATGTTTAGTGTGATAATCATTTTGCACTCTAATTAGTTTTACAGGGACAGTGGTTACCTGCTGATGATTAACTATGCTTAGGAAGTTGACAAAAGTATAGTTTAATTCAACTTATATTGTAGCCTTATGTTTATAAATGCTTTGTTAATTGATCTAAGGTTTTGATACTTCTGTAGACTTCGAAATAAGAAGCTGAATCATGCATTGCCATATCAATTTAGTTTCAAAATGAATGGTTGTTCCTCTTTGAGAGTTTTGGTTGACCACATCGAGCCCTGATACTCAATTTTATGTGCAGTTCAAGATTATCTTTCAACAAAGCACTGTTTTTATTTTTTCAAATTTCATGCTTTCTGGGATCTTCTTTGATCATCAACCTTCTTCTTTTATTTCTTTATCAACTCTGTTTTTCTTTTCTTTTTTTCTTTTAAGTTCTGCTCATTTGAAAGTAGTCCTTGTTTCTGCTGATTATACAAACCAATCAGGTCAAAATTTATGACGTCAATTTGGGACTTCAAATGTAATTGAACAGTAGCATTTGGCTTGTAGAAGTAATAATATTCGTAATAATATTAAAGACATTATTCAATGGTCTCTAAATTGTCCTGTGTAGAAACTACTTTTTAAGCTGATGGTGCTTGTTTTGTCCAAAAGTTAAGAAGTGATCTTTTTTTGTAACGTAGATTGCCTTGAGCTCTTGCGTAATATGGTTCACTTTTTCAGCAAAATTTGTCATTCTTGATACTATTCTACTTTATAATAAGAACCTTGGTTAACTTTTCAGCCAGATCTGTCATTCTTGATACTACAGTCAAACCCAGATATCTCAACCTCAGTTATCTTGACAACCCATGTATGTTGAACACTTTGGACCTCCAAAAATTCTTGGTGATGCTAATTTTTTCCCCACTTATTTCATCCCCTGTTAAGTTGATAACCCGGTTATGTTGGACATAAGTTTCTGTCTGAAGTAAGATGTGGACTTACTTGATTCGACAAAGTACAGCTTTTAATATTCATCTTAGACAAATTTTAAATGATTGGGTATTTCGGTTAATAATGATACGTCATACAGGCAAGGATGGAAAAGGTTGGTACAAGACCTAATTTTACCAGTACAAATGCTAATCAACCATTCTCATCAATTCATACATAGTGAAGAAAATTATCATGTAAACTGTATGGAAATTGAATGTATGCATTTATTTCTGACCTTTATGCAGGCTACATTCAAAATGGACATTATCGCTTGTCCACACTACAACAATATAGTTTGTCCCACACAGCATCGCGAATTTGATCTTATCTAGACCTCGGAAATTTATCAGGTTGACATCATTAAATGTAACTAAAAATACCTACTACACAATATATTTAAAACAAATTCTGTAATAAAGTGTTTTCACGCTTGGTGTGAGCAATAAAGCCTTCAACTTCAGCATGGCTAGATCATGTGACTCATAATAATTTATAAATAAAAACATGCAAACTCCAAACTAAGCTGCCCCACCACCACCAACCCACTGGTTATTAATTTGTCTTGAACAAGAGTAAATAAAAGCATCAATGGTTTTGTAAACAAAAAGTCTATAGCACCCAGTATTTATTTTATGAAAATGGTTATTGCTGTACCATGATTACATTTTCTTCAACACAAGCAGAATGAAGCAGAGAGCGACTGATATGATTAAAATTTGAAACCTTCAACACAAGCAGAATGAAGCAGAGAGCGACTGATAGGATTAAAATTTGAAACAGAAACTGCATGAATGGAATAAGGTGACTTCATACTGAATTTCATGTTGAGACCCTTATCTCTAAAGACTTGAAACCCATTTTACAGTTTGTCAGTACATGAATACCAACAACCCTGTCTTTTTCTTGTACAGAAGCAAAATTTATCAATGAAACCATGCATATGCTGGTGTAAAGGAACCTTTGAAGATCAAAAAATAAAAGATTGATTTTCACCCACAATATTAGTCAGTTACATTTTGCTTCTAGTCGCAGTGGCAGGTGAACTATAACAAAAGAAAACTTTTTTAAAAAAAATAAGCCATTTTTTAGCACACAATAGACTATACATGGCAGCCAGTATTAATGGTGGAAGAAGAAACTGGGAAATCTGAGGAAAGTACCACAGACCAATGAGAAGCTACTGGCAAGCTTTCTCACATATCCACATTTGTCGAATCTTAGACTTGAACCCACGAAGCCAGGTGAGATTGCAGTGATCCGTAATGGAGATCGCTTTAGACCACTGGGCCACTTGGGGGTCCCCCCGGTCTAGATTTTGGATAGCATGAGAAAAGCATTGTCTTGCTGAGGCTACCAAAGGAAACACAAACAACTTTAAACCATTGTTGCACTAACTTATTGTTGTAAAAATATGTGACTTGTTACTTAATCTCAATTAAAAGACCTCCAGTCTTCTTTTTTTCTCCAACCAGGCATAACTGAATTATTATTTTTATTGTGCATTAGAAATGCCATTAAATTTTGGAAATTAAACTCCACATTTTTGGTACTTCAGATGCATAATCATTGTTCTGCAGTAGATTTATCAACTAAACCCTGACATCTTAGGACCCAGTTATGTTGAGTATTTATTTTTACACCCCTGATGTAATTGAGATAGCCAGGTCTGACTGTATTCCACTTTATAATAAGTTCATCTTGGTACATCTTTCTGGTTTTTGTAGGATATGCTTGCACATAAGCGTTAAATAAAGACATATAATTTATTTGTATCCATTGCTATAAGCTGCTGAAAAGTCATGAAAATTAAAATTAATGTAATACTGGACACCTTACGTTGTAATGTTTCAGTTGCGTAAATGTTACTAGTGCTGCACGCAGGCTCAATCCACAAAGTTCTTCTCTCCCCTCATCCTGTCTTTTTCATTCTGCTTTTTTAAAAAAAAATGTTATTCAAGATTCAAAGACTCTTTGTACTAGTAGGACCATTTTCATTTTATTATCTAAGCACTTTATTGGTGTCAACCAAACATTTTCAACAAAAAAAAGAAAAAAGTTAACATTTGATATACACCACTCCCTCGATAACTCGCGCCCGGATAACTCGCAAACCCGCTTATAACGCGGTGTCCGGCATGGCTCCCGATTTTTTTCACAAGGAAAATATATTTTAAAATGTGTTAAACATGAAAAAAGTCATGATAAGAAATTGTAAATTGGCAAATTTAACCTTGATACATAGTTCGTTTTTATCATCAAAAATGAAGATTACCATATTTTCCGGGGTATAAGTCGCTACTTTTTTTCGGTTTTTTTTCTCTTAAAATGACATGTGCGACTTATATGCAGGAGCGACTTATACAATAAATAATTTTTTTAACGACTGTGACTGATGCGCAGTGATGCTCTGCTTTAGCGAAATGCATCTACCGGTATACGGGCAAGTCAATTGCTGGAAACTTATATACGGTACACGTAAGTATTAGACTATAAGATTATCAAATTAAATAGTCAAATAATATTTAGTTATATATGTGGTAAAATTTGTTATTAATAAATAAAAATATATTGAAATAACGATTGCCTTTGCATTTCCTTTATTATTCGGCATGTACATCTTAGAATCTTTTTGTCTCTAAGTTCAGTCGTAAATTTCAGCACATTTTTCCACCCAAGCTGCTAGTCAAAGTCCTATGAAATTGCCGCCTAGGTATTGCGTCATGTTCTTTTGATGTACTCAAATAAATATAGATTGCAGAACTGGGATTATTTTGTTAGTTTAAACAACGAATTATGTCACTGTAAAGTGTTTCCGAGACCTGTTATCGCATCATAATTTACTTTAATAGTAGTTTATAAAAACACACAATCATTTTTTCGGTTGGTTTAGCAAGGGCTTGTTATAAAACCAAAAACAGCACGAATATTTCCTCTGATGATTGCTCTAGTTTTAAACTGGATTAAGCCAAGACTGGCTTCATGGAGAGAACTTCAAAGTACCGGTAATTAATAAAAAAAAAATAACTGGAAAGCTGGTGAACAGTTTCAATTGTTAGGTGAATTTGCAATGTCTTTGTTAATGTATTAAAATCACCGTAGCGTATAAAGTGCCTTTGCAGTTCGATTGGGTTGTGGAAATGACCGATATATAAATATGTACCATTCATACAATGGAGCATTAAAATATAGTTTCACAATAACGTATGATTTAAAATTGTTATATTAGCGTAAGTCAATAAGTTTAGACTGTTGTCAGCAGGGAGATAGCTTGTCAGCCTATTGTTTTTTTTTCTTCTAAAATCTAAGTTTAATCACCAGTAGGTGTACAGTTTATTTAGTCTACATTTGTTTTTAAAGTGTGTATTACATTTTATTACAAAAAGAATTTCATAATTTAAAAAACCCAAGAGTTTAAACCAGTTAAAGGTTATAACAGTTACCCAATATTTTATCTGAGATAATATTAATATGTCGTCCATGAGAAGGTTGCTATCTATTGCGGATAAAAATGGACAGAGGAGGCAGGTCATAAAATATTTTTTGTTCTGACATTATTTTTGAAAGAAGCATTGCACACTCATATTTATTGTGATATTACATTTCTTCAAACCCCCACCCTCTTGTCACAAAATTTTGACCTCCCCTCACTGCGTAACATTATATGTGAATGACCCCCATGGTACATTTGTATTCCTCCCTTGAATAATTTTATATTGATGAACCAATTAACATAGTAATTAATCAAGTAAGTTTGACAATAATAAAATGTTTAACAGAAACATCCCTTTAGCTCAAGTATGCATTTGTACACTGCAAACCTTGTTCAGTCCCTATATTCAGGCACATGCATTGTGAGCATCTATTCTCAGTTTGCAAATGATTGACCAGAAATGTTTTGCCAACAGTGAGGTTATTTTAAATTTAAAAGAAAACTGTTCAGTTTATTTCATATAGTGTTCCCTGTTGTCAATTATGTAAGGATTTATTTATAAAATGTTTGGTTGATCATATCATTTGTTTACTCTTTCTCAGGTTCTGTCAATACTTGTCTCAAAAACTGGTGCAGCAAAACAGTTTGCCAAACAACTGGGATGGCAGGAAGCTTTTACCAAACTCTTCATTCTTAGTGCCATCTCCAAGGAAGCTAGTGACCATGGATCTAGTGACCTTATTGACCTTACAAGTGATGTTTTTACCATGAGTACCGATACTCAAACAACCAAAGATCAGGATAGCATTGCTGAAGGTAGTGACGTTGAAAATAGATTAGACATTGATAAGGATGCTGTGGTTGAAAGTACCCTTACATTACACAGTAGTAGTTGTTCTCAAAGTGACTTAAAAACCATCAGTCCTGATCATACACAGTTTCATCTCAACCTTGGAAATGTTGACATTGCTTTAGGTTCTTCACCTCAAGTTCCTCTTACACCATTATTTGAAAAGATGAATCAAGATTTATTGGAGGATGATTTACCTTGTGATATGTCACGCAGTTCAAGTGCTAGTGCAGAAGATTTGAGTACATTAGGACAACGATCTTCGCAACAAAGACACCCTTCTGATTGCTTATCAACATCCCTGTCTGTGACTGAGGAGTCATTAGAGACAACTTCTCAGGCCAATGAATCTCGTCGTGACTCATTTACACAGGCAGAACACATTCAGAGAGCGCTTGACAGTCTTGGTCTACAGAGGATTTATGTAGGCTGTGCTGAAGAGACTTCTGAAGAACTGTGCCAAAATTTACTGATCATCTTGCTTACAGTTATGTGGAAGGGTATGGATGGCTCTGATAAAACAGTATGGTTGGTGAGTAGGACCAATGCAGAATGATAGGATAAAGAGAGGATCTCAGAAAATTTGTTTTTAAAGCATTAGGGCTTCCGAAACACAGAGTTTGGGCTATGATATATTGAATTAAAGTAACACAGTGGGATACTGCATTGCATCAAGAATTCTTATTTGAATTTACTTCTATATTTGGCCTACAAGTTTTTGTAAAAACTAGGGTAACCGTTTTTATGTGGTACTGGATTTTGCAGAATTTAGGGACCACTTTTTTATGCGAGTCCAGTTCCTTAGGTTTTAGTGGTAGCTACAGACCAAAGATTTTAAAACAAAATGAATATTGATGCAAGTGTGAAGTAGGGGTTTGAATTGCTTTTAATTATTTTGCATTGTTATGTCTTTGTCTCAATACTGAAAGAATCCTGAAACAGACACAGCTTATTGTCATGTAAATAACATATAATGGTTTTCACTTTTATGATCTCAAGTTATTACAACCATATTACTGTCCTTAAAATATTGCAATAAATACAAAGATATGTCATTATTATAACTAGCTGTAGTATGACTTGAATTTTCTTTTTTGATAGTATGAAGTAAAAACTACATGTCATTAAATGTTACCAGTTTATATATTTCCAGAGTTGCCAATTAAAGAATTTGTATTATTATTTCAAGTGCATTGTGATAGAATATATGTTTCATGATACAGTATGATTTATTGGTATGAAAATATAAATATTCCTTGTATGCATTATATGTACCATGATACAATATAATGTATTGGTATTAAAATTTAATATATTCAATATATGCATTATATGTACCATGATACAATATAATGTATTGGTATTAAAATTTAAAATAATCACTATATGCATTATATGTACCATGATACAATATAATGTATTAGTATTAAAATTTAAAATATTCACTATATGCATTATATGTACCATGATACAATATAATGTATTAGTATTAAAATTTAAAATAATCACTATATGCATTATATGTACCATGATACAATATAATGTATCAGTATGAAAATCAAAATATTTCCTATAAGCATCATTCATACCATGATACAGATACAATATAATGTATTGGTACAAAAATTAAAAATTTCTTACATGCATCATGTGTACCATGATACATTATAATGTATAACAATACCTCAATATTTCCTATATGCTTGATGAGTTCCATGATACAATATGTATGGGGCTCCAGGTGGCCAAGTGGTGGAAGGCATTGGCTTTACAAATCACTGCCATCTCATCTCTGTCATTATAGGTTCAAGCAGTGGAAGGCATTGGCTTTGCAGATCACTGCCATCTCACCTCCATCATTATAGGTTCAAGCAGTGGAAGGCATTGGCTTTGCAGATCACTGCCATCTCACCTCCATCATTATAGGTTCAAGCAATGGAAGGCATTGGCTTTGCAGATCACTGCCATCTCACCTTTGTCATTATTGGTTCAAGTCTCAGGCACAACTGATGTGGATATGTAAGAAAGCTTGCAATTAGCTTCCTATGGGTCGGTGGTTGTGGGCTCTTCCTCCACCAGTCATACTGGCTGCCATGTATAGCCTATCTTATGGTGAAAATGGCATTTGATACATCATGATATATTTTTTATAAATATCAGTATTTCATATACAGATCATAATGCAGTATGATGTATTAGTACCAAAATATCAACATTGACTCTGTTTCATGTGTACCATGATACATTTTAATGTATTGGTATAAAAATATCAATATTCCCTATATGAATCATGATGCAGTATGATGTATTAGTACGAAAATATCAACATTGACTCGATGTTTTACATATACCCTGATATAATATCATATATTGGTATGAAAATATCAATAGAATGTATAAGTATCAGTTTATTATTTATATTAAAGTCTGTGTTAAAAGTCATCTCATTTGTTCTCAAAAGCCATATCAATGATATAGCAATTATTTTCTGAACATTATTGTCAAATGATTGTCCCATTTTCATAAACTTAATTCATTTTTTTATTTTTTTTATTTTTATGGATATCAACTGTCCTTATTTTCTTGAGAAAAAAAAGCAACATATTTGTATCTGATTTAATTTTTGGATTTGAAAGGAGTCTTTTCATTTGCACAGAAATACCACTATTTATTAAGTCTTTAAATTTATTGTTTGTAGCAACCACACAATCCAAAGTAATTGGTATCCCATAATGAACAGTCTCTTCTAAGTATTAATCTTTAGCCTTGTTTAGAACCAACAAACATATTAAATTTTTAATTTTGGCCTTCTAACAGCATGTTATCATACATAATCATCACAAGATATGGATGCAAGCATTGCTAGGAGAGTGTTTAAATTCAAGCCATGACACCTTTCATGTTCAGAGATTATCTTTTATTGATTGACCTCAGTTTCTTGAGTAGACAACATGACCGCATCTTCATCTGACAGATAAAGACAAAATATAATATGAAAATCATATATTATTACAGTTGAGACAAAACTAAATTAATTGGACCCAGATAAATAAATATTAAATTTGGCCTGATAAATAAAAAGAAAGGAAAAAACTGATATTGTTGAACAAAACATTTTTTGCAGGAGCGAGGTCAGGTTTTTTCATGGCTCGATTATCTGAGTCAGACCAGTGAGTTGATCCGTCCAGCAGCAGAGCTGAAAAGACGTCTTTTAGAAATGATGTTACACTCCTGTACATCAGATATGAAGGAACCAGGTAAAACCCTAGCAGTATTCAACATTTCTGTTTCTAATCACATGATACAATGTTTTATGAAGTCATTACATCAATTTTACACTGGTCTTATATAATATGATGGCTTAACACAAGATGCCATGCTTTCGTACATGGCAAGTATATATGTGTCAAAAAAGTTTAATTATGGCATTATAAGGTTTTGGGCATATGCTTGCATCAGATTAGTAAACGTTAGTGAAATTCATGAAATGAGTGATATAATTTTGATCATATTTTACTTGAGTTCGCAAAAGTTAGAAAGCCTTCAATCAAATTTCTAAATTTTATATGAAATGATCTTTTATGCTATGTCCCAAGTTTGGCAGAAATGTTTAGACATTTGCAGTGCATGATGTCATGCAGTGACTTATAATACTTTAATGATTAAAACTTGAATGATAATAGTCATGTTGACCTGTATATTTCCTTCTGTTTGTATTGTTATATTATTATTGAACAAACTTAAATACAATAGAATTTCAAGAACCTTTCAGTGAATATCTTTTTAATGCAAATTATTAAGTTTTACAGTTTGTAAGCAGGATGATGCTTTCTGTTGGTATTAAACAAGTCATCATGGGTGGAAAGTTCAATGATCCAACTCATTTTCTTGTGAAAAATGTATATCAGTTGAGTCAGTTTTCCAATGACTGAGACAAATGGTGACCAGCATTTATTTGTAATGAAAAGGCTGTTCTGTTAACAATATTGCCACCTTTGTAACCCTATACTTTTTTCAAGAAGTTTGCTTTCCATTTGTTTTCATCAAGTTAATACAAGCGCTTCACAGTTTTCATCAAATTCATACAAGCGCTTCACTGTTTTCATTGAGTTCATACAAGTGCTTCACTCTCGCTCTTCAAATCTATGAAATGCTTAAGAGAGGGAGAACAGACTAATCTCAGTTTGTAATTTCTTGTAAATGGTTTCTATGGTAACTGTTTGAGTACAAATTTATTCTGGGTTAGTAAAAATTTCAGTACTTTGAAATTCCTGACCAGATGGGTTGATTATTAATGATTTTTAACCTTCTACTAATTCCAATGATTATAGGCAATTGAGTGATTGAAGTTGTTTTGTTGTGTCTCCCTTGATACAAATTTAATGTTGTGACCATTTTGGCATTTATATGCCTATTTGTCCATCGATATGTCTGGTTATGTCCTGGTTAAAATCCATGTTAAAGTTTTTTTTATTAGGCCGAGTATTAAAGGTTTTAGATTATGCTCAGTATACTATACCCTCGATAACTTGCACCCTAATAACCCACTTGCAGCACAAGGTCAGGCAAAGATCCCATTTTCCTAAACTAGCGTTTCTCTGAGAACTTAACTAAGTGCCCACCGTGTTTTGATAGCTGACATGCAGGAGTATTTGTTGTATTATTGCACTGAATTAAAGGATGGCCACATTTCTTATATCACAATATTTGTCTCTTTGTATGAAATCAAGGATGTGGAATAAAATAAATTGTTAAAGACATGCAAGTCCTATATGCATATTACATCTAGCAGCCCTGGTCATATGTTAGAAAAATCCTGAATTGGTAGTAAGAGATATCCTCAAGGATGAGGTGAAGCTTCACAGTTTCTTGCATTGAAATCATGACATCAGTATTTTACTAGCTGAAAAGTACAACAGTTTAGTTTGATGTAGTTGATTGTTACACAAAATAAATGTTGTTAGTTTTTTGAAATAATAATCTTGTTTCATGGTGTATCAATGGTTAATCTGCTTCACTGCTTTTGAGACTGCCTGCTTTGAATTCTGCTCTTGTATAATAAACATGGAACCTGACTAATCAACAGCAACATAATTCAGTGATATAATACACATGTTTAAAATACACATGAAGATTCTTGAAAACAGGTGGAATAATGTTAACAATATTTTAGATGTTTGGCATCTTGAAAATAAATGTAATTTGTACAGAATAACAAACAAGTTTGTTAGAAAAAGCACTTGATTGACAATTATTCTCAAAGTGATCATAAAGAATTTACACAACCCAGTTTCTCACCCACCTAACCCTGCCCCTGCAGTTTTGGCAGCAGAGACTGCACACTTCTTATGTTTTGCACACTCATTTGTAGTGCAGTCTATCATTTTTGGACCTAGATGTGCACGTTATTGAGAAAGAGGTGTGCTATACTGCTCACTAAATAAAAAGTAAGCTTCACAAAATGAGAATCTCTTGTTAACGGCTTACTGTGTACTTGGTTTGACTAACACAGTATTGATCTGTGCTTTGTAAATAAAAGTTATTATATGATTTCACAATAATTATCAAAATTAAAAATTAAGATATTTTGTGTTGGGAATCTCGAACCCTTAGCATTAGGGTTGGTCATGTATTCATGGCAAAGTCTTTTCCAACCTTAGCCATACAAAGCAATATTACAAAGTCCATAACATGGGACATAAGTATTCCTGGCTCAACAAGCTTGGACATCAACCATATTGATTGGGAGGTGAAATGTAATATAAATTGTCACAAAACTAGATAAATCATTAAACTTTTGTGGATTTTTCCACATTGTCAATTTGGACTTGTGTACTCATTGTTAACTCATGACTAACAAGTTAGTATAGATTAGAGATGCACAAAATAAAGCATATTAAATTCTAAACTTTATGATTATTCTGGTATTAAATAACTATTTGTGCACAGGTCAGTATACAGCGAGCATGATGGAGAACTCTATAGAACTTGTGCGTATTACGAGGGCCTTTGTTGTGGACAAGACTTGCAGCATGGAGGACAGGTTCAGTGAGAGGGTAAACCAAACATTTTGTTTCACTTTGTATGTATTCCTAGAAATTGCAATTTTCAAGTGTTTGTGTTTGGTATCCATGATTGTTTTTGTTTCCCACCATTTCAAAGAGAAACAAGTGCAATAGTAACTACATTTTCATCCAAACCTCTTTTTGTTTCCACTCAGTAACATTGAAGCTGTTGAGATTAAGAAATGAAACTTGATGTACAATACAGCATCAATTTAGTTATGCTTGCATGCCATGTAGATGGTCCTATCTTCAACACAAAGGACCAAGCGAAATATTTCATGTTTTCAACACACTTTCCTTTTTAGTTTATAACTTTAAGTTATTTGAGATTAAAGGGTAAAACTTTGTATCCTTGTACATTTATCATTATGCTGTTTTATATGAAATGTATGAACAGGTTTATAATACTTTTCCTATTTCTCAAATGACAAAATTGAAAACAAATATTGCAAAATAAATTAAACCCAGAACTGTAGATAAGAATTTAACAAATTGGGTGTTTTACTCCAATGTTAGGAAGAATTTTCAGTGGTGAAATTTTTAAATCCACAAAACATAACTTAAACTGGCAGACTAAGTCGTAACCAAGACAGTAATTATATCTATTAGAACGCATCATGAATTAATAATCAAGACAGTAATTATATTTATTAGACTGTATTAAATGTCTTTGTGATCAAGACAGTAATTATATCTGCTGGAATGTTTAATCAGACTTTGTGATCAAGACAGTAATTATATCTATTGGAATACATCATGTGACATAGTTATCAAGATCAGTAATTATATCTATTGGACTGTTTCAAATGACATAGAGACCACTCTAGTGGCCTATTGGTAAGAGTGTCCACCTTGGATGCAGGAGGTTTGGGTTTGATCACCAGCCGAGTCATACCCAAGACTTAAGAAATGGTACTAACAGCTGCCTCACTTGGCGCTCAGCATTAAGAGATTAGTGTTGGGACTGGTCGGCCTGGTGTCAGGATAATGTGACTGGGTGGGACATTATGCTACATGTCTGCAGCATGATGCCCCAGTGCTAGATATCAATATAAACTGTCACACTGCAGACATTGTAGTGATATGAAGGAAAATTGTTAAAGCTATGTCAAAAATCTAAATCACCCACACACACACACACACACACACACACACACACACACACACACTCAAATGACAATGTGATCAAGACAATAAATATATCTATTGGAATGTATCATATCATTTAGTGACCAAGACTTCAAATTCATGGTGCATTTAATTGTAGGTCTGTTTGAGTGAGTGATAGCTCTCAAAAGAATTAGGTGCTATCATTTCAAGCAAGTATAAAACATATGTAACTTGAACCAATTGCATAATTTATATGGATCAAATTTGCCATCATCATAGTACGTACAGCAGGAGCAATGCAGTGACAACTTTGGACTAAATTTTTAAAATTGTTTTACATAATCAGATAATTTTATTGCATTCAGAGGTTTCTAATTGTGGTTTTAATTAGTTTGTCTGCACAAAATAATCCCGCTTATTTAGATCTCTAGATCCATTTTATGTTTTCATTAATTTATATGAAATAAGGATGTACAAGAGTTATTTTATTCCTGCAGTTTCTAGAAGATGTGATGTCACTGTTGGATACCTTGGCGGTGTGGGACGTCAACTTGGGGACACAGTGGCAAGAGATGATACAACTTGGTCTTAGTATTCTTTTGGCATTTGCCCAGCATCCGCATATAGAGGTATTTCACTGTTACTCTCCATAATTTGCATTTGCATATAGAGGTATTTCACTATGACATTCTGTCATTGGGGTTTGGCCAGCATATACACCTATCTCACAATTAATCTCCATAGTTATGATTTGCCCAGCATCCACATATAGAGGTATTTCACTATTGCTGTCCATAATTGGTATTAACTTTGAGGTTGGTTGCATTACTATGACACCAAGCAAAAGTTCTAATTTATTATCAAAGATTTACCTAATTATCCACCTGGTATGTAATCAAGAAGGATGAAGGTAACCCTATGTTAGTCTGTTGGTCTATCTGTCAGTATTTTCATTTTTGGAGCCAAAGTTTCAAATTAATGGTCATTCAAACTTTTACAGACATGTCAAGCAAGTTGTATAGATATGCATTTCGATACAAATAATTTTCTGTGGTCAGTATTCTTTTATGTTACCAAGGAAACCAATTGTGTCATATATAAGAACTTAGAGTACTGGACCATGTAATTTTATTACTCACCTGTCCATACGGTCAAACGAGCTTATGATGTTGACCATAAATCATGTGACCTCTTGGTTGGTATGCATCATACATTTTCTGTCTTCTCAAAAACTACTTGACAAATTTAAAAAAGAATTTTAGTGTACTGATTATAGACCAAAATGGCTTTTGGGATGGTGTATTGTCCATCCATCATTCTTCTGTTAGCTCAGATTTGTTTTTGTTACTTTTAATTTTTTCCAGGATTGTCATAAAAGTGTTTCAAATTTGAATATAGCAATAGGTTTACCTTTTGCAATGATGACGATTGTGGTCTCTTGCTTCAGGGGGAAATAATCTGATCATATTCTAATATTTTGTCTTCCACAAAATAGAGATTTAATGACAATTTATTGTGTTGTGATCTTTCCATTTTATTGGAACTTCTGTATAATTGGCTTCACTGGAACAATAATGTATACTGTAGCTAACATTTAGATTCTGTGCAAATCATACTCAAAAACTAATAATCTAGGAAAATCATAGATAAAAAATAATAATTGATGAAAATCATAGATAAAAACTAATAATTGATGTATTTCATAGATAAAAGCTAATAGTCGATGTAACTCATAGATAAAAAATAATAATCGATGAAAATCATAGATAAAAACTAATAATCGATGTATTTCATAGATAAAAACTAATAGTTGATGTAACTCATAGATAAAAACTAATAATCAATGAAAATCAATAATAAAAACTAATAATCGATGAAAATCAGAGGGCTATTAATCTTAAACTGATTTATTTTTAATTATCCATACAAACAAATTTCCTCAGAGAATTTGTGTCATAAAGACGCGGGTAAAGACTCAGTGAATCTCAAATCATCTCTTTAGACTCCAGACCCAAGAGATAGCAGTTTCATCTGTGAACATGTTTGCAATGAGAGAAAATAGATTTTAAGTGTACTGTTCTTAAATAGATTTTTTGCAGCAAGTAACACATGTTTGTAATGACAACAACATTGTCCCAGTATGTCTTACTATAAAGAATATTGAATACTTGCCTTAACAACACTTGCGCCAATGACTGATGATACAGTTGCTTCTGCATCCTTTGATTTAACAGTTTCACATGAGGCTATGTTTGCAGTACTATCGTCTTTGAAGGCTTCGTTTCTATTGATTAAAAAATGTAGGTCTTAAGACTGAATAAACATGCTAATACTCAGGGTGGTGGCAGTTAGATATTGTAGATAGGTGTTCTTTCCCAGCTGTGTTGCCTGTATTAACAAAGTCATGCGACTTATCACTTCAGAATAAAGTACACCAATTAGCACAGCTGTATGTGCTGACAGTAATACCATTTTTAAGGTCAATTGTTATGATTAAATGAATGTAATCCTATAATGTGAAAAAGTTTGCTCAACTTTTTTCTTTGTTTTCCTCAAATCTGTTACTAAAAAGAGATATAAAATATATGAACACAAATTTCAGCTTATGTGTGTACTTATATAAGAAACAAATAAACTAACCTAAATTTCAAGGGCACAGACTTTAGAGTGTTAGATTAGAATAATTATGCAAATTTGGTGGTGCAGTTCAAGTTCTTTTGATCTGAAGTAGCAGTATTTGTTTTTATTAGCAAGTAGTAGTAATGGTATAAGTAGTATTAGTAATAGTCATTGTTAGTATTGAAATACTTACTGGTAATGGTATAAGTAGTATTAGTAATAGTCATTGTTAGTATTGAAATACTTACTAGTAATGGTATTATTGGTATTAGTAATAGCCATTGTTAGCATTGAAATACTTACTAGTAATAGTATAAGTAGTATTAGTAATAGTCATTGTTAGTATTGAAATACTTGCTAGTAATGGTATAAATAGTATTAGTAATAGTCATTGTTAGTATTGAAATACTTACTGGTAATGGTATTAATGGTATTAGTAATAGCCATTGTTAGCATTGAAATACTTACTAGTAATGGTATAAATAGTATTAGTAATAGTCATTGTTAGTATTGAAATACTGGTAATGGTATTAATGGGATTAGTAATAGTCATTGTTAGTATTGAAATACTTACTAGTAATGTTATAAATAGTATTAGTAATAGTCATTGTTAGTATTGAAATACTAGTAATGGTACTAATGGTATTAGTAATAGTCATTGTTAGCATTGAAATACTTACTGGTAATGTTATAAATAGTATTAGTAATAGTCATTGTTAGCATTGAAATACTTACTGGTAATGTTATAAATAGTATTAGTAATAGTCATTGTTAGCATTGAAATACTGGTAATATAAATAGTATTAGTAATAGTCATTGTTTGCATTGAAATACTTACTGGTAATGGTATTAATAGTATTAGTAATAGTCATTGTTAATATTGAAATACTTACTAGTAATGTTATAAATAGTATTAGCAATAGTCATTGTTAGTATTGAAATACTGGTAATGGTATTAATAGTATTAGTAATAGTCATTGTTAGTATTGAAATACTTACTAGTAATGGTATAAATAGTATTAGTAATAGTCATTGTTAGTATTGAAATACTTACTAGTAATGGTATTAATAGTATTAGTAATAGTCATTGTTAGTATTGAAATACTGGTAATGATATAAATAGTATTAGTAATAGTCATTGTTAGTATTGAAATACTGGTAATGGTATTAATAGTATTAGTAATAGTCATTGTTAGTATTGAAATACTTACTGGTAATGGTATCAATAGTGTTAGTAATAGTCATTGTTAGTATTGAAATGCTTAGTAATATTGGTGGTAGTAGAAGTGATATTTGTAGCAAGAGCAGCTGTAGTAACAATAGTGATTGTGTGGAATGAAAACACAGTAGTCCATTACTTTGTAAACAATGCTTTACTTCCAGAAATAGTTCACTTTTAGTTTTACCCATTTGTTTTGCTGGTTCAGCTCAGACTGAGCCCAGAACAAATAGAATTAATTTATATGTCACACAAATGTCATTAGCTGAAGACAGATGTCATTAAGTTTATAGATAGATATAACTAGGTTAGTTGTCAAAAAAATAATTTGAGCACAGCTGTCTGATAAATATGAACACAGCTGTGAGACAAATATCATTAATTCAGATTATAGATAAAATTATCTCAGATGTCATTAGTTATTATGAACATGGCTGTCAGATATCATTAATTCAGTTTTTAGATAAATATAATTAAGTCAGCTGTCAGTAGTAATAATGAATACAGCTGTCAGATAAATATCATTAACTGAGCTTTCCAATAAATATAATCTGCTTGGTGTGCAGATAAATAAGTTCAGTTTCATCAACAAGCTTTCCCAGTTATGATGTCATATAATAGTTTTAGTCCCAGTTGTGATGTTGTATAACAGTATTAGTCCCAGTTATGTCATATAATAGTTTTAGTCCAGTCACGATGTCATATTACAGTTTTAGTCCCAGTCATGGTGTCATATAATAGTATTAGTTCCATTCCTGATGTGATAAAATAGAATTAGTCCCAGTCCTGATGTCATGTGATAGTATTAGTCCCAGTTGTGATGTCATATAATAGTTTTTGTCCCAGTCCTGATGTCATATAATAGTTTTAGTACCAGTCATGTTGTCATTTAATAGTATTAGTCCCAGTCCTGATGTCATATAATAGTGTTAGTACCAGTCATGATGTCATATAATAGTATTAGTCCCAGTCCTGATTTCATATGATTGTATTAGTTCGAGTCATGATGTCATAATAGTTTTAGTCCCAGTCATGATGTCATGTAATAGTGTTAGTGAAGTTAATGAAATGTATGTTAAAGAGGCTTTTTCTTTGGTCTCCATTTAAGAATTGAACATTTTTTACTTGTATGAAGAAATTGTGATTTCAGATTTTCTGGAATTTTCCACTAGACTATAGATGTCTATATATTGTACATTTATTCATAAAGATTTTCACAAGTTGAAATCTTTGAAACATGAAAACACCAAGACATCTGTGATTTTGCCAACCATTTTTTAATAGAACAGCTTACTACATGCCTCATCTACAAGAGATAGAATAATCCCATTTTTCAGATGTACGTAATTTAGATGTCTAATGTCATGTCACAATGTTATACTCTTGACTCCACACAAGACAAAAACATACTGTACAAAGCATTACAGTGCATGAAAGTCATATCACTCCTATTTGTACTCTGCCAGCAATTGAACTGAAGAGCTTATGGCATGTTGTCAATTATCAATCATCCATCTGTTCATTAGCACAAGTTTGATATTGCCTCTCCTTCAGAGCTACTTCAATGATTGTCATTACCACACACATTTATCCAATAATCTATTTGGTTTTAAATGAAAACAGTGCCACTTGAACATCCAATATAAGGCCACAATGGTTGCCATCTTGAAAATCTTTTCACTATTTCTCTTGACTGCAAACTTATACAAACATGAGTTTCCATTGGAAAATTTCTTATGATTTCCAGTCACTTATGTATATCATAATCTGTAAAAGATATCGAATTAAGCATAAGAGAAAAGGACTGTCAGCATAGACTGTCAGTTTCTTCTTCAAGGGATTATTGTTTTTTTGTCTAACTGAATTAATAAAATATGAGATTTTAATCATATGAGAGATTGAGGCAGACAAAATATAACAGTTTTTCGATAATGTCAGTGCAGTGAGCATTGATGTAAGATGTTCCATACAATTTTAATTTCCAGATGTGTTCACTAGCTACTGCCCGGCTTCACATGTTAATACAGACCAAGCTGATCTCCAGCTCTGCTGAGGCCGCCTTCCTTATTGGGAATCTCAATGATGTCATATCCAAGGCCATTGACGGTAAGAAAAGCACTGTAGTGCATTGGATCATGTTCACAATAAGAGTGATCTTATTCGTCTTTTGAAGCAGCAAGATACAGACCATAAAATTGGGAACTTTATCAAATCTGCATTTCATTGTGTATTATTACCCATCATTCTCCATTTTATTGTGTGTTATTTACAGTTTTTCTACTTATCATTGTGTATTATTTACAGTCATTCTGTATTTTATTTTATTGTGTATAGTCATTCTGCATTCTGCATTTTGTTTGCATTCTGTTGCATTCCATTCATCTTTTTATTTCAACTATCCTGTTTTCAATTTTGTTTGTGTCCACAAAAATACATGCTGATTTTTCTTAATCCCTTCCTTTCATCATTTGCTTTCATATTCCCACCTAGTAACAGCTGCCTTGATTGACGATTGACAATCAGCATTAAGAGGTCAGTGTTAGGACTGGTTGGCCTGGTGTCAAGATAATCTGAGTGGGACATCATGCTACATGTCTGCGGTATGATGCCCCAGTGCTAGACATCACTATAAACTGCCACACTGCAGACATCAGAGCAATAGGACTGAAAAATTGTTAAAGCTACATTAAAAATCATAATCACATCACATCGCAATCTTGAAATAAATAGATTTTTGAATTTGTATTGTCATCATTGTGATTTGCATTTACACTTTACTGCCAATTGCATTCATCATTTGTTTCACTTCATTTGCATTTATTCTGCATTTACACTTTACTGCCAATTGCATTCATCATTTGTTTCACTTCATTTGCATTTATTCTGCATTTCATCTGAATTCATTCCGCATTTTGTTAGTGTTTCAGTTTAGTTTCTCTAGTACAATCCTGTTTCATGGTGTTTACATGTATCATCTGGACTAGCTGTTATAGTTACCTCTTTTCAGGGTCTGTAAATCTATAATTTGGTTTTTGTAGTAAAATTACCAGTTTCAGTTTCAGTATATTTATCATTTAGTTTCAGTAGTAAAATTACATGTTTCAGGGTCTGTATATGTGTAGTTTTCCAATTATGCGGTGATTGTACTTGTCAGGATTATTGTCTTCTCATATGGTTCTTTTGCTTGGAAGGTATATATCTAAATTTTGAACATGCACTTTTAGTAATTTATATTTTTAACCATTCACTGTTATTTATGCCATCTAAAGAATTTGAAAATCTTTATCTTTCATCTTGTGAAACAACAAGTTTGCTTTTTATTTGGAAGAATTTATCATTCGAAAGATTTTGTGATTTTTATTAATTAAACGTTTTGGAAATTAAATTTTAATGCTGTTTCTAGCAATAAGTTAGATACTCTTTTTCCTGAGACATCTCATTCCTTTCATTTCTATCCCAGTCCTTGGTTACAAAAGAGTATAAAACATTTGATCATGTATTATGTAGGTCTTTTCCATCATTTCAGTAACTTCATGTGTCGTTTTGCATCAAATTTCAGAAAATACAGACAACTACTCATTCCTGATCCCAGTGATGAAAGCATTGATCGACAAAGCCTTTGACCTCATGAACCTTGACCTTAACCTCCCCAACCTCCCATCTACCTCTCTTAGCCCAACTTTCTTTGATGACTTCAAGGTGTACTGCAGGTCCAAGGAGTGGAGAACATTTTTGGAGGTTTATGTAAGTCAGTTAAAGCATTCCTTAAAAGAGAAATAAAGTTAATCACTGATATCTGCTTTGAATACATTCACCGATCACATTAATGTTAGGGATATAAGCCAAATCCAGCTTTGATGAATGACAAAAATTTGTCTTTAATTTTTATATGATGTAATAAAAGGGCAATAACTCCTACCAACTTCTATGAGAATTCAATGTTTTGAGTCTCACTGGACATTTTTTTTTTGGCAAATTTTCATCTGACGATGACCTATTGCAGAAAAATGATAATGTTGCATTAAAGATACAAAAAGGACACTTGTAAGATTCTGACTTAGGTATTAAGGTTAATTCCTTATTCAACTGGTGTCTTTTATACTGAACCGATACTACCACCAACACTTTTTTTACATTCAATTTTGTTAGAAGAGAGCTATTTTGAACATTTTTCCTGAGACAAGGTGGCTAAGAAAAGCAGTATGTACCTTATTCATCTTTAAAGTTCACTAGTACTATAACAAATTAACATACCATTCACCAACCCTCAACCATGTAGATGTTTAGATATTTACCCCTCTAGCAAACACATGTAAGTATGTAAGCCAAGTCAACTGATAATTTGCAGCCCAGGTTATGCATTTGATCTTCAATACTAGTCCAACTGTGACTGGTAGTCACCAACAAGCCAACACATTTTTAAGCCTAACTCAATGTAAATGTAAACCACATTACAGATTTAGATTGTGTTTGAATTTATAAATGCTTGGGTTCTTTTGATTTTTCAAAACATTTTTAATCCTGAAGAAGCCTGAATTATATGCAAAACTAGTTGCACAGAATTATCGGTGTTTGTGTTGGTTTTTTTATCCCAATTCCTAAATGCTAGGGTTGGGATAATCAGGCTCGTGCCTTCTACCTTAAAAATCAGTGGGGTGTCAAAATACAAAACTATCCAGTGAGACCTTATTTGGAAGCAAAGATTGAAAACTAGTGCTGACAAAGGGTTTAATGGGTAAGTTAATGACCTTTTATCCCATCAATCAGAATCGAATTTGTTTTAAATTCAAATCATCAATAAAGCATTATGGAATAACTTTGATTAATATTTATCCCTAAATAGGTGGTTAAATATTATTTTTTCATTTTGCAAATATTGTTGAAATTTTTCACTCTTAGTTCAGTTTAAACCACATGGTACAACATGCTGTTATCGAAGTATAGTTTCTTGCACACTGCATATTTCTTGCTTACCCAGTTAGTAATGGATGTAGTTTTAGTGACTTCTTAGCATGCTGTATCATTAACATATATGCTTTTGTTATGTTTTTTCTTGTTGTATCAGTGAAACCTGTTTAGTTAAGAGTATAAATACAAGTTCAAGGCAAATAAGACATGCACGAGTTGTGCCTTGTGTGTACAAAATGTACTTCATCAGTTCAATGCAATGTGTTTGCCATTTTGTCCAAGAGAGTATGAACTACAGTTTTGCAGAAGTCGACCAAGGCAATTTAAGAGGATGATGAAAAAAAAACAACACAATTTTAATTCCAGCAAATAATTATGATACAATGGAGGAGTAGACCACCATTTTATGCCATTCTAGGTGGTGTAAATCCACTGCTTACCCAAGTATAGCCTTTGAGCCTTTACATCTGGATACATGGGGGTTTTTAATGGATGAAACATATCCATACTGTACTTCCATATCACTGTCATCCAAATGGTTGAACTGGCCATCCAGCCTGTCCAGCCATCTTAATCAGGAAAAATTACTGATAGATCCTTCTTTCTCCCCAGGCCTTTCTTCAGTTACAGAGATCCTAATGACTTCTCAGTCTGTCCTACCATGCTATGGGTATTTCCAGTTACATTCATAGTGTGGGCTATAAAAACATGTCATGATGGGGATTTTAGTAATAGGTCTGGCAATCCAACTTTGCCCATGGCATGGGTTGTACTGGCACCGACCAAGTACCTTCCACAATGCTGGTAACCATTACAACCATACTCATTGTGAACCAGCTTTCTGTACCATTAGATTAAAATAATTTGGCAGACAATGTTGTTGTTGTGTTGAGGGCTTAATGCCATTTTTCAGCACACAATAGGCCATACATGGTGGCCAGTATTAATGGTGGAGGGAGAAACCGGTAAATCAAAGAACCACCAACCCACAAGAAGCTACTGGCAAGCTTTCTCACATATCCACATTTACCGAATCCACACAGACAGAGGCAAGATCAAAATAATCAGGCCGACAATAACTGAATTAGTCTATCTTGCACTCTTGCAGGATAGGCTAGAAACCAGGTTTCTCCACCTCGATGCCTTCTGTCTACCCCACCCCTCACCAACCAAGTGTCTCAACCCCTTCTGTCTACCACAGCTGAGTTAACAACCCCCACCAACCAAGGTGGGTGCCAGACTACTGCAATTCCAGTCACATTGGATCAACTTGTTTCCTCAAAATGAATTGGTGAGCCATGTCATTTCAGGGTAGATGGCTTTAGATTTTATTTATCCAGCCCTCTCTTCTTTCTTCCTAACCCATTGTAATGGATGTGTTATCCAAAGGATGATATACTTAAGCAGGAGATACTGGGAAAAGAAATGGTGGAGATTGCATGAAAACCCCAAACTCTTGGGTTCTGTTGATGGCTGTTCCTTACCAAAGGTCCAGTGTCAAGTTTCAGCTGATCACTATGCAACATGAAAGATTCTTTGGTTTGCTTACTGCTACCAAGTTCACCATTACCGAGTCCTTCTGTTTAGTCTAAATATCAGCCCCTGTGTCTTAACCTGATTATGGATTGCATTTTCACCCTGTTGACTTTCTCTTTGGCAATAGCAGCATATCTGGATGATTTGAAAAAATATCTAATAAGTTCTATTCCCCACCAGACCAGAAATAATCTTTCCCATTGAAATCATCATGGTTTTCTTATCAACTGGGAAAAATCTCACTTTCACCTGTCCTAGTGTTTCGTCTTCCTCTTTTGTAGTTTATAATCAGTCTCACTCTTGTAAGTCTCACACTCTCAGCAGATTTGATTCCACTGTGCTGCCTTTATATTCACCCATTACAAATGGCTTTGCTGGTTTAATGGTGCCCTTTTTTAAGTCCCATCAATCAAAAGTTCAATATCATTAATCAGATTTGATTATATTCAAGAAAATTAGAGAAAGTATTTGCTGGCATGCAATATCAGCCTTCCTGAGTTTTCATGTCAGCTTCAGATAGTTCATGTCTATTGTCTTATCTTCATGAGAACTAGGAAATCAGATATTCTTGAGCAAAATGTTTTCAAATTATCAGCTGTAGCAGCCATACTGGAAAAACTAGACATCACATGACTTATGGTGAAAACCTCATGCTGGTATGAGCAACCATTCAGGAGAACTAGTTACAAGATTTTTCATATTTGTTTGGGCAGCCATACTGTGCATTTGCAGGGCACCATGTTCATTCTAATATTGTTTAACTCATGGCAGGTAAAATAAAGATGTGGAAATACTCTTGAAATTATCTTAAAGCAGTAGAGTGGCAGTCCTTTCATGTGACTCTTGTTTTTGTTAGGAATACTTCTAATTATTAGTATATTAATGTTTTATTCAAGAATATATCACATGTTAACACAGGATGCAGTTTGGGAATCTTAAAATGCATAGACAAGGACTTAGTTTCAGATTTTAGAGCAAGTTATTATCGTTTCCTGGTATATGATATTTATTTCCATCAAATCATCAAGTTCTTTTTTTTTATTATTATTTTTTTATTATTTATTGCAGAGAATATGTTGTAACTTGGCAAAGAGGGATTAGGTTGAGTCCAAATAAGAACTAGAAAATTGTTTGGCATAAAGGGATTAAATTGAGTCCAAAAAGAACTAGAACTTTGTTTGGCTGAGAGGGATTAAATTGAATCAAAAAAAAACTAGAACTTTGTTTGGCAGAGAGATTAAATTGAGTCAAAAAAGAACTTGAACTTTCTTTGAGTGAGATCGATTAGGTTGAGTCTAAAAAAGAGCTAGAACAACATTGTTTGGCTGAGAAGGATTTGGTTGATTCCTAAACTTGTAGATATACTGTATATGTCAAGACAAAGTTAGTTGTACCATTAGAGAGAGTAAGAGGACAAATTGAGATACTGTGTCGCAATGTCTTCACTGTTAAGTCATTGTGGAATATAGTACCATATGTACTTGCTTATAAGTTGAGTCCAACTGCAAACAACAAAGATTCTGATTTACCATAGCATAATGCATGGGCAGATTTTGTGTAGTTTGCAGTTTTACTCATAAATGATTATACATGGTACAAAAATGACTGCAAAAATAAAACCAGCTGTATCAAACACATAAATAAAATCTAAAGATATGGTCATGACCTTGCTAAAAATCTCAAACACCTTCACTGAAAAACTTGAAAGAGTACTTAGAAGAGGTATATTATGAAAACATCTGCCTTGTCAACCTGAAAAAAAAGGTTATTTAAATTTCAGATCTGCTCTCAATTAAGATTATAAAAAACTTTTCACTTTTTGGACTAACTCTTAAAAATTAAATTGTTTTCAGGGCATTATGTTTAAAGTTAATGTTAGCTGCTGAAGTAAGTGGATGTGGTTTGGGGGCGGACTTTTTAAGTAGCTGGTTGGAAAGTAAAAGCATCCAGGTGAATCATCTGGCCCATTGCTGATAACGAAACCCTTGTTTTGCGTGATTTCAATTCATATAGAAATTCTCTAATACTTGTTAGCCAAAATAATTGCAAAATAATTAACAAAAATGATACTGTTTTAGATTTCTTTTATTTCAATAAATATTCTTTTGCAGAAAATTCATGTATTCAAACAGTCAGATGAAAATTGATATACATCATTAAAAAGGAATTTCTTCCACAGGTCACACCACAGAAGGAGCATTTTGTTGACAGTGCATTTCAAGACTCGTTGACAACAACTCAGGAGTTCTGGAAAAATTGTCATGAAGAAATGATGGTGAATCTGCACAAGAAAAACAGGGAGCGGGGAGAGAGCAAGCTTAAGTTCCAGGTTAATAATGTTTGACAAATTTTTTTCATTCCTTGTACAAAAAGTGCAGACTACAGAAATATTAGTGACAGCATAACCATTGGTTTACAGCAGAGTCGATACTAACATGAAAGCATGTGTATACTGGGTAACATTAAATTTTTGCTTTAACTATTTTTTATGATAAAACATTCTAATGCAGCAACCAATTTTGTATGCCTCCATATTACATATGTCCATCAATCAAGCTGTTGCTTTGTGGATGACTTGCACTCAGGGTAAGGAGGATCCTGTCAATTTTAGAATCATAGGTCAAGGTCACTTTGCATGAAGAAGACGGCTTGCACATGACATTACTTCTCCATCGCAGACCTTGATCAACCTTGGTGGCTGGCTTGTACTAAGAGTAAGGAAGATTTGGAAGCATATTGATTTTTGGTTGGAAAGGTCATTGCTATAATCACTCTGACTGAAAGAAGAAAAATGTTTTGGGTTTTTTTTTGCATAATGTCTTTAATTCTTGACCACTTGCTTTGATCAGATAATTTGTTGAGGGGTTTTGCACTTGGAATGAAAGAGGTTGGTTGATTTCAGGGTCAGATTGTCAATGGTAATGGTCTCTTCAGTTAAAAAACAAATGAGTTTTGCAGAACAACTTTTGTTCTGGAGACAGTTCCTTGACTAATCTTTGTTGATTGCTTGCACTGAAGATGATAAAGAAACATTCAGGCATCTAGAGGATAGTCATGATAAGTCTATAAAAAAGATCAATTATACACATTAAGTTTAGATCACTATTAAACATAGGACCCGGTGTACACCTATAGTTGAAGATTAAAGTACCTATAGCAGTAGTTAGTTTTTAAAATTGTAAAGACTCCATTAGTCTAAAATATTTACATTTGTCGTTTTTGCTGAAGATGTAATCTGTATACAGTAGTCATCTAATGAATATTTTTGATGTTTCGTAACATAAAAAATAACTTTATTGAGCAGACAAGTAAAGAGGACTATCTTCGTTAGGGTCATTATTATTTACATGGTTTGTCGATAATGTGGTATGGAATGATATGAAATGAGACTATGTCAGTAGGAAACTTAAAAATGATTTTAGTGCAACTGACTTCGTACCATTCTATACTGGGTCACTAACATACAGTACCTTGTAATCATCAATTAATTTAATTTAATGAGTTTCGTTTTGAACTAAGAATAGGAAAAACTCTTCATACTGACCAGGGTTTTTTTTCCTTCTGATAAAGATTGGTCTTATACCTCATCTTGTTACATGTTTGTACCAAAGAAAATACAAGAAAAATCTCATGTAACATTCTGTGAGTGTGTGATTTAGATTTTTAGCATAGCTTTAAAAAAATTTCAGAAATATCACTATGATGTCTGCAGTGTGACAGTTTATAGTGATGTCTAGCACTGGGGCATAAGTCTTTGGTATGACTCAACTGGCGTTCAAACCTGCAACCTCCTGCATCTGAGGCAGACACTCTTACCACTAGGCCACTGGAGCAGTTAACATGCTTTGAATGAAGATACAAGAAAATATCACATGACATGCTTTGACCAATGAAAATATAAAAAAATTGTCAGAGGTGGGTTAAAATTATGTAACTAGGTATATAAACTAACATTGAATTGGAGAAAATGAATGTAGAGATAATAAAACATCTCAGATATAATGAATGAATTGTTTAATATCAATTAAACAATTAAATTCACAAGTTAATAAATATTTTACATTCAGAGCCTAATACTGGAAGGTTTCAACAAAAAGGTCTCTCAGGAGGAGAGGCGCTTCGTAAATGTCACCATTCAAATGAGGAATCAGCATTCTGCAGCCCTCAGACAGTGGCGTGCCACAAAAAGGTTTTTCACTGGGGAAAGAGGAGCCTGGGCAGAGAGGTATAAAGAACTGACATAATTTTGACATCTTATGGGAAATTTCTGCTAATTTGAGGCATATGTTTTGATGTCACCTATGCTTATAGGGATGGGAATATAGTAATTGTATTGCCTTGTCTAAATGCACATACAAACAGCCATCTTTCTTATTTGAATTTATTTATTAAACATATTTCATATAGCATATTTATAGCTTTTAGTTCCTTTTTTTTAAAATTGTACATTTGTCATAATTATGCATTATATGGTATATGTTTTTGTTATAAGCTTGGTTTGTATGAAATAAGCATTTATTCAGTGTCCTGTTTTTTTTTTGTTATTTTCGATCATTATTTATAGATACATACTTTTTTTTAGCTCTCCTGTGCTGAGATTATCTTTGTAACAGCATCAGTATTAGTAAATGCATACCTTTTATTTTTATTTCATTTTTGTTTGGCAGGTGTCCCGGAGAGATCCGCTGGAAGCTTTCAAATCAAGAAAACTTCTCCCGCATGAAGGTTAGGTTGATACAGAATTACAACTTTGATTCTCACTTGGAGGCCAGCAGACTACGAGACAACTTAGGTATTTGTTGATATAGATTGAAAAGATAATAGTATTTGTAGCTGTGAGAAATAGAATCATGATTTTGTCTCACATATTTAGGTGTCACCAGTCACTGGTCACAGGTAGACAGTATCTACAGTAGTAAAACCATCAATTAGTCCTCCAACTCGAAAACACAAGAAGGTTAAGGATGAATGTAGAATAAACCAAATGTACTTTCTTGCATTTCATGAGAGATGAATAATGGCAGCAGGAGCCATAATGTTTCAGTTGTAAGCTTACCAGACTTCTGACCAAATTGGCTTATGTTTAGATCCTACTGTTAGATCAACCTTGTGTGGTGCTTTGAAGCAGAGCACTTTACTTGATTGCTTTGGCACTAAATAGATTAACTACTTTTTTTTTTGCTGCATTGTAAAACAATAAACTACATCAATTTCAAAACTATACCAGCTGTAATTTATTTTGAAGCATTTGATGAGAAATTATTTAAAAAATTAATGTTGATGTTACTATGTTATAGAGTGTCTTGGTATTGCACTGACACCAGCACTTCTTATGGATTATCAGGAATTTTACTCCCACAAAGGGGCCCCGAGTGGCCGAGTGGTCTAAAGCGCTGTCCGTTACGGATCACTGCCATCTTACCTCTGTCTTCGTGGGTTCGAGTCTAGGATTCGGCGAATGTGGATATGTGAAAAAGCTTGCCAGTAGCTTCTCGTGGGTCGGTGGTTCTTTCCGGTGATTTCCCGGTTTCTTCCTCCACCATTAGTACTGGCCACCATGAATAGCCTATCGTGTGCTGAAAAATGGCATTAAGCCCAAAAACAACAAAACAACTCCCACAAAATTTGATTTATAGCCAAACAGAAATCACATTGTATTGATATACCATTATTATTTATCACATATTATTCCAAAAATATGCTGTTATATTTATCAGAAAAAATTGTTTCATTGACTTTGTAGCCTCAAAATGGTGGTTTAAGACCAGAATCTGAGGGATCATTCAAGCTCCCAATACATATTAAAATTAGTAAATGTTTCTATCAGTAATAAACTGAACATTTGCAGTTTGTGACAAAGCAAATAATTCCATTCTCAAAATTAAACCATTTAGAAAACAAATCCTGGACACACCACTGCGTTGAATGACCGGCATTGTTTGTTACACTACAGTACAAAACCTAGAAATGTCATACAGCAGCTCTGAGTAATGAGATGAATTGAATCTTCTGCATCTGCCCTGGCATTAAATTACAAATAAGGATATAAATTTAGTCTTGTTCTTTTGTTTATCAAACAAGAGATTTAAACTTAGAAAAACTCTTGTCCAACTCAGTATTTCATATCAGTCAGTTTGTACAACAAGTAGTTTTATAACTTGCTTTGAAAATTTAAAATTTGATTTACACCAATTTGCTAATAGGAGTGCCAGATATTGCTGCTGAGATTCCACTAGAGAAAATAGCTGTCTCAAAAGAAGCTCTGGTTGCCAAAGACAGCATAGCAGACGATGTCATTGGAGATGAAGATTGGAATGCAATTAGCAATTCTAGGTAAATGGCAAATGGATATAAAACTATAACACTTCTATCTGTCTCTCTATCCATCCATCTTTTTATCTGTTTGTATATCCATCCATATATATATATAAAGGATACAAATCATATGGCGAATAACAACCCTTTCAAGCATACTGGATCCACCTAGGGATCACGTGTGTCAGGGATTAATTAAAATAGATGCAATAAACTGACGACGAACAGTACGAAACTAGTAACTAACTAGCCTAAGCGCTTTTGACTCTTAATGAGTCTTTTTCAAAGGCAAATACAAAACATATATACGACAAACAAATAAACACAAAAACGTTGTGTTTGTAAACCTCTACATGGCTGTCTTCACATGTGCTTCACATATATATATATATATATATATATATATATATATATATATATATATATATATATATGGGTACATATAAATAATTTTATTTGCATGGACTTTAATGTTACTATTTTGCAGAACATAGTGAAAATAGTTTGAATCCCCTACATTATTTGCATGAGAGTAAACATTTGAAAATATCATGCATCATGCAGTATTTTTGTTGAGTGCACTTTATTGACAATCTAGATATAGCAGTCAAATTTCTGGTACTGGCACCAATGTTGTCTTCAACAGTTAAGTTTCAGTAATATATTTTCACTTGCTTTTTTCCACAGCTTCTTAATGGGATTTTATTCCATACAGACCCATAGATTTAATCATATGTAGGTGACAACTTTCAAAATCTGGACCCATGAGATCCTCTCTCTCTCTCTCTTTATATATATATATATATATATATATATATATATATATATATATATATATATATATATATATATATATATATATGTGTGTGTGTGTGTCACCTCTATACTAGAAATGGAAAACACTTGTTTCTGGATCCAATCCCACATGATATCACATTATATGTTTCCCTGTATTTTTATCATATTATATGTTTCCTGCATGTCTGGTTTATAGATATTGATTTATAATTTCATGTATATATCCTGCATTTATATATATATATATATATATATATATATATATATATATATATATATATATATATATATATATATATATATATATATACACACACATTATATTTGAGTATTGGTAAATGCACCTTGCCTAGTGTGATGTAGTGCATGTCTGGTTCTTACCCTTGCCCTTGTTCCATCTTTTCCTGGGGGAATAGTACACATTTGTGTGGTTTTTGTTGGGTTAGTTTATAGATCCATTCATATATCCAACCATCATTATAGTCATGTGCAATTCCTAAAATTTTGCCAATAAATTAAATGCAACTATTTTTTAAGGAAGAAGTGCTGGTATATTCCAATAATCACTATTTCTATGACCACCAATGGTTTAATATTTCCTTTCAGTGCCATGAGGAAATATGTGTTCAAGCAGTGTTATTTGTCTCTTTTGTGCTTTCTTTGTCATGATTTTAGTGGGTTTTGTCTCATTTTAACATTTGTTTTACAAAATGTCCCTTGACTTTTTTTGCACCTTGAAAATGATTAGTAGGTCTTGTTGACTTAGTTTATTTGCTCTAGTTGAAGGTTAAGTTTTTCATTAATGCCACGGTGAATCCTGAATTCTTCTTTTCCAGTGGCAATGTGGAGGAGTACCAGGACAAAGAGAAGCTGGTTCTAGCAGAGGCATGTGAGCTGGTTACATTGATTAATGTAGTAGAAGGAAGATTGGAAATTACTAATACACATGTCTATTTCTTTGACTGCAGTTCAAACAAGGAAGAAGGTTAATACCATATTCTTGAAAGTTTAAATGAACAAATTCTTTGCATATTAACAAAAGTTTTTCCAGTTCAGTATAAATTTGTATTCAGTATTTAATATTTCTCCGTCAAATACCTGATCACATGACATTAGGATAACATTCTTTGCTACCTCTGAATCTAGCATTCATGTACAGTTTATAGGCAGACCATCCAACGCATATGATTTTGCTGTTAGTCTTAAGGAAATGACTTTTAACATATGGACTTGAAGAATAAAAGCATATATTATGGAAATACAATTGTTTGTTATAAAATATGTATACTTGTTCATCTGTATTTGATTCAGATCCAGGTTTCAGTGAAGTTAATCAAGAATCCATACTAACTTTACACATTTATATATGTATGTATGTATGTATGTATGTATGTATGTATGTATGTATGTATGTATGTATGTATGTATGTATGTATGTATGTATGTATGTATGTATGTATGTATGTATGCATGCATGCATGCATGCATGCATTTATGTATGTATGTATGTATGTATGTATGTATGTATGTATGTATGTATGTATGTATGTATGTATGTATGTAATAACTTTACAGGAGTACTTCATATGCTTTAAAATGCAAGTATTTCCTGATGCAAATCATCTGCATGGCTGTTGCTAATTTTTTTAAAATTTCCTTCCAATAAATGATATATTTTTCAGATGAAATGGACAAAAAACATTTAAAATGTTTCAATAACCCAGAAGAATAAAAAGGAATATTCAGATTCTTTTGGACAAAAGCAGAAAAGGCAATAATTACATTTTGTGGACATCATGTTTTGATTTGAGTTTGTCTTATGGCAGGAAAGATTGTCACACTCACATGAAATTAATTTTTTTAATGATTACATCAGGTTGCAAGAAGCCATCAAGTTCCATAATGTTTGGGACTGCAGTTTGTGAAATTGTACAGGAGGTCCAAGCATATTTGCAAACTTTACTGTCACTGAATCAGTCTTGAATCACACTTTTAAATTAATGTTTTCTAGTCTGAGAATTGCAGTTCATGATATTTGGTTACACCTTACTGAAACTTAGAACTTAGAGAAAAAAATAAACTGCCTGACTGAGGAGGTCTTGATAGTGCTGGCAGGTCCGCATTTACTCTATATCATAATGAGGATTATAATGGGGTTGGCATTTATTCAGATTGAAAGTATTTTTTTATGTTTATTCTTAACTTCATTACAGAGATGACAGCATAGTAAAACAAATGCAAGAAATTCAAAGTTATGGAGGATTTTCACACTACATGCCTATTTTAACAAGTTCTCTTCGTCGAACTCTTGTAAAGTACATGTTAGATGGACAAAGAAAATATGGTATAATATTGTTAAGGGACATATTATGGTCTGCAGAATGAGTGCACCATCTATTTCTTCTCAGTATAAAATGCTGAGTCTCTGCCCCATTTCAGAATTGATCACAAGTCTCATGGGAGATGCTGCAAGCTTCTTGAAAACTGGTTGGCACTTATTTCATTTTGTGGACAGCCAAAGAAGGAATGCATTTAACTTGTCACAACTGCTACGATATAAACATTAATTTTTAATGGACAATCAAGGGGCATGAAATCATGTTTCAGTTCAAACTGGAAATTGACCATTATGGATGCATTTTTAGTGTTCAATGGTTAAAAGAATGCATCTCAATTGAAAATAAATATCAGAGGCATGAATGCATGACTAAATGTCATCCCAGCAAAACTGTTGTTGCACATTTTCCACAGGAGGAACTAGTAACAGAAAAAAAGAAATACTTTGAGTTAATGTAAACCACTCTGATACTATGTGACAGAGTGTTGATGTAAACCAATTTGATATTATGAGACTAAGTGGTAATGTAAACCAATCTAATACTATTTGACAGAATGGTAATGTAAACCAATGTGATACTATTTGACAAAGTGGAAATGCAAACCACACTGATACTATGTGATGAAGTGGTAATGTAAACCACTCTAATAAAATATGACAAGGTGGTAATGTAAATCACTCCAAAACCATTTGACAAAATGGTAATCGGGACCCTGAGCAGCCGAGTGGTCTAAAGCGATGACCGTTATGGATCACTGCCATCTCACCTATGTCTGCATGAGATCGAGTCCACACTCGACTAACATGGGTAAGTGAGAAAGCCTTCCAGTAGCTTTTCTTGAGTCAGTGGTTCTTCCTGGAGTTTTCTAGGGTTCTTCCTCCACCATTAATACTGGCCACCATGTATAGCCTATCTTGTGGTGAAAAATGGCGTGAAAACCCTTGGTACAGGAGCCCCGAGTGGCCAAGTGGTCTAAAGCGATGACCGTTACAGATCAATGCCATCTCACCTCTGTCTGCGTGAGTTCGAGTTGACACTCGACTATTGTGGGTAAGTGAGAAAGCCTTCCAGTAGCTAGTCGTAGGTCGTGGTTCTTCCCGGGGTTTTCCAGGGTTCTTCAACTACCAATTATACTGGCCGCCATGTATAGCCTATCTTGTGGTGAAAAATGGCATAAAACATTACAGCCACAACAACAAAGTGGTAATCTACTAAGTAAGACTGTTATTATGGAAGACTGGTGCAAATAATGACAGAGATCTTCCCGAAAGTTGGAAAATCTGATTGGATCTTCATATTGTCAAGAGCTTGTACTGCATTCACTGAACTCATTTTATGTTGTAGGTGGAGAAGATTTCAAATGGAGCTTGTCACAACTGAGAGAAATTCACTTCCGTCGCTACAATCTACGAAGAAGTGCCTTAGAATTGTTTCTCATAGATCAGACCAATTATTTCCTCAATTTCCAGCAAAAGGTGAGTACACATGAAGTCCAAACAGTTTCATTGTGATTTTGTAAAGTCCATTGCTCTATGGCAAAAAGTAGCATATGTAGTCCAAACAGTTTCATTGTGTTTTTATTATACAAACCATAGCTTTATCTTAAAGAAGTAGTACATGTGGTCCAAACAGTTTCACTGTTTTTTATATACAGTCAATTGGTGTATGTCAAGAAGTAGTATATTTGGTCAAAGCAGCTTTACTGGGAATTTAGCATACCGTCCATTTCTTTATGTCAGAATGTAGTGCTTGTGATTCAAACAGTTTCAGCCTGTTTTTAGTACACAGACAGACATTTATTTGTGGATTAGGGTAGGTATCCTAACATTTCATCAAAAGTACAGTTATTTGTGGATTAGGGTCGGTATCCTATCATTTCCATAGAAGTACAGTTATTTGTGGATTAGGGTAAGTATCCTAACATTTCCACAGAAGTACAGTTATTTGTGGATTAGGGTAGGTATCCTAACATTTCCATAGAAGTACAGTTATTTGTGGATTAGGGTAGGTATCCTATCATTTCCATAGAAGTACAGTTATTTGTGGATTAGGGAAGGTATCCTATCATTTCCACAGAAACACAGTTATTTGTGGATTAGGGAAGGTATCCTATCATTTCCACAGAAGTACAGTTATTTGTGGATTAGGGTAGGTATCCTATCATTTCCACAGAAGTACAATTATTTGTGGATTAAGGTAGGTATCCTAACATTTCCACAGAAGTACAGTTATTTGTGTATTAGGGTAGGTATCCTAACATTTCCACAGAAGTACAGTTATTTGTGGATTAGGGTAGATCTCCTATCAGTTCCATAGAAGTACAGTTATTTGTGGATTAGGGAAGGTATCCTATCATTTCCACAGAAGTACAGTTATTTGTGGATTATTGTAGGTATCCTATCATTTCCACAGAAGTACAGTTATTTGTGGATTAGGGTAGGTATCTTAACATTTCCACAGAAGTACAGTTATTTGTGGATTAGGGTAGGTATCCTAACATTTCCACAGAAGTACAATTATTTGTGGATTAGGGTAGGTATCCTAACATTTCCACAGAAGTACAGTTATTTGTGGATTAGGGTAGGTATCCTAACATTTCCACAGAAGTACAGTTATTTGTGGATTAGGGTAGGTATCCTAACATTTCCACAGAAGTACATTTTTTGTGGATTAGGGTAGGTATCCTAACATTTCCACAGAAGTACAGTTATTTGTGGATTAGGGTAGGTATCCTAACATTTCCACAGAAGTACAGTTATTTGTGGATTAGGGAAGGTATCCTATCATTTCCACAGAAGTACAGTTATTTGTGGATTAGGGTAAGTATCCTAACATTTCCACAGAAGTACAGTTATTTGTGGATTTGGGTAAGTATCCTATCATTTCCACAGTAGTACAGTTATTTGTGGGTTAGAGTAGGTATCATGTCATTTCCATAGAATTATTTTTGTTGGGTCTTTAAATTTTTGGCTTATAGCAACCACAGAATCCATGAAAATTGGTACCCAAGAAAAATAGTGTATTCCAGTATTGTGACTCTGTGGTCTCAAACTAAGTAATAGAAAAGAGCAAAACCAACAAGTTTTTTACAATTCAACAAATTATTTATTTGTATTGAATAGTGTGAAATTTTAACAATAACTTAGAGTATTGTGAATTAAATCCCAAATAATTTAAAAGATCTATCACCATTTCTAATAAATAAAGTTCTAATTAAATTCCAGTGGTATTTGAAGAAGACTCGGCACTTGAGGCATTGGTGTTCTGATAGTCTTAAATGTACTGATGTACCTGTGACCTGACGTGTGTTGATGTGCTAACAGTCTTTGAATTATTCATAATAATATAATCCAAGATGTCCTGTCTGAACTATAATTTCAGATTATATTTCCAGTGAATAATAATTTGAATAAATAAATCCACCCAAACAAAATACTGAACACAACAATAAGACTGATTCTGCCTAAAGATGTTAAAACAAGAAGGAACAATTTCTCAGCTAAACATGATTGTACAAAAGCTATGACACTAAAGAAGAGCCAAAGTAGGTTCAAAGTTCATTTCTAAAAAAATTCCAAATTGTAAACAAATAAAATTATTATGAAAATTAAAACAGTGTTGTTTATATCAGGTATAACAGGTTATTCCATGAGTAATACCAGTGTCTTAAAATTTTGAACAAAATAAATGTTTACTTGAATTGATAATGACCCTAATATTTAACCCACACTCATAGGGAAGTATTAACTATGTATTATTTGTTTACCAAAATAAAAGTTTTTGGTTATGTAGATACCAAACTGGATTTAAGACAAGGTCTAGTCCAAAATAGAATTATGCATATACAGGTAAAACCCATTATAACACATTGCTCGGGGTCCAGAGAAGAACATCATGATAAAAGCAGGATTGCATTAATAAAATTTTTCCAAAAAATTCCCCATAGAAAATGTGCATTGAAATTTCAATGTCTTCGGTTTTAACTCGCCTCTTGATCATATAATCTGCTAGGGATACAAATATTTGGCTTTTCTGAGAGCATGTATTTAGGATGCTAAAAGAGAGGTCACCTTAAATAAAAAAAAATGGGAGCCATAATGTTATCATATTAAAAGCATAATTGCATTATAACTATTCACATTATAATGGGGTTTTACTTGTATAATCATGGAGAGAAAACAAACGAACAAGAACACAAATATACATAACACTAGTAACCAAAATTATATAATCTGGTTTCCTGGAAGATCTAAAGATGCTTAAACCTGACCTTTCCTTCCCATAAAACCTGTTGATTGAGTTGAGTTGAATACAAATAGTCTTTTTGGGTTGTTTGTAGATGGGTCTGAATGTTTTAGAATGTGATTCTTTACTGTCGAGTGCTAATCTTATGAAAATTAGTTGATCATTAATCAGTCTTTTGTTTTATATACATTAACTGATTATTAATGATTAGGAGAATATCCTCTGCATAACAAATCCAGAGGGACAATAATGATGTCTTTTGACTCGATTTAGGAATAAAATTGCATTATTCCATCTATTTTGTTAATGTATTTCAAATATTTTGCATTAATCTATTTTATTGCATTGTATGCTGATCAGTGCCATCTGGGTTGAATGCCCTTATATGCAATGGTACTTACAATTCATCTGTAAATGATCATATATTCATAGAAATCTGTAAATGGTCATATATTCAAAGAAATTTGCTTTCTGTCATTTTTGCTAGCATTTTTATTGATTTAAAGCAACCACTTTGTAATAAACTTAGAAATATGTTTGAATAATTCCACTTTAATATGTCAGTGGTTTGTTGTCTTTAATTACAACTTACAATTTCATGATAAAGTTTTTTACACCCACCTCTCAAAGACAAGA
This sequence comes from Potamilus streckersoni, assembly GCA_016746295.1. NCBI lineage: Eukaryota > Metazoa > Mollusca > Bivalvia > Unionida > Unionidae > Potamilus > Potamilus streckersoni. The sequence goes on from JAEAOA010000760.1 coordinate 1,430,153, forward strand.
AAAGGTTTGTTATCAATTATGATGATGTCCTAGCAAAATTAAATAATAATAATAATAATAATAATAATAATAATAATAATAATAATAATAATAATAATAATGATAATAATAATAATAATAATAATGCTTTATTTATAAATATTTATAGAGGGTGACTATTCTCCCTTGAGACCATATGACAATATCAGTCAGAGTGAGTGTCCATGCTGCACATTGGTTTGTGATATTCTTATCTAATAATACTATATTTGTGCATTTGTTGCATAGCACCCAAACCCATTTACAGTATCTACTATATGAGACATGGTGATCATTTGAACCAATGCATTCAAACAAGAACTATTTTTTCTGATGTGTTACAAGGATAATTAAATCTGTCAGGGAGTGGAAGTGACTCAACAACTCCAGAAGATGGGAGGGAATGCCACATTCCATCAGGAGGCTTTTTTCTTTTACCTTATGTCATTCCAACAACATGACTGTAATCATTTATCGAACAAGGTAATGTGGAACCAAGTCCTTAGATCTTCCTTTTTTGGGATTTCTTCAGGTTTATCATAGTCAACAGATCTGCATTCAAAGCTGTAATGTCCTGAGTAGAAATACAAGGGTCTTAGTGCATCTTCCTTTCCCACAACCCATCTAATTTGCAAGGCTTTTCAGAAAGCAAGGTAATATCTTTTTAGAATAATATTCATGCTTCCCGTAAGTGTGACAGATCATGGATCAAAGACTTTCTGAATCTATCTGTGGTGATTGTCTGGAAAATCATGCCTTGTCATTCTCTGCAGAAAGACCTGTTGTATGTTGGTTTTCCAATCCAGAAACATCCATGAATGCAGGCTTTCAATCCCAATCCAGAAACAGACAAGTATGCAAGTCTTCATTCCCAATCCAGAAACAACCATGTTTGCAGGTTTTTCATCCCAATCCAAAAACAACCATGCATGCAGATTTTCCATCAGAATCCAGAAATAACAATGCAAGCTTTCTGGCCCTATCCAGAAACAACCATGCATGCAGGCTTTCCATCCCAATTCAGAAACAATCATGCATAAAGGCTTTCTCACCCATTGGATTGGTATCCTATCATTTCCTTGGAAGTACAGTTATTTGTTGGGTCCTTAAATATGTGGTTTATAGCAACCACAAAATCCTTCAAATTTGGTACCCAAGAAAAATAGTGTGTTCCCATTATTATAAATCAATGGTTTATACTAATTAATAGAGAAGATCGAAAAACAACAAGTTTTGTAAAATTCAACAAAGAATTTACTTCTCTATAATACAAAAATGTGAAAAGTTCAAAAAAACTTAGAGACTTGCAAATTAAATCCCAAGTAGTCCAAAAAGTTCTTTCACCCATCCAGATAAATAAAGTTTTAATTCCAGTCATGTTTGAAATGAGTTCCAGCACTTCTGCTACATTATTGATTAATGGTTGGTTGGATTTGGAGAATAGTCTTGTCTCATCAAGCAGACAATTGTATTTGTTATTGCTGAAACAATCCTAAATAAAACTGATGACATGGTGATCATGCTTAGGGCTTGGGAGAGTTGGATTTGCAAGATAGTGGATGTTTTCTTAATCTTCTGTTGTGTAAGAACTATTGAAGAAACATATTACTGTAAACTAATGTCTCTTCTTAGAAGTTTTTTTTAAGAAGCAGGTTTCCCTCAATATGTTGATATTTTGGTAACATCTAACATTTGATAATTTTGTTTTCCAGGATAGAAACAAAGTGTACAGTCGTATAGTCAGCCTTCGTCCACCAAATCTGATCTCATACCAGTCTCGTTCACCAGCAGAACTTCTTAAAAGCTCAGGTCTTGTACAGGTTAGGTTTAGCTTGTTATCATGTATCTGTCAAATGAAAAATATATCTTTTAGCAATATTAGGCATGTATTGTTACCATACAAGGATATTGACATTGTATTGCAAGACAAATCAGTTTGAAATAAGGAAATGAATATTACATAACAAGCTTGTATAGGAATGTTTTATACCTTTTTCAATTTCAATCTACATTTCCTTTCTAGTATCATAAGATACAGTCTACTCATGTAAATCTAATAGCTAAATGTGTTTTGTGTCTATGTAATGCAGTATTTGGGGACTTTGTTTTGCAGGAATACTCTCAGCATGACAGTTTTGTTAATATTATATCTTGAATGGGAATTGATTATTGTCTTGCCAAACTTAACTTAGGGAAGACATAAGTACCACCTATGAGAGATATAGGTATCACTTACTTAGCTTAAGAGAGATATGATTATCACTTACCAATTTTAGCTTCGGAGAGACAAAGGTATCCATGACCCCACTAGGAGTAGCATAGGGTAAAATTTCCCCACTTAGTTTAGGAGAGACATAGGTATCATCCTACATAACTAATCAGAAACTTAGGTATCACTTACCACTTTTAAGATTCAGAGAGACATAGGTACAACTTACCCCACTTAGCTTAGGAGAGACATAGATATCACTTACCCATCAGGTATCACTCACCCCACTTAGCTTAGGAGAGACATAAGTACCACTTAGTGTAGGAGAGACATAAGTACCACTTAGTTTAGGAGAGACATAAGTACCACTTAGTTTAGGAGAGACATAAGTACCACTTAGTTTAGGAGAGACATAAGTACCACTTAGTTTAGGAGAGACATAAGTACCACTTAGTTTAGGAGAGACATAAGTACCACTTTGTTTAGGAGAGAGGTACCACTTACTCTACTTAGGAGAGATATAGGTACCACAAATACAACTTAGCTAACGGAAGATGTAGATATGACTTAGCCCACTGCTGTTCTGATTTAGTTTAGGGGAGACATAGATATACTTCTCCTGTCACTAATTTTGGTGTGGCACCATCAGAATTTGTTAAAGGTTTTCCAGGAGGGTCAGTTACCAGTCTTCCACTGTGTAATGTGGAAGCTCAACCCTTTTATATCCCTTCATCCCTACTAGCCTATTGAAAATTATGAAAGGTCAGGGTCATTTGAAAATCTAGGGTATTTCTGTTGAAATTCTTTTATATGGACATAAATCCCAACCATCTGTGGGATAGCTATGATGCCTTGACTGTAAAATGAATATGTTCCACCCTATTATTTTCATGAATTCCTTATGACCCTTAGGAAAGGGAGCAGGTGATAATGTAATTCTTTAAATTTTTTGTATTAACAAGCTAGTCCAGAATGTCACCTGTAAAAAAAAATTTTTTTCTTGTCAACAGAAATGGGTTCAGCATGAGATCTCCAACTTTGAGTACCTGATGCAGTTGAATACAATAGCTGGTAGGACTTACAATGACCTCAGCCAGTACCCAGTGGTAAGTGTCCAATGACTTACAGTAACCTTAGGGAGTACCCAATTCTAAGTGTCCAATGATTTACAATGACCTTAGGCAGTACCCAGTGGTAAGTGTCAAATGACTTACCAATGACCTCAGCCAGTACCCAGTGGTAAGTGTCAAATGACTTAATAATGACCTGAGCCATTACCTAGTGGTAAGTGTCCAAGATGAATCAGTGAATTGTAATTTTTACATGTAGTTATCGAATCTGAACAAAATCTACTTGGATTTGCAAATTTAAGAGTTCCAGTTTGTAGCTGTTTTAAACAATTGACATTTGACTAACTTAAACAAGAGACATTTAAATAGCTTTAAACAATAGACATTTAACTAGCCAGTTTGGTAGTGGTGGAGTCACTCAAGCCTTTTGTCTTCCATGATTCATAAATAACATTGCTTTTGTTTCAAGATGTTTAAATGAAAGGTTTGATGTATTTACTGGGCTGTTATGACTGATAAAATGGTTAGTGATAAAATCAGCAGTGTGAAGTTTATTAATCAAAGGTGATGGCCATAAGTTCTACAGACCTGCAAACCTTATGACTGGACTATAAGTCTTACTGAACTGACACTTAAATTAGGGAATTATGGAATTAAAGCAAAATATACAAAAATGTGATCATTGCTGTCAAATCTGGCTGTTGGCTTGACCAGATCTATGTTTAGATATTAGTTTATGTGAAATTGGTCAGGCAATCAGGCTAACTCTACAGAAGTGATTCAGATGTTATAATCTCTTTTGCAACAATTAGCAATTTAAGAGAATTCAAATAAATAGCACAATAGTATAAAACAGAATATTGAGATTGTTGGATAATAAACAAGGCAACTATTATGTTTGTTGGTCATCATGTTGGTTTGTATTGCTTAGAAAACATTGCTTTCTCTATGTAACATTTAAAACGATTTCACATAATTGAAAATTCTGGCAAGAAGCCTTTGACCTGATTTCAGATAGAACAGCTATTTCTTAAACTGAACTTTTGGTCAGTAAGGTCTAAAGGTGTTTCACAAACTTTTCTGTTGAACATAATACTGCCATTGGTTAATCAAATCAGACTTCAGAATTTTTCAAATATTTATTTTGCAGTATGATAAAAATGGAACATAGTATTTTATTACACCATCCTTAAAACTGGTCCAACTTATGGAAAATGTTTGACTTCCCCACTGAAAAGCTCATGTTAGTAGGGTCTGGTTCAGTATATTGGTTGGTGGCCTGAGCAGTAAACATAGAGTTGTGTGTTGCATTTTGTAATATAATTTTTTTATATCTTTTTCTCTCTTTTGCTCTCACTTTTTCTCAGTTAATAATTCATTATAAGGATGATAAATAGAAGGAAATAAAAAAATCTTCTCATTTGAATTTTAATGATTTTATTGTCACTGTGGGAAATGTGAGAAAAGCCTTGTAAAGGATTCTGTCTTTTATCTAGGTTCACTGTTGACAATAACTTTATGCAACCATGTGCTGTAGGTAACATATTGCACTTGCAGGTATTTTTCTTGCTTAGTTTGCTTGTTTTACAGGCGAAATATTGTTAGAATTCTATTTGAATATTTTAAAATATTAAATCAAACTTTGTCATAAAAGAATTTGAATCAGTGGTTGTGAGGGAGAATCTCATTGATGTCAATTAAAATTTACCGTATCTTAATTTTTTGAGCCCAAATAAGCAGAAAGTGAGAAATCGCAGCACTTATTTTTTACCAGCATTGCCAGCATCAACAGTAAGGTTTTGGGTGCAGTTTTTTTTATTTGTTAAATTATCATCATATATGTCTAAACTAATAGTGAAGCTAGGATTGTCCATTATGTAGCATGTGTGCTTGACATTTTGGTCAGGGTCGTGGATATAGAAAATTTGAATTTAGGTTTTCAATTTCTTATATTTTCTAAAACCTTTGATGGAATTTGGTTATACTTAGAATGGAATTTGGTTGTACTTAGAATGGAATTTGGTTGTACTTAGAATGGAATTTGGTTGTACTTAGAATGGAATTTGGTTGTACTTAGAATGGAATTTGGTTGTACTTAGAATGAATCATCATGCAGCTAAGGGAGTTCATTCTCCTACATTCTCAACCTTTTGACCTTTGGAGTATGGTCATAGTCAAAATAATGTTGTGCTCAAGTTTTGGTTAAAGAGTTTCATATCTTTGGGTTTACTAAACCCTTTTTTGAATTTCATTCATCTTTAAATTGAATCATTTTGAAGCTTGGACATGATATTCTTTAAAATGTATGCTCTGTCTTTTGAGCATCAGGTCAATTGTACATGTTGTAAAGCAATGTGTCAATTGTGTGCTGATTATACGCGTCCTGGCTTTCTTGTGTATGAAATACCATTCAACAGTATTGTTTTATGACTAATATAACAACAGTAATAAGCCTGATTCATCTCGAAGCCCAGCTAATGCAAATTAATTTTCCACTTTCTAATGTTTTGTTATACTCTTGTTAGACTGTGTTTATATTGGTTGACTCTACTTACTTGCAGTTTCCATGGATTCTAAGTGACTACACATCAGAGGAGCTTGATCTAGAAAATCCAGCAGTGTTCAGAGACCTGTCCAAACCCATTGGGGTTGTGAACCCAAAGAATGAACAAGACGTTAGGGAAAAGTCAGTTATGTTCTTCAAATATCACTACAAAATATAGATTCATTACTCTGAAACCTGGCTAACAAACAAATTGGTTGAAAATAAATATACATGGAGAATCACACACCTAAACCATCAGTTGTATTTGTAGCAGTAATACAGATAAACCTATTTTTATAGTCAGAAGAATTCAATGATTATTGTGACAAATTTGAGTCTTGCTAAAGACAAAATGGTACTAACAGCTGCCTCACTAGGCGCTCAGCATTAAGAATTTTGTGTTAGGACTGGTCAGCCTGGTGTCAAGATAATGTGACTAGGTGGGAAATCATACTGAATGTCTGTGGCATAATGACCCAGTGCTAGACTTTTCTATAAACTGCCACACTGCAGACATCATAGCAGTATGACTGAATAATTGTTAAGGCTACGTTAAAAATACAAAGCACACACACACATCGTGTAGTAAATTCAACTTTCCAGCACAACTTATTTCTGTCAATTAGTGCCATTATAAGTATTTTATGTAAAGAAGCTGCAAGCTTTAGGTTTAAATATACTGGTATGAACAATGCATTATGGGTCATTGTTCTGAAAAAATTAATTGGATAGTCGTAATGATAAATTCTATATTTTCATTAAATATCCATATTTGAAATGAAATATTTGCTTTTTATCACAGATGTTTAATTGTTAAGTTTGACCAAGGAAAAAATAATGTATTAACTATTCCATCCAGTGATATGCAAGATTTAGCTTAAACTTTAAAGTGAGGTCAAGAAATAATGCACAGTTTGATAGCAAAGGCTGGTACATGATGAGACTAGTGTTTCCAGTATAAACCATTTGAAAACTCCACAAGTGGTAGAAAAAGGCTGGCTTGTCTGTCATTGGGTTGACACCTATGTTTGGTCAAGGTCTGTTACTTTGGATGGTTCAGACTCCAGCTGCAACCTGCAAACAATGGAGCACTCACTGTGCCATGCAAACAGGCAGAAATTACATGCATATAAACACAAATGTTTGCATGAAAGTGTTTAATCATTAATTAAAACTGTTTGACTCAGTTTGGCATAGAGGAAATAACTTGAAATCTTGAAATAAATCTACTTTCCTCCAGAATATCTGAATGTTAAAAATTCTTTGAATTGTAAATTGTCAGAAATATTTCAGAAAGGATCGGAGGAGACCATGTAGGCATTGGAGTACTTATTAGGTGAAATGTGGTATCTTATATATAAAAGTATTGATTAATGAAAAACATAGCAAAAATAATAGAGTGAAGCAGGTTTTCAGAGTGAGGTTTATTCAAACAACAACAGTAAGATCAATAATAATAATAATAATAATGATAATAATAATACTGCAACTACTACTAGTACTCTGCATGAGTTCGAGTCCAGACTCGGCTAATGTGGGTAAGTGAGAAAGCCTGCCAGTAGCTTCTCGTGGGTTGGTGGTTCTTCCTGGGGTTTTCCAGGGTTCTTTCTCCACCATTAATACTGGCTGCCATGTATAGCCTATCCTGTGCTGAAAAATGGCGTTAAACCCTACAACAACAACAACTAATAATAATAATAGTGATAATAATAATAACACTGATGCTACTTAATATTAATGACAGTATTTAGTGCTTGAGATTTATTCAGGAACCCGATTTGGTTGGTAGGTGACCCTTTATTAAGAGATCACTGAGTTAAGAGAACAGCCATTTCCCATAGGTGACTGCTTGCCATGAATGTTTGTAACTCAAAGCAATTACAGCATTATCCAGATTTTACAGTATCTAATTATGCATGTCATAAATTTTAGGGCTAGTTTGAAAATAATTCTTTTATTTATCTTTTATTATTTAAGTATATACTACATATAGTCTTAAAACCTTAATAGTTCATCTATGTAATGATGGATTGCTTTTTGTTGTTCTTATTGAAGCACTTCTTGCAGCATGTATAGTGTTTACAGTTTATAAAGGTGACTGATATTATATAGTAAGATGTTCATCGTCAAAGCAGTTTGACAGTCATCTATGGGCTTTGTTAATTTGGCAATAACAAAATTAAATTCACCATGTTTCAGATATGAGCATTTTGAAGACCCATCAGGTGTGGTAGAGAAGTTCCATTATGGGACACATTACTCCAATGCTGCAGGAGTCATGCATTACATGATTAGAATGGAGCCATTTACGACACTGCACATTAATCTGCAGAGTGGAAGGTCAGTTACCTCCTCTTATTCTTGTTGTCTTTGTCTTTTATATTATGGGACACACTGCTCCAATGAGTTATGCATTACATGATTAGAATGGAGCCTTCAACAACACTACACAGCCAGCTTGCATCTTGAACATCAGTTATCTCCCCTGCTTTTTGATGGTTCCTCATTTTTCCGTTTCTTCTTTTAAACTAATTTGCTGACTATGCTTGTCTTATCTCTTAATATGTGCCATCTGTCATGATAGCTATCCAGTAGTGGAAACAGAATATTTAAAAGGTACAACCAATTTTGAAAGAAGAAAGCTTCAAAAAATATGAGCATAGTGACTTTCAGTAGCCCAAATCTCACACCTATCTTTCAGTAGCCCAAATCTCACACTAATCTTTCAATAGCCCAAATCTCACACCTATCTTTCATTAGCCCAAATCTCACACCTATCTTTCATTAGCCCAAATCTCACACCTATCTTTCATTAGCCCAAATCTCACACCTATCTTTCATTAGCCCAAATCTCACACTAATCTTTCAGTAGCCTAAATCTCACACTAATCTTTCAATAGCCCAAATCTCACACCTATCTTTCAGTAGCCCAAATCTCACACCTATTTTTAATATCCCAATCAGTATGTTAATAAAGACTTGACAGTAGGTGTATTTAAACTTTCTCCAAATAATATTTTTTAAAACTTAAGAAAATGGTATGCACATTTTAACAGTACTTTTGAGTGTAATTTGAAAGTTGTTTAAGAATTTGAAAAGAATGAAAGGGATTTACTTGAAGAAATGTTAACTTTTGTGTGATAAATAAAAAAGCCTTATATTTATGAACCTTTAAAATTGAGAAAAGATGCAAGTGAAAAGTGTGTTATAAAATTGTTCACTACAATTTCATCATTACTTTGTTCATCTGATATAAAGAAAAGATTTTGGTATATGTTAAGAAAGATGTTAATTTGTATCTGTAAAGTAAAAATACTTGGTTTTGTCTGCACCCAGTGTGCCTGATGTCTGACAAAAATATGGAAAGAAAATAATTGCTTATTGATTTACAGGTATGTTGCAGAATGATTGGTTATTGGATCAAATGTAAGACTTGACATAGATGTGCTGACAAAATTTAAAGCAGGTGCAATAAGCTCTTCAAAATTGCCTTTAATATTTTTATTTTTGACTAACTGTTGATAATTGCTGAGAAGTGGTTTTATGTTACAAGTTTGTTTCTCCTTACTACAGTAAGGATTCTTAGTATGTATTTGTCATTATGAACTTGAAGTGCATCATTGACCTTTTAGTGGGATGATATGTTTACTGAAAGCTGCTTAATATTATTAACATTATCCTTATGGTAAATAATATTAATAATTACATATAAGATGAAAATTATTGCATCTTTTTCCTATTTATAGTCACAGTTTACATGCTAATTACAGTAAACAGAATATTGTGTGCATTTTCCTTATAGATTTTTTCAAATTAATTTTTTTATATAAATACTCCTTGGATTTTATATTTGTTTCTCTCTAATAACCTATCTCTTAATATGTATGTGCATAACTAGCTGTTAAACAATTGGATACCAGATAGATAGAAAAAAAGATATAGACCTAATAAATTGTATTTACTTTTTAAAATATTTGCATGAATACTTTAGGATAAACATTAACCCTACTTTTCACATGTAGATTTGATGTGGCAGACCGACAGTTTCACTCTATCCCAGCCACCTGGAAATCCATATATGACAACCCTAATGATGTGAAGGAACTGATCCCGGAATTCTTCTATCTCCCAGACTTTCTTGATAATATGAATAGTAAGTCTGTAATATCTAGCAACAACCAGATTTGAAAACCCACCCCAGGTGGCCATTGAAAACAGGTCATATACAACAAAGTAATTCATGCATTAACATGATAAATAAAAAAGCCTTAAATTTATGACCCTTAAAATTTAGAAAAGTTGCATTGTTTTGTAAAAAAAAAAAAATTCTTCAGGCTGAGATTTCAAGACATAAATGGAATACATTCAGCTGTATGAAGCAGGAGTACTCTATTTACTGTATATGTTGGGACACCATATCTTTTGGGACACCATAAATTAATTTTAAAAGTAATTTTTGGTACATTGTTTGTTCTGGGACAGATTGTTTTTTCGAGTCGTAAGTTGTGGGACTCTTTTTAAATCATTTGAAAATTACACATTGGAAAATGCACTCTAACTGAAATTGTATTTTAACAAATATAAATAGTGTACTTGAGATAAAACTATTTTATCCACTGCAGTATTATCTCATGAACTCAATCCTCCTCCTGCACATGTATGATCCATTCTTTCAGTGCATGTGTGTTTATTTTTTCTTTCTCATACCATGAAAAATTATCATTAGAGTTAACACATTACCTGAAGCAGAAACTGCATAGACTAAAGTCAGATGTTTTTTTATTAATCTTCAACAGTCATGCCGATTCTCATGCTTTTGACCCCAATCTTGTCGTCAGTCCAGGAATGAGATCAAAGTACACTATAATTTCATCGACGTTAATGATTATATTTTTGGCAAATCATCTGCTTCCATTCTGGCTTTCACGAATTCATCAAATGTTCTTAATTTCTCCAAATTTTCTGGGCAATGCTGGATCATTGATATTTGTGCACGAAGCACTATATTGAGTAACTTTAAAAAGAATTTCCATTGTGAAAAAGAACCCAAGTTAACCTTTCCTATCTCTGTTGTCTTTGTTTACTTCAAGAAACACAAAAACAACACACTTAAAAGAACCGAAAGTTGCCTTCAGCTTGCTTTGCAATAAAATAAAGTTTGTATTGATATTCTTTACAAAGAAGGAAAATCTGGCTTCAGGGTATCTAAAGTCAGCTTCTGAGGTCAGCTTGCTTTGTAATAAAAATAGCCTTTATCTTTAATGTCATGTCAGTAAGTTTAAAGAATGAATTTACTGCTTGCTGCCAGTTTTGTTTATTCATCACACAGGCTTCTATGTTCTTGACATCTGTAGTTATAATGAATACAAATGGGCAGGTAAATAATGTACACAGCAGTAACTTGCTTTAATGATACTTTTGTAACCTGTGCTAGTGAAAGATTGTTACTTTCACTCAAGTGAATGTGTTTTCAAATTATGATATTTATTTGTGAGATACAGTCATATAGTTGACCTGGATACAATGCAGTCTTGGTTATTTTGCACATAGCATATGTCATGCATGAATAACACTTGTCTTAAAGATATTGGTTGATTATTTCCCTCATCTTTGCTATTTTGTTGGATCCATTTTTCAGCCAGATAACATATTCAAACCTTTGAGCATAACCAAACATGATGATTTGTTTCTCAATGTCATTGTCAATGTATAATGTGTTGTGTTGTTGTTGTTGTTGTTGTTGTTGGGCTTAACGCCATTTTTCAGCACACGATAGGCTATTTATGGCGGCCAGTATTAATGGTGGAGGAAGAAACTGGGAAATCACCGGAAAGAACCATCGGCCCACGAGAAGCTACTGGCAAGCTTTCTCACATATCCACATTAGTCGAATCCTAGACTTCAACCCATGCAGACAGGTGAGATGGCAGTGATTTGTAACGGACAGCGCTTTAGACCACTCGGCCACTCGGGGCCCCTACAATGTGTCATGTGTTATCGGATATAAGCAATATATGCTACAGTATGGAAGCCAATGCTGTGTATACAGAGTTTGTGGATATATTTTGTTCTTTAATGCTCATGATACAAAAAAGTAATAAATGATAACAATACAATGTTAGTTCTTTTTATTATCAAATGAGTGTTTTGTTTATCTGTTTTATTGCAACATGCATTGGGGTGTCACAAATTCTATACAAATTTGTTTTGTTTCTTAAGTCTTGGATATATGAGCTCGATGAAAAACATTTTACCATAAGTTCTGGGACAGGTAAAAAAAATATTGTTTTATTGTGTCCCAATATATATGGTAATTATGGTATTAAATATATGTTTGCAAAATGAGTTTGTAAATTTGTGAAGAATGCATATCAATACTAACTTATACACACATAGTAGTGTATTTAGTATGATTAACTCAAACACATATAATAGTGTATTTAAAATGTCTGTGTAACAGTCACATACAGGATTGTATTTGGTATGACATGTATAGTAGTGTTTTTAATATGACTAGCTCATTCACATACAGTAGTTTATTTAATATGACTAACACTTACACATACAGTAGTTTTTTTATTATGACTAACACTTACACATAGAGTAATGTATTTAATATGTCTGTGTAACACAGTCACATACAGTATTATATTTGGTATGACTAACACAGACATGTGTGTTTAATTTGTCTAGTTCATTCACATACATTAGTTTATATAATATGACTAACACTTAACACATGGAGTAAAATATTTAATATGACTAACACTTACACATACAGTAGTATTTAATATAACTGTAACACAAACTTGTACAATAGTGTATTTAATAAAACTAGCTCATACACATACATTAGTGTATTTTAATATGACTAACTCAAATACATTAGTGTATTGAATACAATTGTGTAACTCAAAACATATATTTAATGACTGTAACTCAGACACACACAATAAGTATTTAATGTGACTAACTCAAACACATACATAGTAATGTATTTAATATGACTGCATAACTCACACACATTAGTGTATTTAATGACTCTGACACACACAGTAGTGTATTTAATATGAATGTGTAACTCACACACTGTAGTGTAATTAAGATGACTTTGTAACTTGTAAACGTACAGTAGTCTGTTTAATATGACTGTATCTCAAACACCTACACTAGTGTATTTAAATGGCTGTTACATGAACAACTACATTAGTGCATTTAATATGACTGTATAAATCATATACAAAGATTATTTTATATGAACTGAAACACAAATTGTATTTAATATGACCATTTAGCTCAAACATATACAGTATTGAACTTAAGGTGTCTTACTCACACACATGACTGTACTGTATGTTAATGACTGTGTAATTCAAACAGTTGTATGTTTAATATGACTGTGTAACTCAAACACACACAGTAATGTATTTAAATGACTGTTTTAAATACATACAATAGTATATATGATATTACTGTAACCCAAATACATACATATATTGAATGTGGCAGTAGTGTATTTTATGTGTCTATAATTTGTTTGCTTTGTAGACTTTGACCTAGGTAGATTACAGATTAGCAAGGAGAGAGTGAATGATGTACTTTTGCCTAAGTGGGCCAAATCCTCTGAGGACTTCATCCACAAACACAGAAAGGCTTTGGTAAGACAAACAGAATGAACTTTTCTTATGCCTATCGGCCATGTAGGTTATCTTCAAAAGGTACAATAATTTATCTATTCCATATAATCCAAATGATGTTAGACATCTCCTGTTACTTAGCAAAAATAATGCTGATCATATAATGTTTTATCTAAATTCATGGATGTCTAATTTGCAGATGACTTTCTGTCATTTTATATGTATATCATTCTGGTCAAATTTCACATCCTTCAGAGCCTTTTTAGTTTGTCTTCATGGACTAAAATGCCCTTACTCTGTAACTTGGAGTAAACATTGGTCAAAGGTTGCTTGATATTCACAGTTTGCCAGGATTACATTAAAAATCTATTTGTGTTTGTCCTGCGAACTCTTCATATTCTATGGATGGATTTAGGTCTCCCATTGAAAAGTTAGTGGGTCACATGTTTGATTTTGAACCTATACTTTATATTCAGTATTGCTGTAGTCTCACTTGCACTGAATGATGCAAAAGATGGTTTTTTTAAGTCTGACCAACCATTAAGGTAGCTATCTTACAAAGGGCAGAAAGATCTATTTGTAGACATGTGACAGAACTTGGATTTCAAACAAGTAGATTTAAAAGTTTTGATCAATAAATAGGCTTCTAAACCAGTAGCTTTGTTTTAATTGGCATAAATTTTGTTTCAACATGACTGAAAACAAAACAAATGCATTTTTGCCATAACATGTACTCTCTTCATATTATAATAAAACAAGATCTGACCATGATACAAATTCAGATTCGGATGAAAAATAATATGTAATCAATATAATTCAGTATATTGTCAGTTAAGGAAAAGGGAAGAATTGTTTATCTTAAAGCTCACTGAATTTTATTTTTTAAATATTAAATATTAAAAATTTTAAAATAAAATCCAATAGCAATTTTAGTTTCCTTTTCAAGATCACTGCCTGGTGATCTCTGATGATTATTAAGCTTTCACTCAATCGTCTCTGGTCCAGAGTTGCCTCTGGATAATCTGTTTTTTTGTAAATAATGAATAATATGGTCAGAATGTGGTAATGACATGCCTACTCAGCCAAGACGTTCTAACTTCAGTTTTCCTGTTGCTTGGTTTGTAAAGTTCCTGACTGCTCATAAAAATTTATTTTCATCATCATGGGGAGGCAACTCATGACTTTAGCTGAGTCTCATCCTCATTTGTTCAAGGACTTCCCTCTCATAATGGCTCAAATCCAAAATTCTGTTGGCAAGTTTCACCACTGTAAATTTTAAACAAAAGATTTTCCTAACTTAAAATAAACAATGAGAATTTATATAATGTAGTTTTGTTTTTATGAATAATTTACTACAGGTGTAAAATTAATTATCTTTTAATATATTTTTAACTAATATGTTTTATCTAAGGCTTGAACATAATTTATTTGCATGAAAACTTTGAAGCGTCTGTGAATATTTTGGTATGTGCAGTAGACAGCCATTAAAATGGCATTATATGGCAGAATATCCTGTTTGCACCTGTCAATTATTGTCAAATTTTGTCCACAACTTAATTAGAAAGGAAAGTACACCATTGTAGATTAATGATTAGATTAGTAAAAGGTCATGGTCAAACAAGCAGTTGTTTCAATTTCAGATCTGTGGTCATATTACAATGAACAAAAAAGTCACCTGGCATTGCAAAAAGTTGACTGTGAAATATAATATGTCTTGAGATCTGAAGGTTCAAATGTCACAGCAAAATTAACTTATTAATAGTGATAAGAATTTGAATCTGATTTACCAGTGTCTGTGAAACTTTCTTGAGATTTAGAAAGCAAAGTCAGGGCTATAGGATGGATTATTATCAAAATTTGCAGACAAATTTAACAGAAATCATAAAAATATCATTGGCAATTAGCTTATTATAAGATAGAGGTTATGAAAACAAAGTCAATTGTAGTACATTACTAAGATCACATTGACATCATTACCAGTAAGATGATACATAAATATATTCTTTTATGCATAAATCATTTCATCAAGGCAAGCAATCATATGAATCTGACTGAATTTGAGTTTATATCAACAACCAATCAAACTTTCATTAGCAATTGGTTGACATAAAATCTAAAGCTCAAACTCAGCCCTAAATGTTTATGATCATTGGAACATCTCACAAGCATTCTGGTTCTACTGCACATCATAAGCCAAGGTTCCAGTATCTACATCTAGGTAGATTGATCATATATTTCAATGCTTTGTCCTAGCTTCATGTATTGGATTTCATGAGTTGTCTCCCTTTATAGGTAATGCCACCCATCCAATAGCTTGTAACTGTGTGCATTGCACTTAAGCCAAAAATGATGGATGCAGTTGACTTCAAAAGGATACTTTGTAAGTTTATCATTGAAAGTATTACTATGTACCAGAGAGAAGCCATTACAGGGTTATTGGAGAAAAGGATGCATTTGTGCAAAAACCGATCGGCAGTGGAAGTTGCTTATTTATTTGTCTATTCCAGTTGTGTGCTTCCTTTTTTCAATCATATAGAAACAGTTTTCAGATCTGAACAACTTGATTTGACTGGATGTTGTGGCTTATACACCTGAAGCACTGAAACATCTGATCTCTCCACCAAGATGTAGATAGGTAAATAAGGTGTAGGTAGGTTAATAAGGTATAGATAGGTAAATAAGGTGTAGATAGGTAAATAAGGTAGATAGGTAAATAATGTGTAGGTAGGTAAGTAAGGTGTAGGTAGGTAAGTAAGGTGTAGATAGGTAAATAGGGTGTAGGTAAATAAGGTGTAGATAGGTAAATAAGGTGTAGGTAGGTAAATAAGGTGTAGATAGGTAAATAAGGTGTAGGTAGGTAAATAAGGTGTAGATAGGTAAATAAGGTGTAGATAGGTAAATATATCAGAATCCTGGCTAGCAAGGATGTGGATACCAATGAACTTCTTAAGACAAATTGTATTTTTCTCATTTAGCAACAAAATTTACCTACGATGTCATTTGCAGGAGAGTGAATGTGTGTCCAGGAATCTACATCACTGGATTGATCTGATCTTTGGTTACAAGCAGAAAGGACCAGCTGCTGTGGAAGCACTCAATGTCTTTTACTACTGCACTTATGAAGGTAGGACCTGTCATAAAAGTGTGTGTGTGAGATTTTGATTTTTAACATAGCTTTAACAATTTTTCAGTCATATCACTATGATGTCTGCAGTGTGACAGTTTATATTGATATCTAGCACTGGGGCATCATGCTGCAGACATGTAGCATGATGTCCCACCCAGTCACATTATCCTGACACCAGGCCAACCAGTCCTAACACTAACCTCTTATTGCTGAGCGCCTAGTGAGGCTGCTGTTAGTACCATTTTTTTTAAGTCTGTGGAATGACTTGGCCTGGGTTTGAACCCGCGACTTTCCACATCTGAGGTGGACACTCTGACCACTAGGCCACCAGAGCAGTTTGTTATAAAAGACCGCCTGAGCAATATTACATTGTCAAGCTGCATGTATTCAATTTCATGTCGTACCTCTACAAAGGATTTGCCCAGTGATATAGACCCCTTAAAAATCCATGTTATTTCCAGAAGAAACCTGCAAGACCCAGCAAATTCTGAAGAATTTAAATGTTATCATGAATTGATATATGATAGATTTCTGAATGGTCATTTTATCTACATAAAACAAAATGAACATGCAAATGTAAATAAGAGTGTTGAATCTTCTCTTACCTAGCATTTTGGGTGGTTGTGTAGATTGAACACCATTTTTCAACATATGATTGGTACACATGGTGGCCAGTTTATATTGTGGAGTAGAGTAGGAACAGGGGACGAACCACCAATCCATGGGATGCTACTAGACAAACTTGATAGTCTGACTCATACAGTGATGATACTACAGCAATAGGTGAAGGCCACCCAATGCCACTACCTAACGTTTGGAGTTGCAATGTATATTGGTCTGTAGATCTGACTTTTTTATGAAAGGATGTTGTCTGATAAATTGTTATTATTGAATTTGGTTTTAATGCCAATTTTCAGCAAATGATAGCCTTTACATGGCAGCCAGCATATTTGGTGGAGGAAGAACCAGATAATACCCAGGGAAGAACCATCAACTCATGTAAGGCTACTGGCAATGATCCTCATATATCCACTTTTACTCAGAAGTGTAGAACAATTGTGGAGTCTCCAAAAAAGTTTTGAAGCTATAAGTTTGCTTGAGTGGGAATTTGTTACCAAAAGTGTAAATGCGGACATGGATGTGTCAGACAAATTTAGCAGTTCTCATGTGTCATGGACACAAACATTCATTCCTAAACAACTGAATTTTCTCTTCAATTAAATTGCAAGTCAAATAATGTCTTCTGGTGTCTGTATATTGTAAAAAAGACATTATAATTTTACAGACTTTTGACTACATTGGCTGTCTCATAAACATATGAGAAAATGAGCAGAAAAGAATGGAGATTCTATGTCTCAAGTTTGAACTTTTCAAATACAGTATGAAATATGGTATGATAGATAACTGGCAAAATACATAAAGAGCTGTATCAAACATAAAGTTATCATCCAATACAATGACAAGTTATTTGAATTGAAAATATGTATGAATAATGCCCCCATCCCCACAAAAGTGTTAAACTCAGATATGAGGTTATGGAGAAATGTCTTTGTCAGCATCCCACCATACTCATAGCACTTGGCAGTTAAAGCATCCCTGTATATACTTGACACTTGGCAGTTACAGTGTTGCAGCATGTACACAGCATTTGGCAGTTACTGCATCCTAGTATGTACACAACACTTAGCCGTTACAGAATCCTAGTATGAATACAGCATTTGGCAGTTACTGGATCCCAGTATGTATACAGCACTTGGCAGCTACAAGATCCCAGTATGTACATGGCACTTGGCATTTTACAAGATCGCAGAATGTTATTTGGCACTTTTGCAGTTACAAGATCCCAGTATGTACATTGGCCTTGGCAGTTACAAGATCCCAGTATGCATACAGCACTTGGCAGTTATGGCATCCAAGTATATACATGGCACTTGGCAGATACAAGATCCCAGAATGTACATAGCACTTGGCAGTTACAAGATCCCAGTATGTCATGGCACTTGGCAGTTACAAGATCCCAGTATGTACATGGCACTAGGCGGTTACAAGATCCCAGTATGTACATGGCACTTGGCAGTTACAAGATCCCAGTATGTACACAGCACTTGGCAGTTATGGCATCCAAGTATATATATATGGCACTTGGCAGATACAAGATCCCATTATGTACCTGGCACTTGACAGTTACAAGATCCCAGTATGTACATGGCACTTGGCAGTTACAAGTATCCCAGTATAAACATAACACTTGGCAGTTACTGCATCCCAGTATGTACACAGCACTTGGCTGTTACAGCATAGTTTCTGCTTTGGCTACTTTTTTGCCATTGACATAATAAAAGAAATCTACATAGGAATTAACAGTGAGTAATATTAACCAACAGATTGTCATTGAACAATATTTGTGGTTATAGCCCACCAGCAAATGGCATTTTTGTTTTTTAATTGGCTAGATATTTAAAATCAGCACCACAAAATCGGCAGAGGTGTATATGACAGATTTTCCTTTTGGTACAAGTTTGTCAGATGACTTTATAAATTTTACCATGAAACTGTTAATTATTAAATTCATATATAGAGAATTGAGTTGTCAAAATTCCTTGTTTTCAAATTACATGCAGTAAATATGCAAAACTACATAATTATTTTGTACTGAGGTGGCAGAAAGTTGTTGTTTTTGTTGTTGTTGTGGGGCTTAAGGCCATTTTTCAGCTCACAATAGAGGCTATACATGGCAGTAAGGGTTAATGAAGGAGGAAGAAACTGGGAAATCCCCGGAAAGAACCACCGACCCATGAGAAGAAACTGGCAAACTTTCTCACATATTCACATTTGTTGAATCCTAGACTCAAACCCGAACAGACATAGGTGAGATGGCAGTAAGCCAAAACAGACAGCGCTTTAGAAATAACCACTTTGATATGGCGTTGGGATTCATCAGATTTGTTAAGTTTAGTCATTACCATAAGCCATATCCAAGGACTTCTTTCCTCTGACTTGGTACAAAGCATGAATGTGCTTTTGCATTTACCATATACCTCCTTTTATGGTTTCTAAATATTTTCAGCTTTATTGTATGAATTAAATTAAAAATGTTCTTGGATTTACAAAAGTGTTTTAAAATGTGTGTTGTTGCAGATATGTAAATATCTATGACTACCCAATTTTTAAAAAGTGTGTTGTGTTGCAGATGTGTAAATATCTACAACTACCAAATGTTTAAAAAGTGTGTTGTGTTGCAGATGTGTAAATATCTACAACTACCTAATGTTTAAAAAGAGTGTTGTGTTGCAGATGTGTAAATATCTACAACTACCCAATGTTTACAAAGTGTGTTGTGTTGCAGATGTGTAAATATTTGCAACTACCCAATGTTTAAAAAGTGTGTTGTGTTGCAGATGTGTAAATATCTACAATTACCCAATGTTTAAAAAGTTTGTTTTGTTGCAGATGTGTAAACATCAATGTTTAAAAAGTGTGTTGTGTTGCAGATGTGTAAATATATAGAACTACCCAATGTTTAAAAAGTGTGTTGTGTTGCAGATGTGTAAATATCTACAAGTACCCAATATTTAAAAAGTGTTTTGTTGCAGACATATAAATATCAATGTTTAAAAAGTGTGTTGTGTTGCAGATGTGTAAACATCAATGTTTAAAAAGTGTGTTGTGTCATAGGTGCTGTGGATCTAGATGCTATACAGAATCCTGTGGAGAGGAAAGCTCTGGAAGGTATGATCAACAACTTTGGGCAGACTCCATGTAGACTGTTGAAGGTTAGTAACCATCATATGTTACAGATGTTTTACAACAGTTATTTAAGACTCTAGGTTAGAAAAGCATATTTGTGTAGATTGTTGATTCTACATAATATTTGTACAACTCAATCACATATCCAAGTGATTTATGGACTCGTGCAAGCTTTCATTAATCAAACACCTTAGGTCTAATACTGAGTAACCAGATGAAAAATTCAGCTGTCAGTTTTAAAGTATTCTCAGTTAATTGTTACCAAACATAATCAACTGTTTTGGCTGGTTCCAACTTAGTAAGACAGCAACTGTGTTCATACATGTGTAAAATTCAGGAATTTGGGAACAGCTGTTCAAATAGACACAAGTCAAATGGTATGGTGTCATATGTTTCATTTAGATTACATTTTCTATTTAATTAAACAACAGCAAATTGAAATTGAAATAATGGCATGTCTCCATAAAGTCTTTCTGCAGTATACCTCACCTTGAAATTCAGGTATATACTACATATCCAGGTCATTGTAAATACTGATGAAAGACCCATGCCAGATTGTATCCTATTGCACTTGATTATGACTTTTTATTGTGTACATTGTCCAAACACTCAAACATGGCAGAAAAATTCATTTGCCTTTAATGTTTCCATGTAAGAATGTCATTTTTATTCCTTATAGGAGCCCCATCCACAAAGGATGAGTTTTGAAGAGGTTGTGACCAAAGCCATGAAAACAGATAGACACCTAAGTGTTTTTGACTTTGTAGACCAGTTGAAGTTGTACTTTGTTGAGGTTTGTATTGCTAAACTTGTTATATGCTTACTAACAGAGATGGGAGGGAATACAGCATCATGCCCTTTAGTTTGTGTGTTCATATGTTAATTCTTGTGGTGATGTTTTGTTTACTTGTTCATTCATGTAGTTTTGTTTTGTCCACTGTACATTACACCATCAAAATGTTGGATTTGGAATGGTCAACTCAGTGTTTATCATATAAGTCATGGATTCAGTATAGTTGACACAATGTTTATTATATAAGTCATGGAATCAGTATGGTTGACAGTGTTTATCATATAAGTCATGGAATCAGTATGGTTGACAGTGTTTATCATATATGTCATGGAATCAGTATGGTCAGCACAGTGTTTATCATATATGTCATGGAATCAGTATGGTTGAGAGTGTTTATCATATAAGTCATGGAATCAGTATGGTTGACACAGAGTTTGTCATATAAGTCATGGAATCAGTATGGTCAGCACAGTGTTTATCATATATGTCATGGAATCATTATGGTTGACAGTCTTTATCATATAAGTCATGGAATCAGTATGGTTGACACAGTGTTTATCATATAAGTCATGGAATCAGTATGGTCAGCACAGTGTTTATCATATATGTCATGGAATCATTATGGTTGACAGTCTTTATCATATAAGTCATGGAATCAGTATGGTTGACAGTGTTTATCATATAAGTCATGGAATCAGTATGGTTGAGAGTGTTTATCATATAAGTCATGGAATCAGTATGGTCAGCACAGTGTTTATCATATATGTCATGGAATCATTATGGTTGACAGTCTTTATCATATATGTCATGGAATCAGTATGGTTGACACAGTGTTTATTATATAAGTCATGGAATCAGTATGGTTGACAATGTTTATCATATAAGTCATGGAATCAGTATGGTTGACACAGAGTTTGTCATATAAGTCATGGAATCAGTATGGTCAGCACAGTGTTTATCATATATGTCATGGAATCATTATGGTTGACAGTCTTTATCATATAAGTCATGGAATCAGTATGGTTGACAGTGTTTATCATATAAGTCATGGAATCAGTATGGTTGAGAGTGTTTATCATATAAGTCATGGAATCAGTATGGTCAGCACAGTGTTTATCATATATGTCATGGAATCATTATGGTTGACAGTCTTTATCATATATGTCATGGAATCAGTATGGTTGACAGTGTTTATCATATAAGGCATGGAATCAATATGATTTACACAGTGTTTATCATATAAGTCATGGAATCAGTATGGTCAGCACAGTGTTTATCATATATGTCATGGAATCAATATGGTTGACAGTGTTTATTATATAAATCATGGAATCAGTATGATCGACACAGTGTTTATCATATAAGTCAATTAATCGGTATGGTCAGCACAGTGTTTATCATATATGTCATGGAATCAATATGGTTTGACAGTGTTTATCAAATAAGTCATGGAATCAGTATGATCGACACTGTTTTTCATATAAGTCATGGAATCAGTATGGTTGACAGTGTTTATCATATATGTCATGGAATCAATATGGTTGACACAGTGTTTTTCATATAAGTCATGGAATCAGTATGGTTGACAGTGCTTATCATATATGTCATGGAGTCAGTTTGGTTGACAGTGTTTATCATATAAGTCATGGAATCAATATGGTTGACAGTGTTTATCATATAAGTCATGGAATCAGTATGGTTGACAGTGTTTATCATATAAGTCATGGAATCAATATGGTTGACAGTGTTTATTATATAAGTCATGGAATCAATATGGTTGACAGTGTTTATCATATAAGTGATGGAATTAGTATGATCAACACAGTGCTTATCACATAAATCATGGATTCATTATGATCGACACACTGTTTATCACATAAATCGTGGATTCATTATGATCGACACACTGTTTATCACATAAATCGTGGATTCAGTATGATCGACAGTGTTTATTATATAAATCATGGATTCAGTATGATCGACACAGTGTTTATCACATAAATCGTGGATTCATCGACACAGTGTTTATCACATAAATCGTGGATTCAGTATTATCCACACAGTGTTTATCACATAAATCGTGGGTTCAGTATGGTCAACACAGTGTTTATTCTTCCATTACATCACTTGCAGTTTTCCATAACATCATTGACAGTTTTCCATTACATCATTGACAGTGTTCCATAACATCATTGACAGTTTTCCATTACATCATTGACAGTGTTCCATTACATCATTGACAGTTTTCCATAACATCATTGACAGTTTTCCATTACATCATTTACAAGATTTATGTCCCCCATATGTTTACTCTTCTGACCTCTCTTTATGCAGCTACAGCACATTATCAAGGATTGTTAACTTAGAAAAAGATTTGATATTGGGTTTATTGTGGATGAGATTTCCAGCAATCCATGTGATCATTTGGAGAAGTCATGGTCATTAAATATCCATCTTCTCCCAACTTTGATTTCCAACTCTTTTCAATTCTTCCAAGTAAATTGCTGTGAGAGGGCTCTTTTGTATTGCGCTCTTTGATAATAGTTCTATATGTCAAATTACCTATGTTTGTCAGTATATTCAAAAGTAGATCCCAAGAAACTCAACCAGAGAACACATTACAGAAAAAGAATTTTTCATAGATGATGCAACAGAGGAGACATTCATATGTTGACAGTAATGAACATTTTTGTTTACTTAAAACAGGTTTCTACAGAAAAGGATCCATTAGTTTATGTGTCTGTTCCACGAAACCAAGCTCGATCAATAATACAACATGGGATGTCAGATACAATGGTAAGTGAAGAGAGGAAAAGAAAGCCATATGTTTGCTTGTTAGAAAGTTTTAGCATGACCAAGGGCAGGAAACTAGCTTTGGGATTAGCAGGTTCTGAGTTCAAGTCCAGTGTTTATCATTAATTTTAGACCCATGTAAAAAGCATTTGACTGGTTGACCCAGCCATAAATGTGTACCATAATTATTTTAGTATTAAGTGTAGTCTTGATGATAAGATTGCCCTTCCCCAAACCCCAAACATAGAAATACTCTTGATAGTTACATAAACCTTTTTTCAGTTATAATTCCAGCCTCTTTTCTGCTAATTTACAAGATGCCTCACTCCACCTTATGATAAGAGTATTCATGGGATTAGTAAGAGTTATCCCTCTGATGCAGAATTTTGTCTTCTGAGGGGAAAGACAAGCAAAACAAAGATAAAGCTCAAAATGCTTAGAGTCTTTACATTGCAAAGTCCCACATTTTTATATCAACCTTTTAAAAGGTAATTACCTTCTCAGCAGAAATATAATAATGTAATACATCCAGGGCAAACTGACTGCTTCCATTTTCACATCTACATATATGGAAGGGTGTGTAAGATCTATTCAACATCCCAGAGTAAAAACTGGTATAAACTTTATTCTGTGATAGTTGGGAACAGTTTTGAAGCCTTATCTAGGAGTGTGACTGGTAGAGAATTCTGAAGCTATAATGATGAAATTTTTAATTAAGGCATAAGAAAACTGTCTGTTAATTATTGAGAAATGTTGCTTTCATGTGACATACTTATTAATAGGTCAAGAGCATGTTTAGACATGTGCCACTTTTTTTTTTTATCTAACCACAAATTTGGTCACATTGTAAAATTGCATAAGATTTGCACTGCAACTTTAAATCTTGCTTTACATTTTCTTTATCCCAAGGACTAAAAATTATTACTTGGAAATAAATAATGATAAATATCTCTGATTGTTCTGTTTTCTTTACTAGGAGGGTTTTATTTCCCCCATGCCTTATGGCAATGTATCCATTCACTTATTCCAAATGTAGATTGCATTACAATTAATAGTGACAAACATTATGATCTTGGTAAAATTAGCAACAAAATAAAGATCCAGATGCCCTGTAGATATAGTTTTCTATGACAGTGGAGGCAAGACAAATTAAATTTAGGTAAATGATTATGCCAAATAGTAGTTACCTCCCTTGGTTGTTTCTAGTCAGTGCATTAAGAACAACTGGTAGAAAATGCCTTTAATGGAATCACCAAAATAATTCCTCCAGTAATGTTTCAGATGTTAATATAAAGAAAGGAAAATTTTGAAGAAAAAAAACATTTGACAGCAGTATCAATGGAGAGGTATTCTTCTATTTGATGGTATTGAAAATACTATCACTTGAATCCTCCAAGACGTTCTTGATTCCAAGATTCCAAGATTTCAAGATTCCATTCTTGATCATTTGATTTCAGGTTACAGTAACAGACTCTGGGATTATAGGTACACATGGCTGGCTACCCTATGACAAGAACATTCCCAACTATTTCACATTTGATAAAGACCCTTCGACTGCCAACCCCAAGTAAGAATAAGTTCAATCTCTTCACATATGGTGGGTATTTTTCCATCATGTATTTGTAATTCCACTGCTAATTATTATGAATTTTTGTACTTTTATGGACAACAATTTTTTGGGTTGTATGTAAACTGAATTTTGATCAATATTTGAATTTGGGAACTGGGACAGGGATCCTATCACTTCTGCAGGAGAATCATTGTTCATTTCATCAATACAAATTTATGGCTTGTATCTAACACAAAATGTGTTAATTCACAGTATTATCTGTACTTTGATTATATTTATCTATTGTAATTGAATTTCCTCATTTTCTCTAAAGTAATGAGGACTGTAGGGAAATATGTCTTCTATTTGTATAACTGTGCCGCTGATTCTCTTTCAGGTTTAAAACATTGTTGGTTCTCTTTATATACAGTGTGTACAATTTATTATTTTTGTTATGTCATCACATTAACTTTCTATGAATTACAATCGTTTAATTAAGTCCATGAAATTCTTGAACAGTTTTCTCATTACTGATCACTTTGTGAGTTTGCCCCACTTGTCCTTGGACCACTATATTTTAACAGTATGTTGCTGTCATTCAAATTGTAGGTATATGGAAATTATGGGGAAAAAAATGGAAACTGGCACAAAAACACATTTGTAGTTACATATGCTGGAATTTAGCCCATTTACCCTGCATAGAATTTTCTGAATACTAAACTCAAACTAGAAAATTAATAAACCTACTTTGCTTACTTAAACAGAAAATGTAAATGGATTGAAAAATATATCACTATGTCTAATATTTAGATAAAAGACCATTGTAATGCAAATTGTCCAGCAGTTAACATGTGGTACGGCTCATGAAACCCATCCCAAGACAAGCATAATCCATGTCAGCCTGTATGAGCAAATAAACTTAAATCTCTTATGAGAAGAATATTGACAATTGCTGGTCTCCCAGTTAACAGAAATCTATCAATCCACAGCATTCTTCCAAATAAAATAAGACAAATTACTGGTCACAAACACATTAAATCTGGAAATCACTAGAGTCATTTGAAAATTGGCACATCCATATAAGTTATCTTCAATACTCAAGCAATGCCTCTGCAGGTAATTTAGTACAATTTCAGCATCCTTTGATACAAATATCCAATGATTGAAATGCTATTTCTTTGGCCTTATCCAATACTGCATCTGTGGTGAATGTCCAAGGTGGAATGAATACACTTTCAGGGGAAATAATGTCAACACTCTCATCAAAATTGTTCATGTATAAGAATTTGAAGTGCAAGATCTGAGTCAGAAATAAATAAATTTAATTATGATTTTCTTTATGTCTAGATCATTTCCACTAGAATACAAACCATGTGGTAAATAAAATCTCAATTGTGTAATTACTTAATGTAGAATTTATTAAACTCATTGAATAATTTCCAGCTTTTGCTTGCCAAAGCTAACAAAATAAAGAATCATTCATCTCATTTAATAAATTAAATATTAAATCATTACCCATATGAGATTGTCATTTTATGTTCTTAATTACTTGAAAGTTGAAATAACAGTTTTACACAACTAAATAACAAACAAATAACATCTTTAAAAAAGTTTTTTTGAACAAGAAATATTTATAAAATACAAATTCTCAAAGATACACTTTCCATTCTAATTAAGGTTTTAAAATGATCTTTGTGAGAACTATATTTGCTGGTGGAAATTTTATAATGAAACATACACTTCATCTTGGGTTGTATTGAGTTAGTTTCAAGCACAATTGTTCAGTTGGTGTAATAACTGTGCATTGTAATTATATGCCAACATACTCTGTAGTATGTGTAAATTAAGTACCCATAAATTTACACTTTTAGGAGCAAGAAGAAATTGAGTTGCCCATTTGCACCAGGCTTGAAAATTGATCCAAAATTGTTTGTGGTATCCCATGATGCCAAGCTCCTATTCAGTGGAGGACATTGGGATAACAGTGTACAAGTGTTCCATCTAGGCAAGGGCAAAAAGGTTAACCATATAGTCAGGCACATTGGTAAGTAAATAAATACCAACAACAGTTCTTAATTGGCTGTCTTCTCTGTGAACAGTTCTCTAATTAACCTGCCTTTGTGTTACTTTTGAAAACATTTACACAAAATATTAACCTTCGTGACAATTATGACAAAAAAAGTGTTTGTCTCTCTGATTACCAGCCTTTCTGTTTACCACAATTTTTCTATTTATTGGCATTCTGTATTTACCAGTGTCTCATTACTTACTAGTGTATTTATACTTGGCAGTGTCTCATTATTTACTAGTGTATCTTTATTTACTAGTGTCTCATTACTTACTAGTGTATATTTGCCAGTGTCGTATTATCTACTAGTCTATCTATATTTGCCAGTGTCTCTTTATTTCTCCATTTTCCAGTTTCTTCATATATTTCCTTGTCTTTCCAGTCACCTTTATGTATATATTTATATGTCAGTCTGTATTTACCAATTTCTCCATTTACCAGTATTCCTCTATTTACCAGTCTTTCTCTTCATCTATTTACTACATCTCTCCATTTATTTACTAGTCTCTCTGTGTTCAAGTGTATATTTGTCAGTGTCTGCATGTGTGTGTGTGTGTGATATATATATATATATATATCTGTTTACCAATGTATCTCTATGTATCAGTGACTCTTTTTACCAGTATCTTCCTATATATCCATGCAGATGAGAAGAAAACACCAAAGCAATAAAAGCAATAACATCTTGTTTTGTTTTAGTTGCCTTGCAATAACATCTTGTTTTGTTTTAGTTACCTTGCATTATTCATTTATCTATATAAAGACGGTGCTATTAGTAAAATAAATAAAAAGACATATTAATGACTCCTTAAAAACTGCCAAAAAGAAGTTGACGAAATTTGTCAAAAAGCATCTTGCCAGAAACAGTTTTCAGATTTAGTCAGCTGATGCTGATCTGCAATTGAATATGGCCTCTATTATGAAAAATAGAATGAAACCTTGAATTGACTCTCTTCACAAATACAGCTAAATAGAATTTTACAAACTGACAGAAAGTTTCCAGGCATATGGTGTTTTCAGTTTGTGTCATTGATGCGGATCTGTCATCAGATATGGTCATTGTTGCTAAAAATAGTGGAATATTTAATTGATATGTACAAAACCAATGCTCTGCAGAAATTGACCAAATTTGACTCAGTATTCTGATACTAATGGCTTTCAGTTTTTTTCTAGAAAATATGCTGATTCACCATAAGATATGTCTGCCATTTCTAATGGAAAATAATTTTAAAAAGAAGTCTAATGAAAACCACTCAAATGATTTTTAAAATTTTTCTGCTGGAAGCATTCTGCTTAAAGAGTTTTTACAGAAGATGCCAATCTCCCATCCAATGAACCTACCATTGCTTAAATTAGAACAACCTTGAACGACTTACAAACAGCTTAATAAGCTGACCATATTTGACAGAAATTTCCTAACCTGAACGATTTCATATTTGTACAAATGATGCTTTACTACAATTGCTTGAATCGGAAGAACATTTACACAACTGTATAAAAAAAAAAACTTAACATAATTTGACAAGCAAAATGCAAAGTTACCAGAAATTTCAATATTGATCTTATTATTTTGGTAAGCTATAAATATTGATGAAGATACAAAACTATGGAAATCTCAAAACAATTGTTTCCATAACAAATGCTGTCAACATTATGAAAAGAAATTTAAAGTTAGCTTCCTAATTGTCTTTGCCAATGTTCACTCATTTGCCTGTTATCCCTTGGACAGAGAGATTATTATCACATAACACTATTTGTCACCCAGTACATCCTTTCATGCCTGGTTATCATTCTGTCTTATCTTGTCGGCATTTTTTACACGGCCTTACAGGTTTCCAGTTTGTGCTTTTATTTTCAATTTTGATCATTCCTTAGAAGTTTCCTCATCACAAAAATGTATGCTCCCTTTGTTTTCCCTCAGACTGTATCTCACTTGAGACTCGGAGCTTCTGCGCATATATTAGAAAACCCACATCCAGCGCCTGACATGGGATAAAGGGATGTAACTCCCACTATTTTCACCTATCCTCATAAAGCATTATGATTGGTTAATGTATTTAAAAAAGAAACCCATTTTAGAATTAGATAATACTCATTTGATACTTGCTCCCTGCCAAATCCTCCCTGCAGTTACATTCTGAGAAGGGCAGGCACTTCCATAAAAGTATTAACTGATGAGCAATGGTATTTGGCACCAATTTGTGTATCCACAGGGAGACCATTTGTGGGTTTCCATCACAGCAGACAATATTATAACCCTTTTATTATTACACCATGTCAGAAGAAAAGATAAGTGTATGTTTTTCTTGAGTCAGTGAATAGTATAAAGTTAGATTGGGTTGACATGTTTTACTCAAAATATTTGGTTTCCCTGAGTGTGTATGCTGTTGGAAATATTGAAATCTTGCCTAAAATATTTAGAAGTGTTGAGACTGGAAAGAGACAGTAGATTTATGGATGCATACATAATAGTTGTAAGATTAAAGAGGTGTGAAATTAATAGTATACATTCTGTGTGCATAAATATAAAATATTTGAAAGATTATTCAGAAGTAAGATAAAACCATATATTCTATTACTAAAACTGTCAAAAATATATAGCCAGGTGTTCAGATAATCAGTTCTCTTCAAGACAGTCTTAATTGTGGTGATTTTCTTATCCTTGGTTTATTTCAGATTTCAGAAATTTTCCAATGTTTATTGCAACCATGTTGTATGGAGTAATTTGTTTATAATCAATTTGTATGAGGTTATGTAAAAATTAAAATAATTTTAATAGCTTTAAGACATTAAAATATTTGTTTGACAACTCCAAAACACTTTGAATCCACAGGCTTTGTATTTGTAATATTCCCTAGCATTCTGCTCCAAATGTTTGTGTAATATGTTGCATATGATAAGTACATGATATAAGTTGTTTTTATGTAACTTATGTAACTTTGCCAAAAAAATATTATTGTATTTCTCCTTGAAATTCTAGACATTGTGACATGTCTGTCCCTGGATTACTGCGGCAGTCACCTGATTACAGGCTCCAGAGACACTACCTGTATGATCTGGCAAGTACAACAACAGGTGAGATATTGTAAGGATGTATGCATTGACTCTGATATCTGTAAAGCTGTAGGTAATAGAGATATCTAAGGTTTCAGAAAATTCACTTGTCTTACCTACATTTTCACTTGAATGATTTGATGAGGTTGGGGGTTTTTTTTTAATCCATATTTCAAACAAAAGAAACAATGTATTTGTTTCTTCAAAGGACTTATTTTTGGTGTTTTTTTTATTGTCAGGATATCTTACATCCACTATTTCTTGCTCTGATTTGGTGGCAACAGTATTTCCAGCAGCAAAAATGGAAAGGAATTTACTGAAATTCAGTTATTGCCTATCTTCTGCTGGCAAGATTTTATAAATTTACAGAAAAATCTCTTTTTCCAATTCTGTTAATTTGTGCCATCTTTAAGATTGTTATTCTCCTGAAGCATACACACGAATTCAGTATCAGAAACTGGTACTCCATTTTCTGGCTAGGGTGTAAGCTTTTCCTAGTGGAGTGTTAGCAACTCTAAAGTAGGAGATTTTCTGCCCAAGTTGGCAAGTGCTTTGCACCTATTGTGTTTGAGTTCGAAAACTTGTGAGATTTGCTTGACTTAAATCCTGAAATTGTCAGTTCAGTTCAGTTCAGATTGAGGAAAAAAAACAAGCTGAATTTCCAAATTGAACCAGTTTAGGACATATTTTGCAATAACTGCAGAACATCTTTCTTTCAGAGTTGATGAATTCAAGTCATTGCTAATTATCAACCCACACTGGCTGAATATTTGTTTGTCTTTTAGTTGTGTCTTATTTGACTTTCTTTTACTTCCAGAGTCTAGTTTATGTCACCTCAGATTCTTTGGCAGCTTTACATTTTATCCTTATGTGAATTTTCAATCCTTGTGACCTTGCAAAATTAATATAGTTAAAACATATTTTGCAATTTGGCAAGGACATTGTCTTGTAGACCCTGATATGCCTCTTTTCTGTTTTATTTTGGAAAGAATTTGTTTCTTGTAAATTATTGTCTTCACATGGAAAATTGGAATGATGCTTACAGTTAGTTTAGCTAAGGAGCCATTTAACATCTTTTGATGGAATTTGATAGGAGCATTCTCGCTTAGACCTATATTTGCATTTTATGGGTTTTGTGACATCTATGCCATTTGGGATGACTTGTTATCATCTCACCATAAGATCTTTGCTTGTAATCTGCACAGCTCAAGAACAACTAAACATTGAAGCAGTTTTATGAGGACATTATTTCATATGGTGTATATTATTTATTTATTTGTCTTTTCACTGGGTTTTGTCTTGACTGCTCAAATTTGTACAATGTTCTGGCCATTGTCTTCTCTACTCAATTTTGTACAAAAGTTATAGCTGTTGTCTTACCTCTTACATTTTCTACCAAGTTCTGTCTATTTCTTCTCTACTTCATTTTGTACAAAGCTATGGCCATTGACTTCTCTACTTCATTTTGTACAAAAGTTACAACTGTTGTCTTTCCTGCTACATTTTGTACAAAGTTCTGTCTATATCTTCTCTACTTCTATTTGTACAAAGTTATGGCCATTGCCTTCTCTATTCAATTTTGCACAAGGTTATTACCATTGCTGATCAGTTCATATCTTTACATGGGATGTTATTTGTATCAGTGGGACAAAGTAATGGGTTTCTGGTCCCATGTATACTAAAAACTGTTGGCATACCTATGAAACATGTATGAAATTCATCTGTTCAGGGTGGAATAAAACAGCACGAGTTGGGTCTTTGACGGGTAACCAGTTACTTTTGCTTATGTCAGTACCAAACCATGGACCATGGAAAGCACATCATATTCAGACCAATTTTTCACAGTGTTTTGTTGAACAGTTTTGTCTTATTCAAGTCTCCAGTTGTATAGTTATGTAGTGATTGATATAATTGATTTGTTTTTTTTTATAACAGAATGGGATTAACCAGAACCTGTGTAGTAAACCTGTACAGATTTTATATGGCCATGACGCAGAGGTTACTGCTGTCCACATCTCCATAGAACTAGATATGGCTGTGTCAGCTGCAAAGGTGAATATTTTCCCTGTCTGTCTTAGCATTTAGTAAATATGTCTGTTGTTTGCCGGGGTGAACACTATTCAATTTTCAGACCACGAGTTGCTCTTTTGTAAATTCTCTCCAAAATGTGTATAATGCAGCTTCATTACAGCAAGGTACTTAGGGCTGTTCTATTTAAACCTATATGGTACCCAGGGATTGCTTTTTTTTAAACATACATATCCGGTAACTTTGACTGCACAGAGTGCAAATTAAAATGATAAGAAAATTGTAAATTGAATCTTTGGGTGTGTACCCTACACTGAATGTGCCTTCCCTGGGTCCCAGGTATGTTTTACTGGAACAGCCCTTTCTATACTACAAGTTGTTTGTAAAATATTTTATCTTCATAATTAT
The DNA here is from genome assembly GCA_016746295.1 of Potamilus streckersoni. Lineage (NCBI taxonomy): Eukaryota > Metazoa > Mollusca > Bivalvia > Unionida > Unionidae > Potamilus > Potamilus streckersoni. The sequence goes on from JAEAOA010000760.1 coordinate 1,463,199, forward strand.
TTATTCCTACAAGCTAATTGTAAACTATTTCATCTTTGTAAATTATTTATTACACTACAAGATAATTGTAAACTATTTCATCTTCATAATTGTTACCTGTACGCATCACTGTATTAACAGATAAAAGAGCAGGGATGGTGAACCCTACAAATTTTTGCGACAAAATCGATTAAAGCCTCAGAATGCCCAATAGAGCCTTCCTACGAAATCTCATATTTCAACCAAAAAAAAATAAGGACCCCATTTTACAAATGGAGCCTTAGCGATTTTGTCGTAAATATGTTGTCATAACCACCCTCAAATTGCTGCCAATAATTGCTATCATTGTTGTCATAGACCTCCCCCCACTGGAAGGATTTCAGGGTTAATACAAATGATTTAACCGAATATTTGATCAAGTCCAATACGATATCGTGACCGAGGGTCGTGTAAATTTATTGTTATAAATCCATGTGGGACTGACTGAGCATGACTAAAGTAATTTTTGAATCCATTGAAGTCCATATCGGAACACCATGTCTGCCAAATATTTCGTAGCGTATGTGTATCAACGCCATTGAATACAGCAAGAATATTGCAGTTATCGCGAATCACTTTTGGAATCTGAGTATAGCGTTGAGTGACATATATCACGTCAGTGTTTTTATGCCTACCTCGTGAAAATATTCTAGCAGGGTTCTTTTGATTATCTAACATCACATCATCGTACACTACAAGATTGTTTATGTCTCCATCGAGGTCATCTACGCTAGGCGCATCATCAATATCTGTTATAAAGTCGATTACACTTTCACCTTTAATTTCTGATGCATTCTCATTATAATCTTTTAGCACTTCATAGCACCGTTTATCATCTACGGATGGAGCAACTAAATATAATTTATCCCACTTCATAAATCGCATTATCAAATTAAGCAGTAATTGTGTTTTACCCGATCCAGATGGTCCGATTATAATGGCACGGACAGAATTTGGAAGCGCTGCGTGGTGTTTTTTCGGTTCTCTTCTTTTAGTCGCTGAAAAATCAATTATATTCATAACGCTATATATAAATTATGGATCTATATTGTGTTAAATGTAAACAGCGTACTAGTACAAATGATGCGACGACGATTACAACTAAAAATAACAGATCGGCACTTACTGGTAAGTGTGTAACATGTGGTACAAACAAATTTCGATTTATTTCTTTATAAAAAAGCAACACGGAGGTGATATCGCAGCCAAATTGGGAAAACTCCCCGGAACCCCATGGGCAAAATACCCTGAAGAAAAACACCTTCCAGGATATAACTACTGTGGTCCCAAAACGAGATTAGATCTCAGACTTGATGATCAAAATCAACCCCGGCCTGGTGAGTATCCGATAAATGCTATTGATAAGGCATGTCATGCTCATGATGTTGCATATAAAAGCAATAATTTGCAACAAAGACATCTCGCGGATGTAAAATTAATTCATGCGTTAAATGCTATTCCCGATAAATCCTTCAAAGAAAAATTGGCTTCATGGTTGGTCAAATCAGCTATGAAAGGCAAATTGGTGTTAGGTGCTGGTAATTAAAAACACTAGTGTTTTTATAGTATGGAATCTATTTATTATTTTCCGAAAGGATACTGGAGGGGTAAAGCAGCAATTAATAAACTCGCTAACGCTGCAAAAGTGAAAAAGTCCACTGCGGAAGATTGGTTATCCAAACAAGCTATATGGCAAATTTATCTACCACCGCCTAAACAAATTAATTATTCTCATTTTGATGTTATCGTACCCAATGAAGTTCATCAGGCTGATTTATTGTTTTTACCACATGACCATGGTTACAAATACGCGCTAACTGTAGTTGATATTGCGAGTCGATTTAAACAAGCAGAACCATTGAGAACAAAGTCAGCTTCTGAAGTCGTTTCTGCATTTGAAAGGATTTATCGACGAGGTCCTCTAAGATGGCCAAATCTATTACAAGTTGATCCTGGCAAAGAGTTTCAAGGTGCTGTTCTATCAACAATGAAAACTCATAATGTTACAATACGACGGGGACATACTGCGTTAGATCGTGATCAGGCAATTGTTGAACGATTTAATCGAACTCTTGCAGAACGGTTATTTGGATATCAATATGCAAAAAGAATTTATCCAAGAAAAACGATCTCGTGAATGGGTCCTAAGGTTACCGAGTGTAGTTGCAGCGTTAAATAATGAGATTACTCGAACTATTAATATGAAACCAAATATTGCAATAAAAAAAAAATATATACCCGAACAACCACAGCGGGTTAGCACTCAGCCACTTCTCGGTGATGTTACTGTGAGATATTTATACGAACCAGGAGAACTTGAAGGTGGTAAAAGAAGAGCTACTGATCCTATATGGAGTGTTACTACGCATAAAATTTCAACCTTAACGCGATCAACTGGTAGACCTCCAATCTACAGATTGGATTCAACTGCACCTCAGCGTGGTTTTACACGCGAACAACTACAAGTCATTCCAGACGATACTCAATTACCGCCACATGGTCTTAACTAGCACCGTTACGTCTATTACACTCAAGACAGGTCAACATCACATTGTTTCTGACATGACCAAGACTGTTATTTTTTCTGTCTACGGTGAATTGTCGAGGGTCTTTACCCGAATACTGCCACTGCATTATACAATTGCAACTGGCGCAGTGATTATTCTGTTGTTCTTTTAATGCGATTATTACTTCAGCATCAATATCAAATTCTCGTTTTTTTTTTGTCCTGCTGTTTGTAACCAGAGAGTTTTTTATTAATGATGCTAATATCAGTGCTATCATCGTTTGCATTAAAATCATCATCGAAAACAACCCTTCGTAGTTGATTTATTTGTCGTACTCTGGACACTGCGAGATAAACTAAATTTGACCATTCAATGCGATTATCAACTATCCAAACATTTGTATCCGTGATGGTCAATCCTTGTGACGAGTGTATTGTTGTTACATAACCAAGCGTCCATGGTGATTTATCAGCGCATAATGGCATCTTCTACAGCATTGATATCAACTAGCACAATATCATTTAACACTAGAATCTGTTTCTCCGTCTGGCCTGGAATTTCAACTTCAATATTCTGCTTTCATGTATCCGATGGTCTTTAACACAACGGTACTGGGAACGTTGGGAATTTTTTCTTGTGTAGCTCAAACAACTTTTTCTGAAGTGCGTCTCTGACTATCTTTCTACTTGCTACTACAAAATCATTTGGTCTCCATGTTTCCCAAAAATCATTCATAGGTGTTTCAGAAATTATTTCACGCGCTACTTCACATTGAATTCTATCGGGTTGTAATCTAATTAGTTTTTTAAACTCACGTAACTGCTCATCGAGTGCTCTATAGTCAGTATCAATTTCTTCGTAATAATCAACAAATCCTTTTAACCAATTATGTGGACTTCTACCAACAAATGGTGGTGGTTGACCATGATCGCCGCACAATGTAACTTTTGTATTATTTTGCAATAACCAATCAAGAAACATTTTTAATACATCTTCTGAAACAGTACATGCTTCATCCCAAATAATAACCGCAGGAATAAATTTCTCACCCATTCGCTCAGGAGTCCAAGCATCGCCCTTGTATCGAAAAAAAACTATGATACGTGCAAGCTTCAACATTTCGTTGTTTTATCTCTCTCTCGCTAGTCTATGGGTTGGTGTGAGTACAATCATGGATGTTCTCTCTCGATATAATTCTATCACACGTGTTGTCTTTCCAGATCCACCACAACCGTTTAAATAAACTGTTTTATATCTACAAATTGGATCTGATATCGGTGGTGCTTTAGACATAGAAAATCCTTCGGATTTTTCACTGATAGAATTATCGTTTTTCAGGTAACTGCTTTTAATCTCAACGTCTGCTGATTTAGAATTATCGCATTGTATTTCACGTTTAATTCGCCATGTTCCCCAAGTCTCTTCGCTATTAGTAAATTTAGTTACCTCTTTGATATATTTTTTATCGACATACATTGAATCAATTGCAACTCTAACTGCTATACTAGGAAATCTATTTATCATTGCAAATAAATTGATAGATGCATAACCCAGCATAGAAGCTCTCAAATGTAGATATGCAGAGCTTTCTCCATCACTGTAAGTAACAATTCTACCTAACTTTGTTCTATTGGACAAGAAGGCTGTTTTACAATTTGCGTACCTATTTTTCTCTACTGCATCTTTAATAACGAAGTCGTATTCGGCAACATCTATAATCAATCGTGAGGATTGTCTTTTAAAGTTGAATTTTTTTCCACCTTGTGTAAATTTACCGATTATTCTTCGGCCGAGATCCTTTGCTTCACTATTTCGTTGATTAAATATCTTTGTTGACCATTCAATGATGTACTCCTCGTCAGCATCAATATGTTTTCTAGACTTATCGATTATACTATCAAGACATTCTGGTTCTGGTAACCAAACATTGGTTTGTTTTCGATATGAGATAATCGCTTCGCTGACAATCAACGAAACTAACATTTTACAATCAATCATATATCGCAATAACACTATTGGTAATCACATCCTTTCAGCCATGTGTCTACCAATCCAAACATAACAACACGGATGAAGTCCTTCAGCGAATTCAAATGATACTACGCGAGCAAAACCGGTCAAATCAAAATCAGGCAGTGGTCCATTAATAGCAACCCGAGTCATTTCATGTGTAGGATGTCCAAACCGTTTAAAATACTCACCAGCGAATCCATATCCTAGAAAACTTCCTGGATAACAGGCAACGATATCAACTGATATCATACTTTCACGATTGTACTTAACGTACCATAGACCGCCATGATAATATTCCAGACAGCTGGATTGAACATCCTGTAAAAACTTTTCGTGTTGGTTTCCAATTATTTTTCTTTCTTGCAAAATGAGCTGCAACCGATGGAATTGTAAAACAATTTGTAAGTAACTGTTCGTAATCATCGGATTTTCCATTAAAAACGCTAGCGTTTTTACTGAGTCTTATTGCTAGATTTTTCATCCTATTATGTAGACTTTCAGTACGATATAATTCACCGTTAGGTCTCACAAATTGATTGAATTGACATTCTTCATCTTCAAAACTATGAAGTAGCCATACTGATACAGGGTCGTTTTTACACAAACTAGCAATAGCATCGAATAATCTTTCTTCAGTGAGAATACCATCCTTAGTGAATTCTTCTGGGATATACTTCACTGTTCTGTCTCGCGGGAATATTGTAACCGCCGATGTCCATGCGTGTTTGTTATGATCAATAATTTTGATTGGAGCTCCGTTTTTATTGTATTTCGATTCGTATAATACTTCACCGGTTATCGTTGAAACGGTTATTGGAAATCTCAACGACTTTTCTAATCTAGCTATATCGGAAATAGTTGCTCCGTTCTCTTTCACTGTTAGCTCCCATTGATCTATTTTTTTTACATCTTAGATCGGTTAATTTATTTCCACGGAGTGCATTTGTAAAGTGTTCTATGACACGTTGTGCTACACAATTGAGTGGTTTTTCCACTGACGTTGACTGTTTCATTGGTGCTAGTTTTTCAATGTCAGGTTTCTTATTTAACGAATACCTCCCATAAACAATTGCTGTTTCAGAATACGCTTTTTCATAGTATGGTTTATCAATTCCAGTTAACAGCCCTGGTCTGGAATCACGGTTAACAATGACTGTTGTCCTATCTTTGAGAATTGGAACAAATTTGTCCCTTATGATCCAATCACCCGATTCTAAATTGATAATGAATTTCACTCTGAGAAAATACTTTTTATTGCCAAGTTGTGATAGTATCATAGCTGCTGTTTCATCATTCATTCTAGCATCAACAACACCATCAATTTTAAATGTTGACCAGGTGTGTGATGCGCTATTCTGTTTAAACTCATTAACACAATCTCGTATTTTTCTAATCAGACTTCTATTATTTATTGTCTCTTTTGGTACGTCTTCGAGGGTTCTATCAAGATTGAATTTAATATTTTTATAAGGCTTGATTGTCGATAATCTCTTGAATTCTTCATTCATATAAATAAAGCAAACATTTAAATAGAAAATTTTGTTTATAAATAATGAATCACTGCAAATGGCTTATGATTGGATCAGTAACCCCATGCAATAAATCGTGTAGAGGTGAATTCTGTGGACATCACTTACAGAGCGTCAGAAATAATTCGACAGGCCCGTCCCCATGCATAAATTGTGGGGTGGGTGTGAGAAGAAAATCACAATTATGTATCAATTGTGGAGGTAAGCGGTTTAGAGAATTAAAACGTTATTATGATAAACGAATAAAAAACGCTATCATTGACCCTAACCATGACTCTGTCAAAGACAAAATCATAAAAACCCCTCAAGACTACATTAATAGATTTATAAATAAAGCAAATGATGAATTAGACAAATAGTATTATTGTATATAAATGGAGCAAGAATTCAGACCTCATCCCGAACTTGTTAATTATGAAATATCTCGTAAAGGTGTTGTTAGACACTGTAGACTAAAGAAACCTGTGGGATTTGTTAATAATCAGGGATATTTGTGTTTTACTGCTGGAAGAAGGGTATATCTCTGTCATAGGGCAGTCTTTGAGTGTTATATGGGACCGATTGAAGATGGCTGTGTTATTGCTCACATTGATTCTAATATTCAAAATAATTCTCTTGCAAATTTGCAATGCATTTCTCAAAGTGATAATACAGAAAAGGGAAAGACAGGGACTTGTGAGTCAGTTGGAAAGAAACCAGTACAGTCATTTGATACAGCGACGAATGAAAAAAGAATTTTTCAATCAATGAATGCTGCAGGGAAATATTTTGGAATATGTATGCCTTCAGTACGAAAAGTTGCTGAAGGGATTTATCAAACAGCTATTTCAAAGAAAAATGGACGTAGAAAAAAGTTTTCCTATTTACAAGATAACTCTCAATAGTGAGTTTTAATTATAAATTACCAGACCAATTACCATAGGGTAAAGTAGTCGACTTTCTGTGTTATTTTCCATAGGGAAAAACGCTAAAAACGTTTCGCGCTAATATCAGTTTATAAGCTATTATGTACATATATTTTTTTCCAATACTTATTCGCAATGTCCACGCATACATGTATTAAAAAAGTAAATGACAGTAGCTGGAACAGCCACACAAACAGGTAGTAAATGTGGTCGTTGTACCGGAACGCGCGCGTAACACAAGACACTAGGTCAAGGTTCTATTAATAGATTTTTTAAAAATCCCAATTACGCACGTTAACAGCTGTTTAGATTTTGAATGAAAATGAAATTATTTTGTAATTACAAATAAAATAGATTGTATGTGAGGTCAAAATAGTAAAGCACATTACATGTTATTCAGTTTTTAGTGTGGTAGCTACATGTAATAAAATTATCGATGACGCAGAAAAATATCATTCTCGAACCATTCAAGAAATAGCAGGTAATCCTGAATTGACAGGTCCCATGACAGAGTTATCTCGTCATGTAAATCCATTATTATTACGATTAAATAAACACGTAATGTTATAGAAATTAATAAAAATTTTGCTATTATTTAACAGTTGTATTCCTTTGTTTAATGTTTTATTTAAATATTTAGTTTCCATTGAAATTACTACACAATTTTCACTATGAAATGCTTGGGAAATAAATAAACACTCATTTATCGACACTGGTCTTATTATCACCTTATATATAATATGTTCCATATACGCGCTTGTTGCTTTAAGCGAAGCCCAAATTTACCAATCAAAACTACCCATGCCATTGTCATGGTGTGGTTGAATTTTCTCAACTGCAACCATGGTTAATTTCATGGGTTGCTTTTGATTGGTAGATTGGGTGTAGTGAGTCCGCCCCGTCGTTTTTGTAGTTTTTGTATGGTCCTGTACTGTCCCTATCATACCATCCTATCATCTCATTGTATATATATACCATCCTATCATCTCATTGTATATATACCATCCTATATAATCTCATTGTATATATATCATCCTATATGTAATCCTTGGGTTTATTTGAATAAGTTCCAAGAATGTGCTGTCCCTAGTATATATAATATCATCCTATATAATCACATTGTATATGTACCATCCTATCATCTCATTGTATATATACCATCCTATATAATCTCATTGTATATATTTCATCCTATATAATCGCATTATATATATACCATCCTAAATGAGTTCCAAGTTATATATGTTACATGTTGTGTGAAACCGCTTATGGTTTCTGAGTCTAATACCCATATAGCCCGCCCTTGAACTCGATTGGGGGGTTAGGGTATTGTATAAGTCTTTAATGTATGCTTAACTATCTGCCTATTAACTCGAAGGAGATGACCAAGCATTGTATATGTCCTTTTTTTGTATGTTGTATTAATAATATTAAATAATATTTTAAAGATAAAGAAAATACATTATTAATAATATTCAATAAATGGAATTTCAAGATATTACATCTATCATCACAGAAATATCAAATTTAAGAAATCAAGGAATCATACTTTCTGAACTTTTGAATGAAGACAGACTTTTGAATGAATTTGAACAAATTAATATACAATTGAAACATGAAAGATATGTCCTACCTAAAATGTATTCACTGATAAAAAGAATCCAAAAAGCGGTTAATGTTTCTTTGTATAACAATGATATTAATTTATTCATTCGGCTATTTAGTATAGTTGAAGCAATTAGAAAGAAATTAGGGGAACAGTACCAAGTTCGGTAAGAGATTGCTTTGAAAGTGAAATCTATAAGACGTTTGATTGATGAGTCTGGAAATGCAAGCATTGAAACCCACTGAAAACCCACAATTGAAAAAACGTTGACATTTCCAATAAAGACATCAGAAGCATTAACTACCAGACTAACCCGCGAGAGGTTAGCATTACTGAAAAGTTTATACCAATTCGAGATGACGTGCGAGATAAACTACAACTTAGACAGCAAGCGCAGACTGACTTTTCTATTGGGAGTGAACAGCTTTTTGCCCCTGTAACTAAAGCCACTAAAGATATGAAACTTGCAACAGAACGTGCTATATACGGCGACATCCCTAAAGAGGGAGCAGTACCTATTATTGATGTGCTGGGAAAGATTGCTACAGAGACTGAAAAAACTCAGGAGGGAATAAAACAGCTTTCAGGTGAGTTACAAACTCAGCGAGAAATGCAACAAATGGGTGATATTGATACTGATGATAACCCCGTTGAAGATGCTAGTGATTCTATTGAAAAAGTTTCCACTAAAAAAAGTGTTCCTTTTAGCAAGAAATTCACCGATGAAGCTATAGCAGAAATCAAACGATATTCATTGCAGAAACTTGAAGACTATGCGTCATTTGGTAAATTCGCTATCAAAAAATATTATAAAAGGGGAGAATTTTTAAAAGACGAGTATAAAAAAAACACAATAAAACGAGATGACTGGGTAGATTGGTTATTTAAAATTAATAAAGAAATCTCCGGCAATTTATAAAAGGATACATTGAAGTACAGAGCTTTTAAAATGGGAGTTGATACGTATGGTATACAACAACAACAACGAAAAGAACAATAACAAAGTCGAGGACGAGGACGACAATCTCCAGAAATTCAACCAGCAAGTGCTTTAGGAGAGGGTAATGGAAGTTCTCATCATGATTCTCATATATGTCCTAGTAATATCATTAATGATATATCACGACTTGAGGTTCTTATGGGAGGTAAGCGAGCTGGGAATAACTCAGTCGAAATAATGATGAAGCATTTGATATTTTCAGACGATTATTCCAAGGGGGGATAATTGATGTTCATACATATCGAGAACTCTTGGATGAGTTAATGGACGGAATTCCAGGGGAATTTAGTGGTTATTATAGTGATTGAAATTTCTGAAATGCTTGCATTTAGAAATTACAAAGTCATTTCAAATAAGATGATAGTACACTATAATCACGATAAACCAACAAACGTGTATGTGGTAAACTCAAGATTGCCCGTCTATAGGGCATACTATGGAGATGGCCTTGGAAATACCATAGCGGGTTTATTCACAAGAATAGCCCCAAAAGTAGCACCAGTTGATAAACAATTAGCGATGAAAGCCATTGATGTTATTCGTAATAAGGGAATTAACGCTGTTGGAGATCTTGCAGGAACGGCCTTTTTCTACCGCAAAGAATAGAATAACGTCATTGGTGAAATCTAGATTCGGACGAAAACCACCACAAATGGTTTCAACACCGCTACCTTCAACAACAATGATGCCTGAAAAAGTCAGTAAAGTGATAAATAATGCAGTGAAACAAAAACTAGCATCATTGGCAATGACTTCACCAGATAGTAGTAATATTGCAAGTATGATAGCTGGAAGCGGTCTTGGAGAAAATCGTAAAAATTTCAGACGAAAACGAGAATGATAGCATTAATACATTTAGAAAAACGATAGTGTTTTAGTATAAATGGCATTTAAAAAAATCGCTGATCCAGCGTTTGATATGGCAGCACCGGTGAATAAAGATGATTTCTAAAATTAACTATCAGTATTATGCCTATCCTGCAAGAGAGCCTAATCAACGGGGGAGAGTTGAACTTCAAGTTCAAGATACAAGTAGATACTTTTTTGCCGTGTGAGGCGTTTATTGAAGTAGAAGGAGAGCTCGTACCAAATGTTGCAGCTGATACACCATATGGGAATGACCCAAATATCCGAGTTGGTTTCATAAATAATGGCATTATGTCGCTATTTAACAGTGCAAGATATATCATTGATGGAAAAGAAATTGAATCAATAGAACAAGATGTTGATATTGCAACAACAATAATCGGACTTACGAGATATTCTGATGATTATACAAGGTCGGCTGGTCCGTCTATGATGTTTGCTAAGGATACTTTTGATCATGCTGACCATTTTCAGTTTATAAAAGTACGAACTGCGAGAGCTACTGCAGAAGCTGATCAACAACTCGCAGCTAATCTAGACCGTGAAGATAGACCAGCCGCTGAATTCGACATTTTAAAAAAGAGTCTATGATAATTTTAATCTAGGATTTTTAACACGAAAGGGAGCATTGAAAGGACAGCATCAACGGTTTACATCACATATTCGGATTTTGTAGAAATGTCAGAAAAGTCTTCTATGGAGCAAAGCATACAGTCGTGTTAGTGCGAAAGGAGAATGACAATGATGCAATCTGGCGTGCTAATGGTGTTGATGATGGTAAAGTCATTTTAAATAAATTGGTTCTATGGAGTCAGTCTTGACTCCATCAGTCGCAATAGAGCAACAATTACTATCGTTTATGGACACAGGTGGAAAATCATTGCTAAGTTGGCTAACAACAATGACTGATATGAAGCAGGATAATGTAAATGGCAAATTTACATGGCACTTAGCATCAAAACAAGGTGTTTCAGCTCCACGTCATATCTTTATAGCGTTACAGGATGCAAATCGAGTGGGTCATCAATTATCCAGTCATATGATATTTGATAAATTAGGAGTAAGTGAAGTTTCGTTGAGAATAAACGGACAAGAGCCAGCAGAGATTGTACAGCTTGATTATGAAAACAACGACGTAGCATGTGTATATCATAGAATATTGTCGTTTATGGGTCGTGATCAAAATGTTGATACTGGTTTGCAAATATCGCAAATTGATTTTGAAAAACATTATCCGATTTATTACTTTTCATTGGAACATCTTGACATGATGAGACAATCTGTTGTTGATATATACTTCCAAGCTCGGGTACAACGCCCCCTGGTATAGCTGATTATAGAGCAGTTGCTGTCATTCTCAGTGATAAATCAATGTTGTTAGAAGGAATTGGCGGACGAATGAGACTTATTGATGCACCAGTGGAAAACATGTAGTTAGGATTTTCACAATAAGTCAATTGAAAGTGTAAATTACGTTTTAGAATAGAATGACATATAGTATTGTTAATGTCCAGTTGACTGATGGTCAGGTCAAGAAATTGAAATCAAAGTCGGCTAAAGAATGTGGAACCACAATAACGCTGAAACCCACTCAAATGTCCGGTGGTGCGCATAAATTATCATTGACAGATCGTCAAATAAAACATTTCAATGATGCGCTAAAGAACAAACGAGGAGTTCAAATTGATTTTTCGAAAGCAGCAATCGCCAGTATGATAAAATCAGGTGGTATATTCCCGCTGTTAGCTGCTATTCCAGCATTGATTGCAGCGGCTGCCCCAGCGGTTGCGAAGGCGGCAGCGTTAGGAGCCGTTGGTACTACTGCAGGAATGGCCCTGAAAAAGGCTACTGGGAAAGGCTATAAAAAAAGGGAAAGGGTCTAAGACTACCAGGAACCCCACACAATTGGTACAAGGGCACGGGCCTAAGAATACCAGGAACGGCTTATTAGTGGAAAAATCCCTTGGATTTTCACCAATGTCCTATTTTGATTTAATTGATGCGGTAAAATCATTATCAATAAAAAACTTTAGAGGAGTTTTCATGAGAGATCAATTACCGTCAAAACCAATGAAAAATGAAACGGGTATTATCAATCTTGATAACAGCAGTGGAGAAGGAACTTATTGGGTCGCATATGCAATTGATCCACGTGGAATTGTCTATTTTGATTCATATGGATTAGCTCCACCAAAAGAATTTATGCGATATGTATCTACAATAACAAAGTCATCGTTGGCTCCAATTTTTTATTCCACGCTACCAACACAACGGTTAAATGATCCACCGATATGCGGTCGTGAAGTATTAAACGTCCTTGCAGAGATATCTAGATTTCCAAGGAAACCACCACAAGTTGTTGTTAATGAATATACCAGCGGGCAATGGCAAAAACGATAGCGTTTTCACCAATTAGAAATGATTTAGAAAAACGTAAGCGTTTTCGTATAATGATTGATATTTGGGGACGACCTCTATCAGAGTAAAAAAAAAACAGAAACCGATAGTAAATTCGTTGTCGAAGATGTAAAAAAATAATCGAAGATGAAATCGCCGAGAAATTAAACTTGTCAAGTGTAGATCCTGGGGAAATAGTTGTATTTCAAGATCGCCAGGGCAAATTGAAATCTAGTAATGTGTCATTGGATGATATCTTAATACGAAGACGTGACGTCATTGAAAATACACTAGCGTTATATTCTAATGATGGAAAACTCAAACCCGGGATATTTGTTTCGACGATCACGGATAAACTAACAACAGTAGATAGCACAGCAAACACGTTAAAATCACTCAATGATGAATATAACAATCATAAAACTGAATTCAATAAATTCTATGAATTACAAAAGTCAATCGTAGACAAAATCAACAAACAGCTGATAGAATTCCTTGGAAATCCACCAGTAACCACACCGAATATTGCAGAGATAAAAGCATCTATGTTGGAGATTGCAACATTTCAATTAAGATATGAAGAACACGTAAAACAGTTTTCAACATTTCGTAAAAACATTGTTGATAAATTTTTGGGAGGTCCACTTGATAAACTAGATATCAAACTTCCGGATATTAAAAATCCATCGAAGAAATACCAGCGATTAATCGGCAATTGGAAGCAATCAACACGGATATTACAACGTTCAAAAACAATCTTCCGCTACTTGAAAAAATAAAGATTCCTCATGAGAGGAATATCATAAATATGGTATACACGGTTTTCTCTGGATCATTAGATTGGGAACCTAATAAGAATACAATAACTCTCACTGTGTCAAACCCGGGTATTTATCGATTAACAATAGTGTCACTGAACCAGTTTAATATATCATCATCGACTTCATATGGATACAACAACGTGATTTCAACGACTATTGACGTGGGTGAATACAAACGGTTTACAATAACAAGCACTGATCCTAATTTAAATAAGACATCATTTGTATGGTACATGGAATTTGTAGCTGATCTGAATTAGAATTTTTAACAATTAGAAACCACTTGAGGTTTTAAAATACTATGACTCCGTCATCGCAATATCGCTATGATACCGTCAAAGAGTTTTTAATGAAACTCAAAACACTCATTGATGAGTATGAAATAAAAATTAAAATATATCGCAGAAGAATTACCGTGATTGATGTTACAGTATACTCGGTATCTGGTATAATGGCCAGTGCTGGTATTATACTAACTTCAGTAACAATGGTAGCTCCGATTGCTGTCCCTATTGCTATTTCCACGGTGACAACATTTGCTGGAATTGCAAATGTTATTACTAAAAAAATATCGTGTTCTCAAGAAAAACTTAACGACTATATAGTAAAACAACAAACAGTATCTAACGGTTACTCACAAGTATCCTCGTTGATGTCATCATCGATTGATGATACGATAATTACCGAAGACGAGTTCTCCGCGATGATACGTATTTATGATAATGCGATTAAAAACGCTAGCGTTTTTTCATCTATTGCAAAATTAGACATTGTAAATAATAATAATGTCGCAAGAGATTCAACTACTTCAGCGGATAGCAGAAAATACCACTCCGTGGAAAACAAGCATGATATCAATATCGTTAACAACCCCTGAATTCAGTGTGAATTTCCCTTCCCCTGTTTCAGTAAAGGAAATTGCGTTGGCAAAATTACGAGTGTATCATAGTTGGCCTAATATCAGATCGGTTCCATTTGGTGGTCAGAGACCTAATAATTCTCTGGTATTTGCGTATAGGAATAAAAAAGATGACACTCCAGATTGGAACGTTGTTTCAATACCAACTGGGTCCTATCAAATTGAGCAAATTAATAATGAATTACAATGTAGAATAAAATCTATTACTAGAAGGGAATCAAAAATCGCAATAACAGTTCATGAACCAACACTATCATCTGCAATTGAAATAAGCTCTCCTGGGTATGTTGTAGATATTTATAACAGTTCAATAAGAACAGTATTAGGATGGCCCGAAGATCCACTTGGTAGAAATGCTAGCACTTCCACACCCGAGCCGGTAAAGTCTGATTATATCACTGATAAGATAGCATTCGAGAATCCAGTAGAAGGTAATAGAGATCGCAGGACTATATATTCTAAGCTCCTTGTCACGGCGATGATAGAGAGATTGAAGAAAGAGAGGGATGAAAAGTTTAATGAAAAGTTAGATGAACGTAGTATTACTGATAGATTCACAGCGATAAATAATGATCTTTCGTTATTGTTAGTATCTCTAAGATCTGGTTCTCTCACTAAAGACGAATTCATCAGCGTGGTAGCTACATGTAATAAAATTATCGATGACGCAGAAAAATATCATTCTCGAATAATTCAAGAAATAGCAGGTAATCCTGAATTAAGTAAATTTTTTGCAGAGAAATATAAAATCCCTGTTGAAGATATTTCAACGTTTAAACTACCAGGATATAACATACCAGAATTGAAGAGAGATCTCAGAGCGGCCATCGACGAGGGATTCAGAATAATCCATGACGAATGGGAAAATAAACAACCCGAACCAACTATATTGACTCACAATAATTCTCAAAACAGCGACAGTAGACATATGGCACCAAACAATGTTGACATTTCATCGGTGATCGCGCTTAATTTAACGTGTGATATAATCGAAGGAAGCTATCAAATTAATCTCGATCAATCAAATAAAGCCCGACAAGGTTACATTCTTTATTCATTTGCGCCAACAGCTCCTCCAGGATTTTTAATTGTTGAGAATCCGACTAATCCAGTCTATATGCAATGTCAAAATGATTCGCTAACTAGAATTAATTTTACACTCACCGATCAGTGAAATAATTTAATTGATCTACGTGGTGAAGTATTATCGATTAGTCTGTTTGTGAAAAGTTAACAAATATTCGGTTAAATCATTTGTATTAACCCTGAAATCCTTCCAGCGGGGGGAGGGCTATGACAACAATGATAGCAATTATTGGCAGCAATTTGAGGGTGGTTATGACAACATATTTACGACAAAATCGCTAAGGCTCCATTTGTAAAATGGAGTCTTTATTTTTTGGGGGGGTTGAAATATGAGATTTCGTAGGAAGGCTCTATTGGGCATTCTGAGGCTTTAATCGATTTTGTCGCAAAAATTTGTAGGGTTCACCATCCCTGCTGCTATAAGAGTAATGGACAGACATGTTCAATTGATAAAGTTATTTCTACAATACTGTCAACATCACGAATATAAATATGGTGACTTTGAAGTCACTCCATGTATCATCGTTGGCAAAATGAAGGGTTTCAAAATAAGATGCTGTGTTTGGAATCTTTTTGCCTTGTCTCATGACTTTTAATTAAAATGCTGTGTTTGGAATCTCTGCCTTGTCTCTAGACTTTTAGATTAGTCAGCATAGAACCTTAGATCATGCATTTGGTTTCTTAAGATTTTGGGGTCTATTTTCTATTAAACAGAAAATATAAATCATACTTTTTACTTTTATTTGTAGGACAAGACAGTGATTATCCATACTGTGCGTAAAGGCCACTACATGAGGACAATTCATCCATTCAGTGAGCCAGGCTATGTACTGAACATCCCACTGCTTGCAGTCGATGATATGGGACATGTCATTGTGTACTGCCATGAAACTCTGCCTATTGACAACAAGGTAGGTTTATGCTTTCAAACCTGTCAATAGTGGACACCCATGAGAAAATGCAAAACTGACTTTTGTAAGTAATTTTCCTCAGCAAAAAAAGGTTCAACTTTGAAAACTTGATGTTTGGACAAGTGCCATACACTGAATTTTTATTATTATTATTATTATTATTATTATTATTATTATTATTATTATTATTATTAATAATATGTTATCAAGAATACCGTATCCAGCTCACTTTAATCCATCTTATAAACTAAATCATAACAGACTTAAAATATACACCAGTCTTATCTTGTTCAAGCTTTTAAAACTTTCACTGATTGTAGTTTGTTTTGTGACATTGACAAGAAACTAATTTCATTTAATACCAAATAACAATTTACATGTGACTGCGAAATGGACTGATTCTTTGGTTTCTGGGCTTGAAACTAAGTTAAGTTTCAAAACAGCTGTTCACATTTCAACAACAATATCTTGATTAGTCAGTTGCTCATCTTGCCAAGATTTAAAGACAACCAGCTTATGTGATTCACTTGTGAATAGAAAATCAAAATAAGCAGTAAATTGCTATTCTTTGTCACCCATGAACAAGAATTTCACCTGTCTTTACAAGCAAGTTTTAATTATTGAATGGTCTCTGAACATAATGAAAATGAACTAACTTGTGTCTCGCCTCAAAGAGAAACCTTTTTTCATCTGAGATAGATTTAGTTCACAGGCAAATGGACCAAGATAATTCCTTTCACATTGCGCATTTATAGTATGATTAACAATACTATTTTTCCCAACATCTAGCAAATGAATTGCTTCAGCCCTCGAAAAAACTTCATGGCTTTTAAAATTTACATATTGATATACAGGAGAACCTGCCTTGAAAGACCAACATTTATACCAAAATATTATGGTCTCTCAAGACAGGTAGTCTCTCATAACAGGTCACAATGCTATATAATCAATAAATTTGTGCATTGAGAATGTGGTCTCTCAAGACAGGTCATCTCACATAGCAGTGGTCTTTTAAGACAGGTTTTACTGTATTTGAGTTATTTTGACATTGTGGCTCAAGTATGGTGAGTACAAGCAAACTAAGAAATGTTTGATTATTGAATCCATATGGTAATTGTTTATTTAAACAGTGCATGAAACAAAAGTTTCAGTTTAGCTTACAAAGACTGTGCAGTTATTGTAAATATGCTCCAGTGACCACATAAGGCTGGAAGAAACCAGTGTTTGGTCATGAAGCAACTGACCACTGACCACAGATAGCTGCTGACCATTACACACATGACATTTATATAGCATATTTGCCAGGGTGAAATTAGAATGGCAGTTTTTTGACTAGTTGACTACTCTGTAAAGATGACCATTGAGACCGGTTTAATTGTTTAAGCCATTTCATGTTTTTTAGTTTTCCCAAAAAAATCTTAACTGCCATGAAATTTGGAATGATTGATTTGTCTATAAAATATCTTTAAAATTTATGTTATATAAGTTATATAACTTGAATAAACTTTGTCATCAAATATTTTCACATGGTTTGCATTTTAAGTTTATAAAATTGAAAGGTCATTGAGTCTTGAATGTTGTAGGTTCTGCACAGAATGTAGTCAGGTCTAGATATAGAGCTAGTCTGTTACAATCTTTTGAGTTTTCTTTGTATCTCGTTTGAAGAGGGTGTCTTGTTGTGGGTTTTTTGTAAAGCTAACAAATTCAACTATCCATGCATGATTATCAACAAAAATGTCCACAATAGTTTTGTTAGTCTAGAAGGATTCTAAGTCTAGATGTAAGGATTTTACTTGATGTACATCTAGCTTGTACTGTAGTCATAATTACATAATTAGGGTGGATATGAGGATTTTACTTGGATGATGTAGGTAGTCATAATTACATAATTAAGCAGGGATGTAAGTTTCACTTGATTGAAATAGATTTAGCTTCTACTGTAGTCATAATTACATAATTAAGCAGGGATGTAAGTTTCACTTGATTGAAATAGATCTAGCTTCTACTGTAGTCATAATTACATTATTTCAGACTTACCACAGGCAGAATGTAATTGTGAGCATTAACTGAATCGGGGGGGGGGCATGCATGAAATTATGTACACACTGCTGACAGATGTACCATGAATATAGTATTTGTATGTGGATTGTGCATTTTAATTTCTATTTTTATTATCATTTAAACTTGCTTATAAGTTCAACTTCATACACCATCGACCTTTATCTGCCATCACATAATGTGCCAGCAGATCTAAATCTGTGTTGTTTGTTCTACTGATTGCTGCTAACAAAATGCATAGACCCAGATATTCTGGCCCATTAATCCATGGCAGACCTAGGTCTATATATAGTTTTAGATCTAATTTATAAGCAAGTATATACAGTACCTCATAAATGTTCAATATTTAAACATAGCATGGTTGATCATGTGACAGTCTTTAAATCTTTCCACTGACAATTGAATATTGTGCATTTTCAGGAAATTCTATCTCTCCATGTGTACTCCATTAATGGCAAGCACCTATTTTCTGAGAAACCTTCCCACAGACTTGGTCACATGATGGTCAAGGGAGATTACCTACTAACAGGAGATACCGCAGGTGTCTTAAAAATTTGGGAAATATTTGGGTAAGAATTACTCTTTATTATTATTATTATTATTATTTTTATTATTATTATTATTATTATTATTATTATTATTATTATTATTATTATTATTATTATTCTTATTCTTATTATTATTTCCATCTTCTCATTCTGCTTTGTCTTTGATAGTTACATAAGTTTAGTTTATCAGCTGTTTAGTCCACTAGACTATAAGGTGAAAGGAGGTTTTATGGTCCTGCAACCATTGTGTTATTTTTTGCGTGTCTGTCAATTAATGCTTGTTACCACTCTGAAGTATATAAATCTGATCTGATTATGATAAAATATGGAAGAATAATTTATCAAAAATCAATTTCTGACTAGTTCATTAATTAGTAAGAGCCATGTATATTAATATGATAATCTTTCATCTGATTGGTTGATCTTGCTACCACTCCGGAAACCATATTTCTGTAGCAGTATGGAATATGTGCTTTTTTTTATCAAATCTGGAGTATATGCTATAGCAATAAAATTTCATGTGAATTAGTTTGGCAATTAGTGAGATCCATGCATTTTAATGTTATTATCTTGCTTCATAGCATTCATCTCTCAGAAAGCCATATTTCTGGTCCATTTTTGATCAACGTTGCAATCTGAGTTTATGTTTTCAAGATCTTGGATGGAGTCAATGATAAGCAAGATCCACACATTCAAATGAAACAATCTTGCATCTGATTGGCTGAGCTCAGTAGTGTTCTGGAAGTTATATTTCTGGTCAGATTTTGATCAGACATGAAATATGTGCTTGATAATGAACATAAATGTGACAAAACAAGGACATCAAGTCTGTGATTTTAATATGTTGATTAATAGATAGGCTTCTAAAGCAGTAAATGTTTTATTGTAATTAATTTTATATCTTTTGTGGGCAAAGAAAAGAAAACAAGTGCATTTTTTTGCCATAATATGCATTTTCAATCATGACAATAAACATCAGACTTCTAAACATATTTTCAACTTTTCTGTTTCACTGGGGAGCTTCAGCCTAAGTGACATTGTATATTATCTTTGTATACAGGCATGAAAATTTTTTGCCATCTGTTGTTCTGGAAACATAAGTTTAACCAATTAAAATAAATGCTCAGCAACAAAATTTGCCAAGTCTCATATAATTTATTCTGTAATACAATATATTAAAATCTACTTTGCAGAAAACACTGTGCATATTTGAGGCCTTACTATTCACCTGAAAATACTGAACTCTTGATTTGCAAGCCTTGCTGAACTTGTAATATTTAAAGTGTATGTTTCAGCAGTTTAACATAAATTGATGAAAAAGAAAAACAAGAGCTGATTTTAAATCATCATCATCATCATCATCATCATCATCATCATCATCATCATCATCATCATCATCAATCCCTTAAGCTAAGAGCTCATTGGAGCACCACAGTTACTTTACAACCAAAACAAAGCAAAATCCATTGGTGTTTCTGTAAAAATCATTAATTGGTTGGCATTTGCTTTTTATCTCACCTCCACCAAAAGTTGGTCTATGCTTTTTATCTCACCTCCACCAAAAGTTGGCCTATGCTTTTTATCTCACCTCCACCAAAAGTTGGCCAGTTTTAATTCAAAGCCTCATATGGACCACCGTTGGTTCTTTTATACCCCAGAAAACATATTGCCTCTGGTTTTAAACTGTCCAAATTAAAACAATAGGATACTCAGTACTAGTTCTTGCTGGTGTCTTTAATCTGTAAATAGACTTTTACCTTACTTTTTGAAGCTTTGTGTTTCAGTTTTGTAATTTTCAGCTGTAGATTTCAACTACAAAATAGTATGTGCTCTTTAAAATAGTATTTTTGTCCTGCCATCACTAGACATTCTCAAAAATGGTATTTTTATCATACCAACAGTAGACAGCCTCAAAAATGGTAGTTTTATCATACCAACAGTAGATGGCCTCAAAAATGGTATTTTTATCATACCAACAGTAGATGGCCTCAAAAATGGTATTTTTATCATACCAACAGTAGATGGCCTCAAAAATGGTATTTTTATCATACCAACAGTAGATGGCCTCAAAAATAGTATTTATATCATACCAACAGTAGACAGCCTCAGAAATGGTATTTTTATCATACCAACAGTAGATGGCCTCAAAAATAGTATTTTTATCATTTTTATCATACCAACAGTAGACAGCCTCAAAAATGGTATTATAGTCTTACCACCACTAAACAACCACAAAAATGGTATTTTTATCATACCAACAGTAAATGGCCTCAAAAATGGTATTTTTATCATACCAACAGTAGATGGCCTCAAAAATGGTATTTTTATCATACCAACAGTAGACAGCCTCAAAAATGGTATTATAGTCTTACCACCACTAAACAACCACAAAAATGGTATTTTTTTCATACCACCACTAAAGAACCTAAAACATAGTATATTTGTCATACCACCAGTAGACAACCCAAAAATTTTATTTTTGTTATTCCACTAGTAGACAGCCTCAAAAAAGTATTGTTGTCATACCACCACTAGACAGCCTTTAAAATGGCATTTGTGTCATACCACCAGTAGACAGCCTTAAAAATGGCATTTTTTTCATACCACCAGTAGACAGTCTCACAAATGGTATTTTTGTCATACCACCAGTAAAATGACATACATGAATAAATGAGATCCATGTACATTAATGATGTAATCTTGTATCTAAACCACTGAACTTGTTGCCTTTCTGGAAGACATTTTTGTAATTTGATTTTGATCAAACTTGGAATGTGCTTCTATCAAGTCATAGAAGCATTGAAATAATTTGTGAAATTGATACATATTAATGAAGTGATCATGCATCTAATTGCTTATTACCATTCTTATATAAGCCAAGCACTTGATATAAAGCCCAATTGTGCCTCTTGATTTGTGTTTTTCTCAGTGTGCTACCAAAGATTTTCTTAAGCAATTCCCTAATACATATCTAGTTCAGATATTGGAAAAAATTTAAAGCCTAATTATTTAGAGATCTCATTAATACTTATTTAGAGATATCATTAATGTCTATTTTTGTATGATTGAGAATAATTGCAATAGGATCTTGTCTTACCAGTGTAAGTATGGTGAGACATCACTTTTCTGTCAGCAATCAAGACATGATTGTCTTACCAGTGTAAGTATGGTGAGACATCACTTTTCTGTCAGCAATCAAGACATGATTGTCTTACCAGTGTAAGTATGGTGAGACATCACTTTTCTGTCCGCAATCAAGACATGATTGTCAGTATTAAGGTTTAGCCTCATTCAGCCAACTCTCACATGACAGAGATATCTCAGTGCCAAGCAAATAGTCTGGAAAAGGTCAAGCAAAAATCCCAGTAATGTCAGGTAAAGAGTATGGTAAAAGTCTGGTAAAGCAAAGAGCTGGAAGCCTGGTATATGTCTGGAAAATGTCAAGCAAAGAGTCTGGTAAAGGGCAAGCAAAGAGTCTGGTAAATAGTCTGGTGAAAATATGGTAAAGCAAAGAGCATGGAAGCCTAGTGGAAGTCTGAAAATGGTAAAGCAAAGAGTCTGGTAAAGGTCAAGCAAGGAATGTAAAGTCTGGTAAAGGTCAGGCAAAAAAGTCTGGAAGAGGTCAAGCAAAGAGTCTGGTAAATGTCAGTGCAGCTAATTTCTACTGGTTGGTGTTGTCAAATCATATCACTGTTGCACACTTTTGCAGGATTATGATGCACAAGCAAACACCAGTTCACTCTTTCCTGGTTCTTGTCGAGGAAACCTTGACAACTCAATTGGTACCATGTAAGACTCATAATTTTAGGGTAATAGGTTTGATACCCTCCCAGACAATCCTGGATCAGCTCTACTGGTGTGTCCTTTGTAAAGGGACTTAGCTCAACTTGTTTTCTTTGGAGTAATATAACCGGTAATGTGTAGTATAACCAGTAATGTGTAATATAACCAGTCATGTGTAATATAACAAGTCAAATGTAATATAACCAGTAATGTGTAATAAAACCAGTCATATGTAATATAACCAGTCATGTATAATATAATCAGTCATGTGTAATATAACCAGTTATATGTAATATGACCAGTAATGTGTAATATAACCAATCATGTATAACATAACTAGTCATGTGTAATATAACCAGTAATGTGTAAAAATGATTTTTAAAATGTCTCTGTTCATTACAGTCATTTGTGTATACCTTTGTCAGATTTTTAAAATGTCTCTGTTTAAGAATTATAGTCTTTTGTCTAGGCCTTTGCCAGATTTTTAAAATGTCACACTTTAGCACTTTAGGCATTATAGTCATTTGTCTAGACCTTGCCCAGATTTTTTAAATGTCTCACTTTAAGCATTAGTCATTTGTCTAGACCTTGCCCAGATTTTTAAAATATCTCACTTTCAGCATTCTAGTCATTTGTCTAGACCATGCCCAGATTTTTAAAATGTCTCACTTTCAGCATTCTAGTCATTTGTCTAGACCTTGCCAAGATTTTTAAAATATCCCACTTTCAGCATTCTAGTCAATTGTATAGACCTTGCCCAGATTTTTAAAATGTCTCACTTTCAGCATTCTAGTCAATTGTCTAGACCTTGCCCAGATTTTTAAAATGTCTCACTTTCAGCATTCTAGTCATTTGTCTAGACCTTGCCCAGATTTTTAAAATGTCTCACTTTCAGCATTCTAGTCATTTGTCTAGACCTTGCCCAGATTTTTAAAATATCTCACTTTCAGCATTCTAGTCATTTGTCTATACCTTGCCCAGATTTTTAAAATGTCTCACTTTCAGCATTCTAGTCATTTGTCTAGACCTTGCCCAGATTTTTAAAATGTCTCACTTTAAGCATTACTGTCATTTGTCTAGACCTTGCCCAGATTTTTAAAATATCTCACTTTCAGCATTACTGTCATTTGTCTAGACCTTGCCCAGATTTTTAAAATATCTCACTTTCAGCATTCTAGTCATTTGTCTAGACCTTGCCCAGATTTTTAAAATGTCTCACTTTCAGCATTCTAGTCATTTGTCTAGACCTTGTCCAGATTTTTAAAATGTCTCACTTTCAGCATTCTAGTCTTTTGTCTAGACCTTGCCCAGATTTTTAAAATGTTTCACTTTAAGCATTACTGTCATTTGTCTAGATCTTGTCCAGATTTTTTAAATGTCTCACTTTCAGCATTCTAGTCATTTGTCTAGACCTTGACTATATTTTTAAAATGTCTCACTTTAAGCATTACTGTCATTTGTCTAAACCTTGCCCAGATTTTTAAAAAGTCTCACTTTATGCATTAGTCATTTGTCTAGACCTTGCCCAGATTCTTGTTCAGCCAAAGCCATTTCATAGTATGGCTGAGCAATGCCATATTAATTTTTTTTTATTAAAGTTTGTGAATCAGATTCAAGGGAAGAACAGATTGTTGCACATAACATGGAAAGGACATCATGTTCTTTGGAGTTATTGTTGATTTTATCATCATATAAGTACATTATTATGATGCCATTTTTACCTTTAACAGTAATGCATGTATTCAGTAATAATATGACTCCTAATTGAGACATCTGTACAATATGAATGTGGCTCCCTTTATGTATATTTAATTTGCATTGTTCGTTAGATATTTTATTTATTGTAATTTGTAGATTATGTAAAATCATATCTCCTAGCTGATCTTGTACAAAAGCAAGTAAATGTTTATTTGACCAAAATCATTATTTTTTTTAATTCATAAACAACTAATACAAATATTTTCTTTATGAGTTTGGGTTTAATATTAGGATCATTGTCAATAGAAGTAAAACTATTTATCTTTGAGTCAAGGACATTGCATTTGCTATTTAATATAACATTAGCTTGTTTAATTATAGTTTTGATTGTTCTGAAAAGGTTTTTTTATAACCTTGTTTATCTAGAAATTATTCATTTGTACAATAAGATCCTCAGGCTGAATCATTTGTTACGTTCCATGTTTGATTTGGGAATAAATTATTAAATTCAGTTTATTCTTCTCTGGAAATACAAAGTATCCTTTAATATTTTTGGAAAGAGACATTATCTGGGAATTAAAGCAAATTTAAGCAAGGAAATCTTGGATTATGTTACTGTGATTCAACAAAGGACTGCTGGCACATCATTTCAATACAGGTAATTTGTACATAAGTACATTTGAGACTTCCAACCACTAGAGGCACATCAAGACCTTCATCATTAAAAATTATTTGGAATACCACTAAGTTTTTCAGAACTTTACATTCATTAGGACTTGTGTTAGTAATTCCTGTATTATTTGGGATTTAATTTGCAATAACATTTCTTTTTACATTTTCACTTTGGATTATGCGGAAATAAATTATTTGCTGAATTTATACAAAACTTACATTGCTTAACCATTAAAGACTGATCTACATTACTTTGTAAGGGTGAAATGGTCATTTTTTAATTTGTATTTCAGGCTCAAGAATTTGACCTCTGTGGCCTTGCTGGTTCCAATCCATTCATTGGCTGTCACCAATGGCAACAGTCACATCCTGGCTGGACTACAAGATGGGAAGCTTATTATTATTGGCATCAAAAACAGAGAGATTAGATGATAAAGGCATAAACACCTGTCATTATTCCCATTTTAAGTAAATATATGATACCATATTTCTCTGGCAGTTTTCAGAAACGTTCATTGTGGAACATAAGAGAATGAGGATATTCTAGGTTATTCTGTTGAATAAAATACTGAGAGAAATTATTACATTGTGTATTATTATTATTATTATTATTATTATTATTATAATTATTATTATTATTAATATTTTTAGTATTATTATTTTTAGTATTATTATTGTTATTAAATAATACACAGTTTTAAAGTCTTAAGACAAATTGAAATAAATATGACTTTGAAACATGGGATATAAATTGCAGTTTATATAACTGATTTTTAGATTGGTCAACCACAGTTTTGTGCACAATATGTTCAGGTTCCTGTTGCACCCTAGGATATATTTGAAAGTCTTCAAAATTCCTATTGTCTTTTGCCAGGGGAAAGTTCATTTTCACATGGGCAAGTAAATATTGACATTTACAATAACCCTATACTTAATTTATATTAATGTATTTAAGATCACACACACACACACACACACACACACACACACACACACACACACACACAAACACACACACACACACACACACTGAGATGCTTAGAAAGTAAACATTATAACAGGCAAGTAGAAATGTAAAATTCTCTTGCTCATTGGCAAGAGAATAAGTTTTACCTTAATTTGTAGATATAAGCATTATGTTTTGCAAATCTGATCTTTGCCAAATCTGATCTTTGCCAAGAACAAATCCTATTATACCCAGTAAACTTTTTGGTGTCAAAGCATTTTATGTTGTTATTGATGTATTTCTGGCAAAAGGATCAATATCTTGTGCTTTGTACACAAGTATAGAAACAATTTATATTTCAGCTATTTCAATTAGTTATTAAATTTATATGTAGAAATGTGTAATGCAAATTAGATTGTATTGAAAATCTAAAAGCTGTTTAGGAATGTTCCTTCTATGGGACATGATGTGTTCATTTCTGTATTTAAAGTGTATGCATGTTTGTTTTTGCCTTTCAATTATTGATATTTGCTGTCATGTTAAATCTAATTAAATAGTTTATGCAGAACCTGAAGTTGGATAGTCTAAGACTGTTGCAGAAAAAAAGATAACCTGCCATACAAGATTTTCTCATTATTTATTTTATAACCTACCAGTCAAGATTTTCTCAATGTTTATTTTTATATCTTGCCATACAAGATTTTCTCATTATTTGTTTTATAACCTGCCATTCAAGATTTTCTAATTTTTTAAAAACACTTCACAGTGTCCTAAATAAGCATTAGCAATGCTTATAATCACAAATATTTCTCTGATCATAACCCTGCTCCCCATCTGTATCAATTTTTTTTTTCAAATATTTTCTGAAGATATCCCATTATATTAATAAGGCCATGTCCTAACAAGTTTATCAGGCTGACCCCCTAGGTCTTATTGTGGGAGAAAAAGTTTAGTTCGCTTATGAGATTGGTTTTCTTTAAAGATGTGATTTTCAAAACTAATTCAGAAGAAATGGGTGAGGCCATGCCATTTAGAAGGTATTTGAGTGAGGCCAGGTCTTGGAGCTAAAACACGTGTGGGATTGTGTTTACACTCACACTCTAAAATCTTTCAACATATATCTATATAGGTACCAAACATTCTGGATTTTGTGTAATTATTATTAATTTTTAATGAAAATTCTCAACTTTTTATTTATATTTAAAAAATCTGGAAATAAAACTTTTTTTGACAATTCATGAACAACTGTTTTTTGTAGACAAAGGTAGGAAGAAGAATCCTTTTGTATCTGTATCATAACACATCAGTTTCTCATTGTAAAGTACAAACAAGATGCAAGTCCTTTGGACTTTAAATAGGTGCAAGATTGTGGCAATGATGGAGAGGAAAGAAAGACACGGGTAATATTTGATGCTAATTTATGTTCTGATAATTTGTGAGAAAACTGATGTTGATTGTTGTTTGGGACAAGAATTGTGAAGGAATTTCAAGGTTTTCAAATGGAGGAAAGAATGTTCCATGTATTTTATTGGACCTCAGTTACTGCTGTACATAGGTTAGTACAGTCTCATGGGAAGATGGAATATAATTGAATAAAAATTTGTGATTTTTAACAGACCTACTTTGCATTCCAGAGGGGATGCCTAGATTGTAATAAATTTATGATTTCTAATAAGCATAATTTGGGGTTGACATCTTTGTCTCTTTGATTACTGAGCTCTGTCTCTGATTACTAAGTTACAAGAATGAAACTTAAAGTTTGATACAGATATTGATACCTGTCACTTTCTCCTTGGACTAAAATACAAAGTTTATAATTTGACATGGAGTATGAGTTCATACTTGGAAAAATTGTATGAACATGTGTTCAAAGTAATCAAAAGAAGCATGTAATTAAACTATCAGGTTTCTGTTAGTGGTCTTATTATTGTCATTATGGATCGGGCCAATCATAACGGTCAGGTCTGTAACTGATCCATCAAAAGCCTGTTGAGAGATCTTCTAATTGTCAATCAAAGTGAGGCCTTTCAAAACAATGAGACACATAACTGGCCAATAAAGTGCCTTTTTAGAGGTCATTTCATTATCACTTGGGAACAAATTGTCTCCACATCCTTGCAGTCTTTTTGCCAATTTATAGGTTTTACAGGTTTGATGATTCAAAACAGGGTTGTCATCTTGTATATTGTTAAAATATGATTACCTTTATTGAAGCTCCACATCTTCATATATTTTATACCACATGTACAATACTTGGGTAAAATATAACAGACTTGATATTCTATTAAGTCAAACCATATGCAATCATTTATAAGTTGGGCCCAACTGCAAGTTACATGAACAAAGATCGGCCATCACTTGATGCACTAACAGATCTGGATCTTTGCAGTTTATTAATTAGAATAAGGAACATAGACCCTGCTCTGCAGACACATTATATGAGTATATATTAGATTATATTATTATGTATTATAGCATACTTTAGCGTATTATGGCATAGTTTAGCATATGATAGCATAATGTGGCATAGTATGGCATATTAAAACAGTGTAGCATATTATGGCATAGGGTGGCAAATTATGACATAGGGTGGCATATAGCATAGCATGGAAAATTATGGAAAAGTATGGCATCTTATAGCATGGTGTAGCATATTATGGCATAGGGTGGCATATTACAGCATAGTGTAGAATACTATGGCATAGTCTCATCCAAGCAGATCACTTGTGTGGTTACAAGTCGCCGACGTGTAAAAACTAATAGTATGTTTTCCTTGTAATGCCACAACAAAGATTTCCTTAAATTTGGAAAAGTGATTTGATTTGCTGATGAGATTAGGTGATTATGTATGTCATTTCTATGATAAAATAATGCTTAAAACATAAATGAGAACAGTTCCTTTGGCTGATTGAGACACATCTTCTATATCTGCATCTTTTTTGCAAAGTGATGTTCAGTGATATCCTATGCTTACAGAAGAGTTTTGCCTGAAGTGATCACAGGAAGTATGTCATTACTAATTTGGAGATGGTAATAAATCATTTTGTGGAGATGATTCTACAAATTTTGAAAACAAAATACTTTAACTGCAAGAGTAATCAGTGAAACATATTACCAGACACTTGTACAGCAGATATCACTTGTATGGCAGATATCACTAGTATGGTAAATATCTCTTGTATGGCAGATATCTCTTGTATTCCAGTTATCAATTGTATGGCAGATATCACTTGTATTCCAGTTATCACTTGTATGGCAGATATCACTTGTATGGCAGATATCTCTTGTATGGCAGATATCACTTGTATGGCAGATATCACTTGTATGGCAGATATTTCTTGTATGGCAGATATCTCTTGTATTCCAGTTATCACTTGTATGGCAGATATCACCTGTATGGCAGATATCACTTGTATGGCAGATATCACTTGTATGGCAGATATCACTTGTATGGCAGATATCACTTGTATGGCAGATATCTCTTGTATTCCAGTTATCACTTGTATGGCAGATATCACTTGTATGGCAGATATCACTTGTATGGCAAATATCTCTTGTATTTTAGTTATCACTTGTATGGCAGATATCACTTGTATGGCAGATATCTCATATTTTAGTTATCACTTGTATGGCAGATATAACTTGTATGGCAGATATCACTTGTATGGCAGATATCTCTTGTATTTCAGTTATCACTTGTATGGCAGATATCACTTGTATGGCAGATATCTCTTAATCTACTCATGAATCTAATTATTGCATTAATATTGCTCAAAACTACACAAAATGAAGCATTTTCAGTGAAAAGGCTTTTGTTTACAGTTGGTATACTTGAATTAATTGTACATGTATGAAGCCTAAATAAGTTAAGTGTATTTGACTTAACATTTTGCTCATTGTATATATGTCAATATCAGTATGGTACTAAATGCTTTTTCTAGTTATTTATTATCTGAAATTTTCTTGCATTGTCTGGTTTTCAGTTGTCTTGTGATTCTTGATTAATTATCAGAGTGTGCATGCTTTTAGTAATAACCAATCTGCATTACTGACTGATTCTCTCTTTTTAGTGACATGCTAGCAATGGACAGTCTGTCCTAAAAATGTATAAGCTGACTGGCAACAGTATTCATCAGCATAGAGGCTTTCTTTTGTAACTTGATTAACTTCTAAAGAGACAATTTACATGACCAGGAAGCTATAATGATATGCATTATCTATAATCTGGATTCTGTAAAACCACAAATATCCAAGCTTATCCAATTTCAGACAATCAGTAGGTTATATAATCCTGTCTTTATTCTTGAGAAATGTCTAGGACATATTTTTATGTTCATACCTGTCCAAAGTTTGGCTTGTCCAGGTTGCAATGAATAAGATCATGTTTGTCTGTAATCCAACTGGATTTGCATTTGCATTAGAGCAGAACAATGACAGTCATTTGTATTTTGTTTTTGTACTTGTGGAGAAAATGAAATATACATATGTTACAGGAAAGATTTGTATACCTTCTGTAAATATAATTTATCGTCAGCTAAATGCCGATAGACATCTTTACATTGAAGTTAGTTCCCTTTGTCTGCCATGTTGGAGGCATTGGAAAAGTTTGTGTGCACATATCCCATGGCATTGTAAAGTTATAAACTGATAAGCCTTCCTTGGACATACATAACAGCAATATCAAAATGTGTCACATGATAAACATGTTTTTTTTTAACTCTCCATGACATTGCTGTGTTTATAAAAGCTTTATTCCTAACAAGTCTTTTTTTTTAAAAAAAAGTCAAGTACACTTTTCTAATATGGCAATATATACCTGTAAAATGTTCTAATATGGCAATATATACCTGTAAAATGTTCTAATATGGCAATATATACCTGTAAAATGTTCTAATATGGCAATATATACCTGTAAAATGTTCTAATATGGCAATATATACCTGTAAAATGTTCTAATATGGCAATATATACCTGTAAAATGTAGCCCGGATAAACAGCAAACTGTTGTGATGTTATAGCTTCATAGAATACTATAACCCGGGAAAATTTCTACAGTTAATTGTCACTGAAGTGGTTAAAAGGAAAAGGTTGTAAGAGGTAAACAATCCATATTTCGTATATTAACTGATTTGATATTAGCTATGATGTTTATGTGTTTGTAGTTCTGCTGCTGGAGAACCCATGTGGCTAATTTGCAATGGCAAAGTTCAGAAAGTATAACATTAGAAGTGGGTAAATCAGAGCTGCATGTTACAGAAACAGTGTGCCAGTAGCTTCATGTGGGCCGGTGGTTCTTTCCGGTGATTTCCTGGTTTCTTCCTCCACCATTAATACTGGCTGCCATGAATAGCCTATCGTGTGCTGAAAAATGGCATTAAGCCCAACAACAACAACAGCAGAAACAGTGGCTTTCGCACTTTTTTGCCTTGCATAATTCAGTTACTGTCATCTTTGATAAAGATTATTATCCAAGTCTGTGATCATTGACAAAGGTTCTTTCAGATTTTTGTATATGCATTAAGTAATTATGAAAGAACAAAGCATAATTATTTTATGTTGCAATGGTAAAAAAATATAAAGAAGTGGATTTCTTATTGAAGACGCAGTGATGCAGTGCAGAGAAGAACAGCTGTTGTCTACTGTTAGGAATACCCAGACTTGAGACCTCAGATGCAGGAGGTTGCAGGTTTGAACCCCAGTCAAGTCATACCAAAGACTTATAAAAATAGTACTAACAGCTGCCTCACTAGGCACTCAGCATTAAGAGGTTAGTGTTAGGACTGGTCAGCCTGGTGTCAGGATAATGTAACTGGTTGGGACATCATGCTACATGTCTGCGTCATGATGCCCCAGTGCTAGACATCACTATAAACTGCCACACTGCAGACATCATAGTGATATGACTGCAGATTTGTTCAAGCTATGTTAAAATCCAAAGCACACACACATACACCCAGACTTGATATGCTATTAAGTTTGCCCATCAAATATTTGACTATCTCCTTTTATCGGAAATACCCAGAACTTTCATGCTATCAAATGTGCCCATCTAATATCTGACACTCATCAACTGTCAGGAATACCCAGTTCTGACATGTTATCAGTTGTACCCATCTAATGTTTGACATTCATCTACTGTCAGGAATACCCATACTTGATATGTTATCAAGTGTGCCCATCTCATGTTTGACATTCATCTGCTGTCAGGAATACCCATACTTGATATGTTATCAAGTGTGCCCATCTCATGTTTGACATTCATCTGCTGTCAGGAATACCCATACTTGATATGTTATCAAGTGTACCCATCTCATGTTTTCACAATTACACTCAGAAAGTCTCTACTAAACCTTTATAGACAGCTTTAGACTGTCATCCAGTTTCTCTTTAGTCTGAAGCTGTACATGAATAAATTTTATATCACTTTCAAACCCTTCATTGAACCAGTATATGTAAGAAAGCTAGCATGCACAAGTTACTCAAATCCATCGTCAAGATAGTAATTGATGACTATGTGATAATCATAGAAGCTAACTGAAATGAGATTTTATTTGACAAGGCATTTTGAAAAACTGATGTTTTTCTTCATGGCAATTGTTTGTTCTACTGATTAATCCTAATTTGACACTCATATTTGCTTGCACCTTATGTGACAACAGATCTGGGTCTGCACAGTTTGCAGTCAGATCTGACTTATAAGAAAGTATATATGTCATATATTTCCGATAGGTAAATATCTTATTCAGTATTGTCAAGTAGAAGAGAATATGTTAAAAGTTGTATAATTGAGAAAGAGACCTGTCTGTTGAAATATATATTATTATTATTTAAATTCAGTCATGATAATTAAGCAGCTCTATAAATTTTTATTACAATGACTGCACTCAGCTGACCCTAAACATATCTAGTACATTAACATAGGACTAAACTCTGTGTGTATGATGATATTCAATTACCCCACAGCTTTCACACAAACGCTGAGCACCTGACTTCATGATATACAACCTCTATAAAGTTGTGTAAGATAAAAACATGTTTTCGCTCACTGCATTTTATATGCTGACAAGAGGATTCATTTTTAAAAGTGAAAATATAAAATGTTGCAAATGAAGTTTTGGTCCGCGGATGTGCTGGACAAGGGAAACAACTCTTACTAAGTTTATCTTTTGCATACTGAATCGGTAATACTTTGAGCAGATACATTTTATACATGAAATTGTATCCAATTCATAGACACCTGCATTTAGTTAACTATTTCATGTGGCTGCACCTAAATGATATGTAAACTTTTTGGTGTTAGCACGTGACTTTATTAACATGTTAACATATCAAAACTTAGAGTACATGTGACGATTTAGTTTTA
Organism: Potamilus streckersoni; assembly: GCA_016746295.1. NCBI lineage: Eukaryota > Metazoa > Mollusca > Bivalvia > Unionida > Unionidae > Potamilus > Potamilus streckersoni. Next base: position 1,496,846 of record JAEAOA010000760.1, read on the forward strand.
TTTATTAATTATAATTTGTATATAGATGTATATATTCAGATACTTGTTTAATTTATGTCATTCAATACTCTTTGCAGTAAGTTAATTCTTGTGCCTGTCGATTAATATTTATTTTTGTCATTTGTTTTGCTTTTTATTATGCCTAATTTGTATTACATGCATTGTGTTATTTTACATGGTGTTATCAGGCAGTGCAATATGTACCTGCTCAATATTGAATCAAATACCAAACAGTTCTAATACAGCAGGTGGGGGAATATTGAATCAAATACCAAACAGTTCTAATACAGCAGGTGGGGGAATAGCTTTTGCAAACTCACAGCACACTTGTATGATAATGTTAGTTCCAAATATTGCCACAGAACAAAAATACCATGTTTTTAATTTGTTTCTGACATATGACATCTCATTGTTTGATAAAATTTCATTATTGTTCTTGTAATTTAGATCATTAATTTTCTGACATGTGAGAATGTATCAAATATGTTCTGACAAAACTGCAGTTTCACTCACTGTCAGTGATAGAACACTAGTACTAAGTTAAAACATCATAGTGATAGAACACTTGTACTCAGTTTAAACATAGTTATAGTGATAGAACACTTGCACTTAGTTTAAACACAGTCACAGTGATAGCAAACTTCTATTCACTTTAAAGCCACAGTGTACTCAGTTTAAACAGTCAGTGATAGAAGACTTGTACTCAGTTTAAACAGTCACAGTGATAGAATACATGTACTCAGTTTAAATACAGTGATAGAACACTTGTACTCAGTTTAAACAAAGCCACAGTGTTAGAACACTTGTACTTGTTTAAACAGCATTTGCTGTGTAAGTTACTTCTCTTACTGCTAAACTTATAATCATATTTCACCATGTATACTGTGAAAGTCATTAAATGGGGACCTTTCACCATAATATAAACATTATGACTAAATCATCATAAAATAAATAATATGACAGAAGAGATACTGTATGTATAAGTAACTTAGAATGTTTGGACATTTTTGCTTTTTATAAAGGAAAGAAAATAAACATTAGCTGGTTGCATAACAAAATTTATTTTACAGATGTACGCACAATCAAATGCATCTTCCACAAGCTGTACATTCATTTATCTCTTGAAATTTTTTTTAGTGTGGGTTTTATGGACTCTGATGTGGCCAAATATTATTGTATTCACATTATCAAGCGTAATCTGTCAAGAACATAGAAAATGGTTGTAATTCTACATTGTGATGTGTTTGTTTGCTTTATGAATATGCTGAATAATTGGAACATATAATTTACTGTTTAATTATCATTTAATTATATTACATGATCAATATACAGACATTTATTTGAATTTTGCTTTTCAGAAAATACAAAAAATACATGAAAAGTTACCTGTAAATGCAGAGGGTTTGCATTGTCAACTTTTTGCTTAAATTAGCAAAGTTCTTTTGTATTATAATTTTTGTTTTTCAAGTTAGCACAGATAGAAAGGTATTTTATTTATTTCAGTATGCATATTGAATTACAGGAATTATTGTTTATATCTTTTTTCAAGAAATGACATCCATATTTTGTTTGTCTTTTATTTTGCTAATATGATTCAGTAAAAAGCATATGTGTAATCAGGGCCAGATTTTTTAAATTCTCCAAACCCTTGAATAAGATATACTTCATGTCCACTAGTATAATGGAACTTGCTGAATTAAAAATGAAGAGGTCACTGGCAGTAGTATAGTTCATCTAAAATGTTCCTAATGAGATAATGTTCCACATTTTCAAGAATACCTGTTTGACATTGAGGTCATGAAACCGAGAGCTTGAGTTTCTACTGTTAGCCAATCAAAACAAGTTCTCAGAAGTGAGTTTCACCTATCAGCCAGTCATTTATGATTGGTTATAAAACAAAATCTGGGGCCCCAAATGACCAAGAGATCTAAAGCACTCTCCATTACAGATCACTGCCATCTCACCTCATTCTGCGTGGGTTTGATTCTCAGATTTGCCAATGTGGGTATGTGAGAAAGCTTGCCAATAGTTTCTCGGAGGTCAGTGGTTCTTTCCAGGGTTTTCTCAGGTTTTCCCTCTACCAATAATACTGGTCGCCATGCATAGCCTATAATGTGCTGAAAATGGCATTAAATCCTACAACAACAACAAAGAAAAGAAATCTGTGTTTCACCTATCAGTCAATCATTTGTGTTGGTTATAACAAAATGAAGCCCAAGAGTTATATGATTACCAGCCCTGAGTTAGTAATCATGAAACAAAAGTAATGAACATGTGCTCAAATTTTCAAAAGTTTGATCTATTACTTTGCTAGACTCGTGAACATTTTCAGAGTGTCTTATTATTTAAAACTGACACATGCATACAGAATTTTCAGCAAAATTATGAAAGTCTAAGTTTGAGTATATTTTAGTATTTTGAGTCTGATATAGTCTTTGTACTCAGTTTTCTGACTGCAGTTTGTGCTCATTATTGTCTTTAAAGATTATTATTAACTACAGTATTAAGAATAAAAAGTAAAAAAATAAAAAGTCTGCCTCATTCTGCCCATGTGTCATGAAATGAGACTTTATCTCATTATACTTCCCCAAATGGTGTGCCAGTCCATAACAGGCTAACTCGCTTCTCCATCAAAGCTGATATTTGATTACAGCTGGGGAAACTGAAAATACCTGAGCTGTATCTTTTTTCATATTGTTTTTTTTTAAATTTTTTGATGAAAAGATTTTAATATAGCTATGATTAAATATATTAAATTTCTGGTTACGATAGTGGTACTGTATTGGCAAGAATTAATTAAATATATCTCTGTAGGGTTTTAGTTTATAAGTTGGGTGCTACATAAATTACATTTAAATATTACTATTTTGACTATACCGTATATATTCGCTTATAACTCAGATCCTAATCTAAACTGCACAGACCCATATATGCCATCACAAGAAACACCAACAGATCTGAGTCGGTGTAATTTATTATCATAATCACTAGAACAAACAACATAGACCCTGATCTGTGTGAGCATTATGCAGTGTAAGATTAGGGCCTGTGTTGTTTGCAGATGGACCTGACTTATGAGGGAGTCTATATATACAGGGTTCCTGCAGGTCATGGAATCCTGGAATTGTTTTGGAATTTAAAAGAAAAAATTTCAAGGGCCTTGAAAAGCTATGGAATTTGTCAAAACCTTGCAAAGTTTTGGAAAAGTCATGGAATTTGTGACAATGGTGTTAAAGAAATTAATTTCTTCAAATTTCATAGAGCACCGTGAACCGGTTAAATAAAATGGTAAAATTACAATCGATAAATGGTTGCAATTCATATAACAAGAGTAAGTTCCCTTAATGGAAGTATCACATGATTTCCGGTGTAATTCACTAAATAAAAGAAAGCAACTGGAAAGTAATGTGTTTTGTTAATATTGTAAATAGGAACAGTACAAAGATTACATTGATCATTGGATTATGACATGAATTACAACATAAAGTCAAAGTCTGCTAGCCCAGGTAAATTTAAAATGTACATATTAAAAATATTTGTTGTTAACTTATTTGTTATTTTAGATTGAAAGATGTCATTTTTTATGTTCATTTACTTGACAATGCAAGATAGCGCGGTCCTTGAGTTTTCTGAAATGGCCCTGGAAAAGTTTTGGAAAAGTCATGGAATTTGTTTTTGTTAAGTCTGCAGGAATCTTGTATATGGTATTGAGAAGGAGTGTATATATGGTATTGAGAAGGAGTCTATATATGGTATTGAGAAGAAGTCTATATATGGTATTGAGAAGAAGTCTTGACAAGATTAGCAGTATGTATACTTATTGTTTGTGAAACTAAGTATTAAATCATTGTTATATATTCACTTGTAAATCAAGTCCAACTACACACTGCACAGTCCAGATCTGCATCACATAATGCACCAGCAGATGCGTATCTATGCAGTTTGTTGGGAGTAATCTGCAGAACCAACAACACAGACTCTGGTCTGTTGGCATATTATGGATGGTAGATCAGTGTCATTAATGCCTGCAGTTGGATTCTTCTTATTGCCAAGTGCATACAGTACCTCTGCTTGTCACTTCATGACTTCGCATTAAGATATAATGAAAAGATGACATCTGATACAAAGGAATTAATTGTCTGAATAAATTGGTCAAATGCCAGAACTTATTAGATTTATTCTCTCTCTCTCTCTCTCTCTCTCTCTCTCTCTCTCTCTCTCTCTCTCTCTCTCTCTCTCTCTCTAGTAATTTATATGTATTGTCTGGTATGCTGTTGTAGAATGGGCTTTTGGAGATTGGTTTAGTGCTGTTACAGAAAATAAATAGGGTGTGGGTCTAGTTTAATATCTAGTATTCAGTTTTTTGTGAGCTACTTATTTATATACCAGCAAATATTCACATTTATATACAAACCTAAGGCAATGATTAATTTGTCTGTGCTTCAAAAGTTCAGTTGGGTGCCTGGCATTGCATAGCTGCATTAAATTTGTGATACAGATGCAAACAAATATATCTAGTCAAACAGGAGTATAATAATGAGACAAGGAACCACAAAATTATGCCGAGGTTAAAGGTAAAGTATGTAGATAGAACTATTGTGCAAATCAACATGTTGAAATGGCACTGGAGGCAGGTTGTTTTAATGAGTTTAAAGATACACATTATCAGCAAAACCAGATGGAATGAAGTCTCTTGTGCATATCATTGACTACTTGCACAGAAAGGTATTATTACAGGCGTGTAGTATGACAACTGTCAGCTAGAAAGGGGATTATTTCAGGTGTGTAGTATGACAACTGTCAACCAGAAAGGGGATTATTACAGGTGTGTAGTATGACAACTGTCAACCAGAAAGGGGATTATTACAGGTGTGTAGTATGATAATTGTCAACCAGAAAGGGGATTATTACAGGTGTGTAGTATGAGAATTGTCATTCAGAAAGGGGATTATTACAGGTGTGTAGTATGACATGTAGTATGACAACTGTCAACCAGAAGGGGATTATTACAGGTGTATAGTATGAGAATTGTCAACAAGATAGGGGATTTTTACAGGTGTGTAGAATGACAATTGTTAACCAGAAAAGGGATTATTACAGGCGTGTAGCTTGACAACTGTCAACCAGAAAGGGAATTATTACAGACTTGTAGTATGACAATTGTCAACCAGAAAGTGGATTATTACAGGTGTGTAGTATGACAACTGTCAACCAGAAAGGGGATTATTACAGGCGTGTAGTATGACAATTGTCAACCGGAAAGGGGCTTATTACAGGTGTGTAGTATGACAACTGTCAACCAGAAAGTGGATTATTACAGGTGTGTAGTATGACAACTGTCAACCAGAAAGTGGATTATTACAGGTGTGTAGTATGACAACTGTCAACCAGAAAGGGGATTATTACAGGTGTGTAGTATGACAACTGTCAACCGGAAAGTGGATTATTACAGGTGTGTAGTATGACAACTGTCAACCAGAAAGGGGCTTATTACAGGTGTGTAGTATGACAACTGTCAACCAGAAAGGGGATTATTACAGGCGTGTAGTATGACAATTGTCAACCGGAAAGGGGCTTATTACAGGTGTGTAGTATGACAACTGTCAACCAGAAAGTGGATTATTACAGGTGTGTAGTATGACAACTGTCAACCAGAAAGTGGATTATTACAGGTGTGTAGTATGACAACTGTCAACCAGAAAGGGGATTATTACAGGTGTGTAGTATGACAATTGTCAACCGGAAAGTGGATTATTACAGGTGTGTAGTATGACAACTGTCAACCAGAAAGGGGATTATTACAGGTGTGTAGTATGACAACTGTCAACCAGAAAGGGGATTATTACAGGTGTGTAGTATGACAACTGTCAACCAGAAAGGGGATTATTACAGGTGTGTAGTATGACAACTGTCAACCAGAAAGGGGATTATTACAGGTGTGTAGTATGACAACTGTCAACCGGAAAGGGGATTATTACAGGCGTGTAGTATGACAATTGTCAACCGGAAATGGGCTTATTACAGGTGTGTAGTATGACAACTGTCAACCAGAAAGGGGATTATTACAGGTGTGTAGTATGACAACTGTCAACCAGAAAGTGGATTATTACAGGTGTGTAGTATGACAACTGTCAACCAGAAAGGGGATTATTACAGGTGTGTAGTATGACAATTGTCAACCGGAAAGTGGATTATTACAGGTGTGTAGTATGACAACTGTCAACCAGAAAGGGGATTATTACAGGTGTGTAGTATGACAACTGTCAACCAGAAAGGGGATTATTACAGGTGTGTAGTATGACAACTGTCAACCAGAAAGGGGATTATTACAGGTGTGTAGTATGACAATTGTCAACCGGAAAGTGGATTATTACAGGTGTGTAGTATGACAATTGTCAACCGGAAAGTGGATTATTACAGGTGTGTAGTATGACAACTGTCAACCAGAAAGAGGATTATTACTGGTGTGTAGTACGTCAACACTTACTTTTCATAAGACTGCTCAAAATTAGAGATGTGAGCAGAGCCAAAATTTGGTATGATTATGTTAGTTCAAAGTGAGCGTGTGTTTGAGTTAGCACTTGCAATACACTAAGCTTATCAACATTGTTCATTTTTTTGCAACTTTTATGGGTTTGAGGTATGAAATGAGGTAAATACGTCTGAAATTTGAAAACTACAAATAAACTGACACACTAGCCTCATATCCCACTGTACATTGTCAGCTTGATTCATGATCAAATAATCAAATTCATTTGATAAAGAATCTGGGTGATCAGTTCATAGAAATTACATTTGTCAGAGTTGATTATGCTAATCTTTTGCAAGTGAATCATGTTAATAGATTTGAAAAGCACAAATATAAGCCAGAGTTGTACAAGCTGTTACAATTACAATGTATGACAAATCAGAATCTTTGTACATGAATTAGGAGAAAATGTTATTTCCAGACTTTTTCTTCTTGTTGTTCTGGGGTTTAACGCCATTTTTCAGCACACATTAGGCTATACATGACAGCCAGTATTAATGGTGGAGGAAGAAACTGGAAAATCCGCAGAAAGAACCACCGACCCACGAGAAGCTACTGGCAAGCTTTCTCGCATATCCTCATTCGCCAAATCTTAGACTCAAACCCACGTAGACAGAATCCAGACTTGTGATGATCAAGTCTTTGCTGTAAAGGTAGATAAACTGGATCCTAATAAAAATAAGAATTTTTTAAAACAAAACTTAACCTATTAATCTCAATGTCAACTGGTGCTTTACAACGGAATAGTGAGCATAATTCTACTGTTTATAAGTGCATCAGTGTCCAAAGCATCAATGTTTGAGTCAATCCTGTTTATCAGAGCATCACTATTCAAGACATCAGTGTCTGAGTCAATCATATGCTGATTAGAGCATCAGTGTTCACAGCATCAGTGTTTGAGTCAATCCTAATCCTATGCTGATTAGAGCAATACTATTCAAGACCTCAATGTCTGAGTCAATCCTATGCTGATTAGAACATCAGTTTTCAAGGTATCAATGTTTGAGTCAATCCAGTGCAGAGTAGCAGCATCGGATGTTTACACTGACTATAATGTAACATTCAATCATGGCAGCTGATTGCAAGATATGTACTACATAGATATGCCTGGAGATTAATCATTATGTAGCTATGTTGCATCTGCAAATATTCCAACTGAATTTTTGCTTCAAAGTTCCAGTAGAATTTGTACATGCCATGATCTTCTTTGTAGTGGCCATTCTTTCAAATCGCCCATCTTGTAGAATGCATTAAAAATGGGCGATATTATGGAATAAATGCAATCTCATTTTGATATCAACAAGGCTGTATGATAGACAGATGTAAAATTCATAAATCTGAAAGTCACTGTCACAGAAAATATCCTGGTTGCTACAGAAGAGAGAAAGAGAAATATGCTTCGTACAGCTGATTATTCAAGGACTACCCCAGATAGAGTACATAAACTTAAAAGCAAAGAGCTGACTACAATATTTACAAATGTGACATAGTGCTTTTACAAAAAGTTGTCCATTGAATTAATAGACTATAATCTTACAGCTCGCGACCAGCTCGAAAATCATGTTATAACTGCTACTTTTGAGTGAATCATCATATGACATGGTGTGCAATAAAAAGTATTTTAATGTCTTGCTGACTTAAAATGAAGTGGAACCAATATTACATCCAATATGGCCTCCACAGTGGCCAATTTTAAAAAAAAGGTAACACTTTTTCGCTCAAGATTATCAGCTATGGTTTTAACATTCAGCAGTTAAAATTAATTATTATTATTATCTTGGACTCCTTGAAATTATTTTCGGCTAAGTCAGACACGTCCAAGACAATGTTGCCCAGTGATGTGATAACAATTGCATAAGTGTAACTTCACCAAAATGTTTTCGTTACTAGGATAATTAATAGTAGATTTAAAACCTCAGCGGAAAACTAGCACGTATTTATCAAGAACATGAGAGGTTTAGAAGAAGAAGAAAAAACAGAACGGTTCTGCTGACTTTTTTTTTACACTGACTTGTTCCATACACAGTTATTTGTAGAAGGCAATTGTTTTGTGCTATTATCGATTTTACTAGAGCGTTTTATTTTGTGGTCAGTGATCATTTATGCGATAAACATATTAAATAGATTCTTAGGCAAAATATTTTGGATATTATTAGATCTGTAAATAATATTGTTCTTTCCAACGTGATGTATAATAACACGTTGGTAATGAACTCCAATGTATCCTAAGATAAGATATATTTTAGTCAGCATAATTAAAACTACAATTACATATAATTTCTAATCAGCTTTTTATATATACACTATAAAACAATACAGATATTAAACAAGCATGATTTGCAAGGAAGGTTAGGGTATAAGTATGGAATTAATGTTCTGTTACATTAGTAATAATTTTTTAATTACTTATTAAGATTGCTTCAAATTTCTAATGACAATTAAACTAAGAATGAAAACAACAGTTTTAAATGGTAATTTTATGACATGTCTCAGCCAAAACACCCAGTCCGTGTGGAAATAAATATTTGTACAAAAGACATGAAAACGAAATGTCATTTACATATTTGGCTTCTTCTGAGAGGGTAGCAATTTTTGCTGTGTCACTTGTTTGCTTATTGTTTTACTTATTTGCTGTTGCTGTTTTACGCAAACATGCATTCCTAAGATATAGTTAATATATCTGTATTCAAATATTTGTAAATTTTTACGGTGGCATCTCCACCGCCAACCCAAAGAAGACCGTTGCTGTCAACTGCAACTGACGTTGGACCAATAATTCCGTCGGCCTCCGTTACTAGGTAGCAGAGAAAACGTCCATGTTTGTCCAGCATGTGAACACTGTGATTGCTATAGTCCGATACAATGATATGTCCGTACCTATCGCACGTGATTCCACGGGGATCAAATGCGGGTGTTTCGTTCGTTTTTCGTACTCGCTCGATTAGATCCACATCGGTAGTTTGGAATTCCAACTTCATGGGTGAAATTAACGTGGAAGTACTACCACCTTCAATTGCTTTAGACCTTTCAAAAGTTGTATTTCGAGGTGTTGCTGTTTTCGTGCTTGATGACGTAAACATATCATCTTCGTACTCGTATAGATTCCGTGTATATACTTCCTTGGAACGCACTCCGGCATTTCGACCGGATCCTTTCGTGGACTTCCGACTGGAATGTGTCATGGCTGTAGACTTCCGGCTAATAGAACGTGACGGTGTGCCATCCTCTTCATCCCTTAGTGCTGTTAGGAAGAACTCACTGGTAACAGGAAGTGATCTTGCCGAGGCAGTAGCAGACTTTACAATAGCCACGTCATCTTGTTTTGATGTGGGCATATAAACTTTCTCAATCTTTTGATCTCTTACTATTAACACCTGACGCATGACATTGTCAGATACACACAGATCCCCGTTCGCATTCACGGCCACTCTAATTGGGTATTTGTAAAAATGAAGAGGATTATTAGTTTGTCCTGTCTCCTCTCCATCGGGTCCGAATTTAAGCACGACATTCTCGTGGCTTGGATTGTAGTCAAAATAGGTCGGCGAGGTTACAACACACACCACGAGCCTACAGTCTCGCGTGCACGCTATCCCACGTGGATATTTTATTGACATCGTTGCCATTCGACGTTTAAAGTTTTTGTCGAACCGTTTAACACTGTGTTCGTCGCGGCACGAAACATACGCATTGCCGTCAGTATCCATAGCTATGTAATCAACGTCTCGCCCAACACGCCTCGTCTTAAATTTTCGTCCATGTGCATCAAAAAGATATATGTCTGGCTTCCATCCACAAGCAAGCCATGCTTTCCCGTCAGTGGTGGTACATATTGAGTTCACAACAGAAGAACTATTTTCCACACGGAATGTTACAATATGAACTACTTGGATATAATGAGGCGGCAGTACTTCCATATTTAGTCTGCCAAGCAAATACCTCAAACTCTGCTCCGCGTCGTCCTGGTGAGAAAAGGTGATATCAAGCCTTGCACCGGAAAGACTCAGAGGTGAAGTTTTCTTTAGCTGCATTAAGGTGAGCAGAATGTAGTTTTTTAGCCTTACCACTTCGATATTAGCGCCACATTCTAGTATTTGTGTCGCGGTCGTCAAACGTGTAGACAAACCCTCGAGGTAGGTTTCCATGTCTTTTCGGTCGTTCTCAATCCTGCCTCTCTCCAGTTCAACTTCTGATTTTAGTTTCTTCGACATGTCATCACAAATTCTATCCACCATATCATGAAAGTGCGCTCTCCTGGTTGATACGGTGTCGTCTATGACATTTTCTTTCTTGCTCAGGATCTCCTTATAGCTGTGCATCTCTTCTATTTCGCTAAGGATGGAGAATCGAAAATTTTTCCCAGAATCAAGCAAAACCAGCAGCTCCGCACGTGTTTGATTCGCATATTCTATCAATTCTTCCGTCGTGTGGTTCTCGTGCGTTGTCAGACGACATCTTATGCAAACTGGAATAAGACACGTGCGGCAAAAAAAGGACATCTCCTCCGTACGGTGTTTATCGCAATATGCGGTGGTTGTTAGATGGCGCTGTCCCTCGGGGTCTGTAAGTGAGATGAGTGTGTGATCCTTGGCTAGTTTCAGCTTTAAATGAGATTTACTGCAGCCAGAGCAAAAATTTTGTTCACATTCAATGCATCTCTTTTCTGCTTGCAACTTTTCCTCGCAGATTTCACACGGTGGAATTTCTGTGAAGGAGGACAAGATCTGACTCCCGACCACATGGGTGTTGGTGGGAAATTCAGACACACCCCCTTCTGGAATGCGTATCTCACCAGCACATGCCGGGCATTTAAATTGTCCTTGTGATTTGGATTGTGAAGCAATCTCTTCAAGGCATGCTAGACACACTGTGTCTAAACAAGGCAAGATCTTGGGATTTACATATTTATTTGTACATTTCGGACAAAATTCCATATTTATTGCTTTGAAAGTGCTGTATTTAAAACAAATATGAGCTCAGAATGTTTGTAGTGCAGTAATTTTTATAACTTCTCGATAACCCCATCCTCTTTGAAAAATGTTGCAATTTGTATATGGCACCGGTTATGTTTTGCATGTTCGAGAAAGATTGCTTAATATGAATGGATGTTGGACATTTGTCAATGTAGAATTTTATATATATATATATATTTTTTAATGTTTCCGGAGATTTTCCCTGGTGCTGTCTATATCAAACCATAATTGTCTTTTATCTGCTGTAAGAAACTGTTTGCATATTTATATTAGCCCACTATATTTATATTATCCCACTGTTGTTAATTCACAACTTTTAGCCAATATTCGGAATCACTCCATTAGCTGGTCCTGCTTTTAATGAAATACAGATATCCACTACTAAATTATATCTCAACGAATCTTTAGTATTCACCTTGATTGCACATTTCTTATTTATTCTCCAAGTACTCCAGATGTATTCAATATTTTTGGCTGAAATAATCCATTTGTCATTTTCGCCCAGTAGTGTATTCAATTAAGTATTTCAGTTTGTAATTGTGGAAAGCGTACTAATGACTCTTGCAAGCGTCATTAGTGAATCTTTTTCTTTTCCTTCCGTATCTTAATGAAACTGTTTATATGCAAACACACTCATGACTATCTAAAACAAATATTAAATTGTTTACATGTTTCAATTTCATACCAGAGAAATGAACACATAATATCGTCATCTATAATATCACTGCTTTTGTTGGAGACGTATCAAAAATATGGAAAATATCACGTGTACCTACGTTGGTTCTTGTCGTCCTAATTTTAATTTACCGAGGACTGGAAAAAATGAACTTTGGTTTATAACATGAAAGTTAATCCTATTGTCTTATGGAATTTAGAGGTTAATACATTCAGATATTTTATCCCAACCCTTTGATTGCCACGACCTTTTGATAGCCAGGACTCAGATGGATAATTTATCCTGCACTAAAATAGGACGAAAGCAAAGTTTAAAAATTATTTACTTATTTCTGTATTATGATGTTCACCCCCTCTCTATAAAATGTAAAATGGTTTGATTACAAAATACATTATTTTAAAATTATATTTTAATATTTTGTTGAGCCAACCTGTAAAATAGTCATGTCATGAATGAAAGATAGCAATAGATAGTTCCGGTGTATGAATATAGTCAGGGTAACAAGAGATAGTTCCGGTGTATGAATACAGTACACAGAGTAATGTTTTACTTGTCCTGACAACTGACACCGGGATAGCTCTACACCACTTCTGTCAGCACAGTAAAAGAGGTAACTCTAATTGTGTTAGCCACAATGCACAATACTATCATTCGTGTCCATGTTTATTCTTTCAGTTGAACGATCTGTGTAACAATTACATCGCATGTATTTAAACAAATTGCGCCGCAAGCACTTCGTATACTGACATATAAATGACGTTTTTTTTTTCTTTCTTCATATCAGTGTGTGTGTGTGTGTGTATGTGTGTGTGCTGCAGATGGGATGAAGCAAAAACTCCCACTTCGTATACTGACATATAAATGATGTTTTTTTCTTTCTTCACATCAATGTGTGTGTGTATGTGTGTGTATGTGTGTGTGTATGTGTGTGTGTATGTGTGTGTTCTGCAGATGGGATGAAGCAAAATCTCCCACTTCGTATACTGACCTATAAATGATGTTATTTTCTTTCTTCACATCAATGTGTGTGTGTGTGTGTGTGTGTGTGTGTGTGTGTGTGTGTGTGTGTTGAAGATGGGATGAAGCAAAACCTCTCCTTAATTGTAACGTGCTTTTTATTTGATCAACGATGTCATTGATCTGTAGATAACTAAACATTAGCGCTCATTTTAAAATATTAATGAAATAATAAAATCTTATGCTCTTTTTACCGAGCAATATACGGAATGTGTTGAATGCATTGTATGAACTATTTGGAAAAGGGCACAGCATAGTAAAATATTTATCACATCAACAGAAAAGTCGATTTTCGCATATTTCTATTTTCGGACTTATTTTAAACTTTATTATTTTTAATAATAAATGTGGTTAACTTCTTTAGAAGTTCATTCAAACGGTAATTAGACCTAATTCATGACTTCACTGATTATGTCCTAAGATGTTATCCGTGAGTAATATGGCAAAAATATAATGTATGGTATGTCTATCGACGATTGCAGCATTTTTATCCTTCACGTTTACTCTTCAAAAGTGATTACCACCCGTTTTCCCTCCTCCTTGAATATAAAATCGACCTCAAATTCTCAGTCAAAACAAAATTAATTTAGCTGATAATCTTTAGTACACAAAAAAGTTTTTGTCAATAGTTAACTATACCGAATTAAATATCTGCTTCGTTTAATTTTTTGTTGTTATTTTGTTTATTCGATAACAATAATTAAGATGTCATACGTCGGCAAATTCGCAATAATTTTATGTTAAGTTACTAATAAATTGTGATGTTTTCTCCCTGAAAATGAATGGATTATACTTTATAATAGAGGACAAATTGGACAAACAAAAACTAGAAAATCGATATATATATATATATATATATATATATATATATATATATATATATATATATATATATATATATATATATATATATATAAAGCGAATTGGGGAATTGGGCAGATAATATAATCTGTCAGATTCCAGCAACACGTCCACCTCTCTCTCTTTCTCTCAAAGCATCAGTAACTTAAAAATTCAAAGTATAATAAAATCTATTTTTATTTCATGTCGAGTCCATTTAACAATTTACACATGGCGAACACTACATAATTTATCAAATTACACTGTTATGCTTAAGAATAACATTCATGTACAATTATTATACCGAACGATTAATTTTTACACTGTTACATACATGTAATGCGTGCTACTTAGGATTTAAGCTGTAAATATTTTGATACCTTTTCATAAAATTATATTAAATATACTAAGTGCACCAATATAGTATTTTGAATGTGTCAATTTATTCCACTACATACCATGGACAGATATTCAAAGAATGAACATTTGAACTTCTCACCGTCAGTGAACCTGTTAACTTCTCACCGTCAGTATGTATTCCAATTATTCAATGACTGTACCAAATTTATATTCCAATTATCTAGTGACTGTATAAAATTACATAGAATCGTGAAAACTTCCAGTTTAATCCCATTGAGTATTATTCATGTCTACGATTTATACTGATCAAATTTAGATTTCACACCCACCCAACCCGTCTGTGGCACAAAGAGAACAAAACAACAAACAAATAATTTGTAAAACTAAAATCTCTTATTAGTATTCACGTGTCTTAGGATACCAAGTTTCCAGCTTACAAGAGGTGGCTGAAATAGACAGGCTAGACTGTGTATCGATTCCAGAAGTCTCAATTCTTAATATAAAATGACATAATACAAAACAGACTTTGTGGTTACGACCATGTACATTTGAAAACCTTTAGTGCTGCGTCTCTTCCCCCGACCCAAAGACAGTCGTCTGCATCAGTGGCCAGGGCATATGGACCGAACAAACCCTCGCTTTCTGTCAGCAAGAGCTGCATGTACTGCCCGTTGTGGTCAAGGAGGTGTATGGCATGATTGGCGCTGTCGGCCACTAAAATATGGCCCCGAGAATCACACGCAATCCCACGTGGTTCAAACTCCTTCTCAACCTCAGTGGAGTTCATTCCTTCGTAGATCGACTTTACCGTTCCATCGCTCTTCAGAATGAAAACGCATTTCTTCTGGCAATCCGTAACGCAGATGTCTCCATTAACGTTGACGGCGAGACGTAATGGGTACATAAACAATTTGCCATCGGCCCCGTATTCCTCAACCACTTCCCCTTTATCGTTCAGCTTCATAACTTTGTTCTTGTGTGATGGTTTGTAGTCTTGGAAAGCTAGGGACTGTGTCAAACAAACCAGTATCTCACCATTTTGTGTTGTAGTTATCCCCCTTGGATGATAGCCAGGAAGCATCTTGAATTTCTCTAAGCTGAATCCAGGTCCTGGTCGGCCAATCATTCTCTGGTCACTGCTGGTCATGTACAAGTCCTGAGTCTCGTCTATTGCGATACAGTCGATTGTCTTGTCAAGAACATGGGTTCGAATCTTCAGACCGTGCCTGTACAGTAGATGAACATCTGTAGTCCAGCCTGAAGCGACCCATGCCTTCCCGTCAGGTGTTGGACAGATACTGCTGACGACTTTGAATGATTCGTCGACCACAAAGGACGAATACTCTTCTATCTGAATATAAGATCATTTTAGGATCAAATTAAAACTAATTTCATTGATTTCAACAAAATATAATAAAATATTTGTAGTATCATACAGGCGCTACAGTAGGCCTACCTATGACGAGTGGGTTAGGGTGGGGTGGTACGTTATATCTGTTTCCCATCATTTCCATTGATTTATAATACTAGTTAGACGGTAGACTATATAATTCAAGATGTGCATAAGAAAATATGAAATAAGTAAATAATGAAACACAAACTGTAGTTGGTTAATGCCCTTTGTCAAAAATAACCTCTTCAGCCTAAACAACAACATGTTCTTTCACCTTCACCCTCATTTAACTTTTGTGTGTACCACGCAGCTAGCAATGAAATTATGAAACAATTATGAGTACTAGCTATTAAATGAATGATGTGACAAAATGAAGAAAAACATGATGCCGTTTGTTTAGGTTTTTGTTTTTGTTTGTTTTGTTTGTTTTTAGTTTAGTTTTATTTTACTCTTTTTGATTGACAGTTAAACTCTTCCCAATTGGTGGTGGGTGGTTTGGTAGTACTACGGGGGCAATTGAAATTGCTATGCGTTTTTACAACTGTGCCATCGAAAATACTTAAATATAGGGTAATCGACACAAAAAAATAAAAACTGCAAATATATCCATAAATTTGATTCTGAGAACATATACCTGGACAGTTTCAGCTGGATATCTGGTCTTGGTTAGAAGACCGAACATTTCTTCAATCGGACCATTCTTCATATCACTCGGCTTGAAGTCGATATTTAGCTTGGCAAGTTCACGCTCGGGTTTTCTCTTGGCAATCCCCTGTAGCTGCTTCGTTAGGATGTACCTATTTCTCGTAATGTCAGGATCTGACCCGTAAGACACCACCTTTAGGTAAAGTATATAAATTATATGTCAGGCATACGAGGGAGAGAGGTCAGGCATACGAGAGAGAGAGAGAGAGAGAGAGAGAGAGAGAGAGAGAGAGAGAGAGAGAGAGAGAGAGAGAGAGAGAGAGAGAGAGAGAGAGAGAGAGAGAGAGAGAGAGAGAGAGACAGAGACAGAGACAGAGACAGACAGACAGAGAGACAGACAGAGACAGAGACAGAGAGAGCATTATTGCTTTACGGTCATACATGTCGAGTTATCTACTGGTATCCCGGGAATTTTGAGAATCAATATTAGAGCTGATCCAGGGTATTGTACGGCCTTTTGACCATTATCACACACTGAGATAGACCGGAAGGCAGAGAGAGAGAGAGAGAGAGAGAGAGAGAGAGAGAGAGAGAGAGAGAGAGAGAGAGAGAGAGAGAGAGAGAGAGAGAGAGAGAGAGAGAGAGAGAGAGAGAGAGAGAACGGAAGGTTAATTGAGACATAGAAAGAAATTGTTATATGGAGAGAGAGAGAGAGAGAGAGACAGAGAGAGACAGAGAGAGAGAGAGAGAGAGAGAGAGAGAGAGAGAGAGAGAGAGAGAGAGAGAGAGAGAGAGAGAGAGAGAACGGAAGGTTAATTGAGACATAGAAAGAAATTGTTATATGGAGAGAGAGAGAGAGAGAGAGAGAGAGAGAGAGAGAGAGAGAGAGAGAGAGAGAGAGAGAGAGAGAGAGAGAGAGAGAGAGAACGGAAGATTAATTGAGACATAGAAAGAAATTGTTATATGGTGAGATATTGTCACACGTGCAGAGACTGAAACCAAAAGATAAATATTAAAGTGCAAGATACTTACTTGTGCGGCTGACTGTAGTTGAAGGGAAAGAGACTTTGCAGTCTTTTTGATGATGGAGCGACGGTTTTGCATACGGGCATTTTCAACACTGAATTCATCTGAAATCTCCTCCAAAATCTTCCTGGAGAGTGCATCCACCGCCTCGTGGAGTTTCTTGGTCTGCTTCTCGATATCGTGCTTGATCTTCGAGTGAGTTTTCTCCAGCGTTTCCTCATAGTGTGACACTTCCTGCAGATAGTTGTGTAAATTTGGCAGCGACGTCTTGGCAGATTGTAATAATTCGTCCAAATCTCGTCTCGTTTCGCTGGCACTGTCGGATAAGTCTTCTGTTGGATGATTTTCGTGTATCGTAACTTTGCATCGCAGGCACACTGGAACATCACAACGACGGCAGTAGAAGGTAAGCTCGTCGCTACTGTGCCTGTCACAGAAGGCTTTACTGACTAAAAATTTCTTCCTCTCTTGCTTTTCGCCGAGAGCTACCAAATGGTGATTTGCTGAAGACGTCATCTTAAGATGGGTCTTGCTGCAGTTGTCACACAGGCTCTGGTCGCATTCAATACAACTTCTTTCAGCTCGAAACCCTTCTTCGCACGTGTCACATTTAGTATTTGCGACTTTCGAAGCACGAGTTTGGGCAGCTTTTATGTAAAAATTGGTCTGAAGATCACCTACTCCCGTTGGTGGCAGATTGCATTCCATCAAACATAGAGGGCAAGGAAACTTTTCGTTCCTTACATGCTTTTCGGCGTAGATGTCTAGGCATCTTCTACAGAAACTATGAAAACACGGCAAAATTTTGGGTTCGATAAATTTCTTGAAACACAAAGTACAGTTGTCGGTTTCTTCCTCATAAGTGTGCGAGGGATCGTTCCTTGGTTTGTCAACCATATTCGTTTTGTCCAGCACATCTAGCTGGAGTCTCTCTCTGTGCAAAAGTGGATTAGATTTCAAGTATGCACGATACATACCCAGCAGATATTGAAAGCGTTTGTCTATCTTTACCAGCCATAACAACAGTTAAAACTCAGATACAAAATTTTTCAATATAAATTTTTATGTTGAAAATGTTAAAGATGAATAAATTTCTGAACTATTTTGTTTTCTTTAATTATTTAAAATAGGTATAATATTGAATTATTTTACCTTCATTTGCAAAGAATGTCAATAACTCGTATCCTGAAAGATATTGAAGAAAACAAAAGAAATCATTTAAGCGTGGGATATCGGATAGTAGAAAATATCTTGTTCTTTTCAAATCTACCCTTCCATGCAGAAGCCATGATTGCCATGTTGGTTATTGTTACTAAGAGTAAGATTTGCTTGAGAATACAAATCTTTTGTTCTGGACTATGAAATAGTCGCAAGATGGTAACACAAATCTTTTACAGAGTAAGAAAGTTTGATTTACAGCATGTATGTATGTATGTATGTATGTATGTATGTATGTATGTATGTATGTATGTATGTATGTATGTATGTATGTATGTATGTATGTATGTATGTGTGTGTGTGTGTGTGTGTGTGTGTGTGTATGTATGTATGTATGTATGTATGTGTGTATGTATGTATGTATGTATGTATGTATGTATGTATGTATGTATGTATGTATGTATGTATGTATAGGTGGATTTCAGTAGGGTAAATATATAGCAGTACACAGATTGATAGGAAAAGTATGTCGCATGAACTGTTTGACCGTTGACTGACTTGAAAAACTACTCTCACTGATTCTGAGTTTATCTTTTTCATTGTTATTAAGAAAGTCAGGACGTGACATTTCTTAGTACAGACGTATTCAAAGCAAATAAGCCATCTGGACCCACTAGCAGATATTTAAAATGTATGTGGTTCTAACATGGTATACCGGTACCAATTGTACAACCCCCAGGTGGGAGGAGCTTAAGGTCTAAGAACATTGCATTCTGAAATAAATAACAAAACTAGCTGTGATTGGTGCAATATGTCAAAATTGTACTTTCTGTTAGGCTTTAAAATAAAGTTGAGCCTCTTGTCAACATGTGAGATTATGTTAATTCATATATAGATCACGTTTTGTATTTATTAAGATTTTTTAAAATGTGGTACACATGACTGAAAATGTGTCCGGTGTAACTAGCTAACTCTTACCCCTGTCACGTTCCAGTATAGTTATCTCTCTTAAATACAATGGAGTACCTATTTTCGATGTTATCCAATTAACATTATAACATTGTTCTCTGTGACAGTGTGTGACATGCATGCTGAGGTAGGATAGAAAGTATATTTATTTCGCAAAAGATTAGCATTGCGGTCTATGGAAAAAACAATTGGAACCGTGATACCACATGATCGATCCGACTCCGAATGTGAGTAGAGTTATCTCCCTTACAGCTGTTAAAAATCACAAAGAGTTACCTAACTTTTCGAGTACGAGCACATCTTTTTCACTTACTAAACTTACGCGGCCCCCACATGCTGATAGTTTAACTTTTAGGCTTCCATTAAATAACCCTGCGGTCAACATACTGGGAACCACTAACAAAGTAGTTATCGTTTCGTTATGGGACTTTTGTTAAATATATATATATATATATATATATATATATATATATATATATATATATATATATATATATATATATATATATATATATATATATATATATATTTTTTTTTCCAGAATGCATACCAAAGGCAGATAAAACAAATATTTGTTTGTCAAAGTAATGTTACTTTATATGCCGCATTATTGGGAAGAATAGTACAGCTTCAACACACACACACACACAAACAAACACACACACACACACACACGCACACATAACGTGCGTCTCCAAGAGTATTTGAATATATATCTGAATTTTATCCAATCGTAACCTAGGAATGAAGAATGAAAAGTTGATGTCTTGATAAACATCTACAAAAACTGAGTCAAATTTATTGATAATATGAATTATGATGTGGGAATATAATGATATGAATTATGATGTGGGAATATAATATGAATTATGATGTGGGAATACAATGATATGAATTATGATGTGGGAATACAATGATGTGAATTATGATGTGGGAATACAATGATATGAATTATAATGTGGGAATATAATGTTATGAATTATGACGTGGGAATATAATGATATGAATTATGATGTGGGAATACAACGATATGAATTATGATGTGGGAATATAATAATATGAATTATGATGTGGGAATATAATGATATGAATTATGATGTGGGAATATAATGATATGAATTATGATGTGGGAATATAATGATATGAATTATGATGTGGGAATATAATGATTGTTGAAGAACCAAACACACGACCGACCGTTCGACACACGTATGTATTCATCTATTGCTGCGTTCTTCCGTCTTAAGCAATTATTCTTAGGCATCAATATCATCTCAGACTGAACTGCCTCAGTTACCAGCATTATCTCGGATCCCAGAATCTGTTGTAATAAGTTTCAATCATGAGGAAAGATCTCTCTCTCTCTCTCTCTCTCTCTCTCTCTCTCTCTCTCTCTCTCTCTCTCTCTCTCTCTCTCTCTCTCTCTCTCTCTCTCTCTTTCTCTCTCTCTCTCTCTCATGTGGTAAGTTTCAATCATGAGGAAAGATCAAGATCTCTCTCTCTCTCTCTCTCTCTCTCTCTCTCTCTCTCTCTCTCTCTCTCTCTCTCTCTCTCTCTCTCTCTCTCTCTCTCTCTCTCTCTCTCTCTCTCTCTCTCAGGAGGTTCTCCTTATGAGATTATAAGAAGTGCATTTTCATTTGGCCATTACTTGATAATATATTGGATAACTTTTCAGATTCTTTTTGTATGATGTCGAGACGACGTACACTCACTCATTTCTAATTTAATCATCGTTTTCGCCATTCGTCTTTCCTTTATGATAAAGAAATTGCTAGTTGATGCTATATCCCCGACGACATGACTCTTGCTCCTTAGGCGATCAGAAAACACTAAACAAAATCTTCACATTCGACAACGTAAAAGAATAGTGATTCACAATATGACGCTACGTGCATTAGAGTCACCGAAGTTGTACATGGCATGGACAGGTGCGATAATTCGACAAGTACATTTAAACTTGAATATTTCGATAATATTTGATTGCACATTTTTATATATTGCATAAATCTTCATATTAATTAGCCTACAGGCAAGAGATGTGGGGTCTCAGATTTACCTTTTATACAAATTGTCTACTGTACTGTTTGATTCACTTCTCTTTTTCTACTTCCTTTAAAACTGCGTTGGTTTGAACACGACTATTCTGTTTTTGCCTTCTTTCCAGGAAGGCGTCTCTGCTGTCATCAATAAACATAACATCGTACATTTCGAACTTAAGAGAATCAAACATTTAGATAAAATCTTAGATTTTCAGTAGAAGGAGACTAATTGTTCAAAAAGTGAATTTAAAAAAAAATATATATAACATACTGATTGGGTGAAAAGGTTTATTTCACAGTTGGCTTCAGTGGAAACAATAGTGTTTTCTATGCTATTGAGAAGCTCGGCACTCTTCAATGTCGGCGTTAAGATTCCGCTCTACAGTTTCACACTTTGCACAGAAGTTTGATTTCAAAGAAAAACAATTTCTCAAATTTACCTCACTGGTTATCCTGGTTGTTTAAAACAGACTTTGTATATATTAGGTATTGTTGAAAGAAGTTTTAATTCCCCGTAATTTGGTGTATGTCTGATGGTGTCATTTGAATTAGAGTTTATAAAGCTTGACCATACTTCAGATGTGCTTCTCTGCAATGATTCCTAGCTGATCTGGGTAATTTTCACTTCAAAAGTAAACTGGAAAGAAACCAGTCGGTAGCCATTTTTACTTTTGATAACCTTAAAACTCATTCACTGTCCTTTAAGAAGATCACATTGTAAATTTCAGTAACTCCTAAAGTCCGTGTAATTGGGGGTAATACAGGCTCATTTGTAGAGCAAATGGAAGAAGCCCTTTCATTAGCTAGTTGCTCTAGTTAGTGTGTTGTTTCCATAATTACCACTTGTAAAGAAATTGCAGTCGCAGTACATGAAAGCAGCATAGATGGATGCCGATATTCTCTTCACTGTGCATGTTGCCGATGCAAAGAACTTCAGCTTTTACCAGTTCTTCTCTCAGAACACAATGACTTTAAAGCGCTACCAAAAATAAGCGCCTTTGCTATATGGCAATTTATCATACAGTTTTGTATATTATCCCTACGCCTACTAGCTAAACTATAACAAGACTCTCTAACAAAATTATTGCACACACTAAATCTCATGATTTGTTTTCTTGCGATGGCTTGCCTAAAGTAACCCTAACATAAATTTTCATTGTAAATTTGTAAGTAACTAAAATTCTTCATAAAAGTGTGCGTTACAAATATATATGATATATTGTTTATAATATAGTTTATATTTAAGTCATTTGGGTTAATAACATTTTTTAAATTCATTATTTCTGTGGTTGGTCTGAACTACAAGAACTCTGCAAAAGTTATTGTCATGTTCAGTCATATTACGCCATGAAATAGTTGAATGGAGTTCATATCAACATCGCGTTATCCTAGGAGAACATCTATGCTCTAGTGAGGTCATGCATACCTTAGTTGCGATTGGCCCATTTATTAAAAAAAGTCTTATAAAGTGTTAAAGTTACTTCGTAATACATAATAATTTAAATACATGGAATTTTTCCTAGCAATTCATAGTTGCTGATATAATCCGAGTACAGTGGCTATATAAAGCAATTAAATACACAGCAGTTTATTTTTCAGTTATTGTTCAGTATTTGAAGAGTTACAAGAGGAATCAGATGCATGTATTATTGAGCGTTGCAATTACAGGGCAAAACAACCGTTTATTCTAAACATACTGTACCTTACAATATTATATTAAAATCATTCAAGGACTTGAATATTTGATGATTTCGTGGGAATACTGAGAAAACTAGAAATACATTTGCGAAATAATACTTTCATATCGTTTACCTTTAAGTAAAAATTTTTGATAGTAGAATATTTATTATTTGTGGTACCAGCATATAAACACATTAGAATCTTTATTGGAATGAATATAAAATCGATAGTACTTTTACGAATTATTATAGGAATACATTTCACACCGTAAGTTATTTTTATTCATTCACTTTAACTGATTGTATATTTTAGAGAAAAATAGACTATATTCGTTGGATCACTTTCGTTGTCAAATCTTCTAAACCGGAGAGGAGTAGTTTTTGCACGTTAACAGGCTGGTCATTTTCGGAGTGCTCAATATTTGCACGAAGTTTGCAATCCCATAATGTATAAATGGAAGTAATATCTTGAAAAACCCGAAACATTTTATTATTTACGAAGTTCTAGATTGGTCCCCTGTTTTACTTATATGTATAAGTATATATGGGCGTTTGCTACATAATGGACGGGAACAATACTAGCCAAGCTCACCAGTGATGATACTTCATCTTGATTGTATCCGGATATCTTCAGCCGTGGTATGATTAACAACTGTTTGTTTTGGGGTTTTTTTTATTATTTTGTTTGTTTTATTTTTTGTTCATTTTGTTTGTTTGTTTTATTTTCTGTCAATAAAGCTTTCTTCCTTGGAGCTTCAACAGCTGAATTGCATACATAAACATCAGTTTATACAATGGTTTGTTTTTGATTATTTTTCTTTGCCTTTTTATCAGTTAGAAAGCTTTGTTAGGATGGCTGCGCTAAATACATGAAAGAACTAAAAACCCAAAGAGCAAGAAACATCTAATATTGTATGGTATTTCAATATCTAATAAGGTCTTGCAGCTTCAAATCTGCTTCCACATTCGCTGCTCTTGCGTTAACTAAACATTTATAACAGCATGGTTGAAATAAAGTGTTCATAGCTCTGTTTCCAAATGTACTTTGGTTAACTACTGCCGTATGACAAATGCTGCCATCCTGAAAATATGTAACACAAAATATGGGCATTCTTGAAACGTTTATCAATATCATCCCTTACGTAAGTGGGTTTCGAAACAGTAATTAACGTAAAAGTCGGGAAGGTTTTTTTTTTGTTTGGGCTTTTTTTGTACAAAAGCTAATACTAGTTCTGTAAATAATTAGCAGTAGATATAAATATTTTGTAAAGTGCTGCATATCGTACTATTTCTTATATTTCTAGTATATAAAGTGATTTGATATTCATGCTCTCCGTTTAAAATAGAAATAAACTCACGATCTGTTCTATTTTAAGGCACACACTGAATAACAAATTTATTTACTAAATGCTCAAGAATTCGAGGTTCGAACATACATGCAATATCATAAGAGAAAATTATCAATGCTGAAGATATGCATCAACGTCGAAGCTTTGAGCGTCCATTTTTTTTTTCATTTTAAATATATATCGTGTCTCCAAGTCTCCACGTTGTTATTGTGAAAAATTTCTGTTAAAATGGTGCCACAAGGTGTCCGGAAAATGAAGAAAATTCATAACCATCCAACTGTTCTATAGTGGAGAATTGTCCCTCGTCTTGAGCCCACACCTGTTCGCCATTGTGGAGCGTTACCATGGTAGCTATTGTTGACGTCTGCCAACCACTAGTAGGTGTGCCGTGGGCAAGAACACTGGCCTGGGGATTTCCGTTTTTAGCAAGTACCAGGGATGCAGAATACTGTGGAGTATTGGTGACGGTCAAGTAGAAGGCGTAAACGCCACTGACCGGGGCAGTGAAAGTACCAGTGGATGCGTCGTAGGCTGATCCCTCATTAGTGAGCACGTGGTCAAACTTGATGTGCTGATGTAGCTGCATATTTGGAATGGTGGTTGTCAGTGTGGCCGTAAATGCGACCGCTTTCGTCTTAGAAGTTGCTTGAGCTAAAAAGACAATAGGAATGAACCTGACCTCTATTTAAGTAAACATATGTTTTAGTACGATTCAGCCACAAGATCTTTTTGTCTCCGGTACATTTTTATCTTATACCTAACTGTCAAGCCCAGACACTTGCCGGGTATGGATGGTTGGATGATGGATGGAATGAGTTTACTAGCACTTCAACTCAATCGAGTCTATATAGTGCCATTTCATAGTTAAGTTCTAAACATTTAAAAGATGTTAAAACACTTGGAAGATAAACTTGCCAAACAAAATTAAAGATAGAGTCCTACGCAATATTATAACGGTTTTTAAGATAAATAACATTAAAGATAAATGGAAAAAAAATTTTGGTCACTTTATTATCTTTTTTAATTACTATGTTTATATAAATCGCATTTTTTTAAAAAAAAGCCAAAGATTTTTTTTTATCCTTATGGTGCAACAGTAAAAAGCGTAAAAATACCATCTACGAGAATGTTTTCTGATGTTTGGACGAGGTTCTCCGATCGGGGAGTACATGTATGCGCAAAGCAGGCATGCTTGTCCCATAGTTGTATAAAATTGAGTCTGTCGTGTAAAAGGAAGACCATTGTTACCTTTTTATTTTAATTTGATTCAAGACAGTACAAGCAATGTTTTCCCTCAAACTTTTTATTTGTTTACGTTTTCTCTGCTTCGAGCTATTTTCTTTTCGATGTAACATAATATAAATCTGACTCTATACAAGGAAACGTACTCCATATTCGGTCTGATCTTATGTAAAGAAACATCAAAATTTTGATCTTTATTGCTTTAATTTCGTAATTTTCTCTTATAATTGATGTGCACTCTAGCATTGTATTTTTCGGATAATGCCTGATTATATAGATCGAAATTAAAGCATTGCCTATATTGCATAATTTATTACTTAGTCATTTAAACACATGTTTTGGTATCGGATTTTATTCGTAAAATGTATATTTGATAAAATTGTCAAACTCATGTTTAGATAAATAATAATATCTCTCTTGGATTCAAAGCACGATCTCCAAAGATAAACAGTTTAATGTGGCTTAATTGTATAAACTCAATACATAAATACTATTTCACATGGCTTACATGAGAAAAATAACAAAAACATCGATAGCTAAATTTTATTTCTTATAGCCTAAATGTAAAAACTATATAGCTAAATACTATTTCACACTGATTAGATGTATAAACTATGTTGCTAAATATTGTTGCACGTGGTTTAAATGTAAAATGTAAACGTTTTATACCGAATTACTGACAGGCTACGCCAGTAGACATAAATAATATAGTTAACTGATCTGCATTATGTGTCAAGTTAATGCCTACTGGAAGCACTCATGAATCACTAGTGTTCTTCACTTATGAGACTGAAATGTAGCTAGCAAAAACAATTATTGCGATGTTTATTTTCAAGATTGTATTGGTTGCTAAAAAGCATACTAACTCGGTTGTCACGAACAAAATGAAGACCATAATAATCTGGATGTAATTTATTTAACATGAACGTTGTTATAATATAAATTAGTATGCATGACGTGCAATTGTACCCACATTGTACCACGTTCTAATTAACTTTGATGGCAGGTCTACCTAATTGAAGGATTTACTTTGTCAAAGGTAATAATGCTGCTTTTTCTGGCTGGCTTTAATTTAATCAAGACATATGAAGTTTTGAGGTTAAAAAAAGCTGGCTGCCAAATATCAACTAACATATTTTAGATTAATTAATTGCCAAACGTGGCGATGTAGATCTAGGGAAGGAATTTTAATTGAAATGAGACCTTACTATTCAGCGAAGAAAGTTCTCACGTACTAATCTCTTAAAAACAAGTATAAATTTATTTCTGTAAACATCGATGTTTGTCAAAACAGTTAATTATAAAATCAACAATAAGGAAAACAATTTCGAGATGCTGTAGAATCTTATAATACTCGAAACAATTCTAGATGGGTTGATTTAAAGAATTATCTTACAGACTTTTGATGCTAGAGATGACACTGCTCGCTCTAGTAAAGCCACTTTCTGCTGAAGATCTTGGATCTGCAACTCAGCGCTGCCGACGCCAGTGCTGTCCAGCAATATAGAACCACTTCCAGTCAAGAGAAAGCCGCATATTGCCACACAAAGGGCCAAATATGAAGTTACCATACCCATCAGTATCAAACAATTTAAACTTAAAGTTTTAAATTTGCTGGACTAATGCGGTACTCGAAGGATGAATCATGCCTTATCAGTGAGAGTGTATACATCAGAACAGAGTTCGAAAAAAAACACTTTGAATGCTACGTAATTCTTCTATGAAAGTAAACTAATGCTTTGTAGATGATTTGTATTAATTTTTAAAGAGTTGCATTTGCACTTTATCTCCTTTAGTGAAGGAATTCTATAATTAGTTATGGTTGGAATCCTTTATTACATGTGCATTACTACTAGAGTGAGGTTTGTGCAAAAATAATCTGGCACTCAAGTGTGTCATAAATGGTATACATGGAACAGCGATAAGAATCTGGTTTGTGCTAACTTTGCAGTTTTATTGAATTGTTTATGTCCTATGTTTAAATATTTCACCTAAACAGTTAAATAGAAAATTGTTACAATGGATGCAATCGCGTTAATTTTGATTGCGATATTCCTGGAGTACGGAGGCCACCACTGGGGTGAGGCATTTGTAATGGATGGCCAAGAAACAGATGTGGATCAAGAAATTCAGACTTTACAACAGAAACTGGCGTCACTACAGACACAGCTATCGACACTAAATCAAAAATTAGGTAATGCTTCAACGTACATATGGATGATGTTACAGGTGCCGTTACTATGATTAACAGTAAAGTGTAACCCAAATTTATGTTCTTTGCAACATGTCATGACCTTTTCTCTGCGATTTCACGATTTGGTCGGTCAATCTTTACTGTATAAAAAGCTCGCAGATATTTCTGGCTAAGACGTTATTTTGCACACTCAATAGTTAAAGTTGCAACTGATTCCTATATTGAACTGTATTATATATTTATGATTTCAGACTAGGGTATGACAATTCGTGTTTCATGGTTTAAGGAGGGATACAATTACCCCTTCCGTCTATGGAGTGTTTTTGCCCTACCGATATCATCTTAACAATGTGCGCAATTTCCTAAAACCGATTTATCTTAAAGATTGTCTATGCCTACTTTTGAATGTTAATTCTTCGTTTTTAAAACAGATAATGTGACACTAGCCAAGAAACAGGCGGTCGCCTTCACGGCGCTCCTAACAAGCACCATCACCACTATGGGAGACCATCAGCAAATTGTGTTTGACAATGTCCTTACCAACGAAGGAAACGGATACAGTTCCCGACATGGATTCTTTAGTGCACCCGTATCTGGGGTGTACGCCTTCTACCTAACCGTTACCAACATTCCAGGGGTATCTGCATCGTTGGTTTTGATGAAAAACGGACAGATTCTAGCGCCAGTCTTAGCACACGGCACTGATCAGAACGGCTGGCAGACGTCGACGATAGCTACAATGGTGAAATTGAACGCCGGAGACGATGTCTGGGCGCAAAATGAAGGGCATTTTTCCAATGTTGAGAAACTGGATGGCTCTGGTTGGTCTTCATTCTCTGGTCATTTGGTTGCTCCATACTAACCGTGCTTGAATAAAAGAAGACTATCGCAGAGAATAAAATGATTAATATTAAAGTGCACTTGAGCTGTTGGTCTTTTCTTATATATATATATAATTAATTTAAAAAAATACTATCATACATGTTAGAAAAATCTAATTCGTACTCTACCGAGTTTCGAACCCAGGTCCGCGAGTAAATGGCACCCATCGCCTTGCCTGCAAGCACCAGCCCATATACCGTCACGACTAAGCACGCATCACAAAAAAAATGATGGCACTAAATTGGTGTTATATAAGCTCGTGCGTAGCAGACACACTCGCATGACGACCTAGTAAATAATTATATATATATATATATATATATATATATATATATATATATATATATATATATATATATATATATATATATAAAGAGAGAATGTATAGTATGTACGCTGTATCAATGATATACCACGAGATGTATACATTTTCATTAAATGGAAACAAAACTTAATGAGTTTCATTTTATTGAAAAATTTATGCAACGACTGGTATATCATTGATACAGCGTACATGCTGTACATATATTTTATTTCTATTACATGCATGCAAATACATATATTTACCCTCTGAACGGCATTCAGATTTACTACATGCAGCCGTTTATTGACCTAGTGAATGAACTCATCACACCTGTGAGTGTATCCGCTACAAAATATAGTTCTATTCTTTTAGTGGCTGTTTACAGTCCCCTCTGCATATTGATAAGTTGATTGTTTTCTTTTCTTGGTTTCTATCTTTCTCCACATTGATTAAATCAATATAATACACACTTATGATTTCATCATGAAAGAGGGTTTTAATAATAAAAGTAGAGCATAAGCAACACTATTCAAATGGTGCACCTTAAGGCGCATGTAAATTAATGTTGAATATAAAACTAAGCAAACTGACGAACCAACAATAGGTAATTAAAATATTTTATTATATTTTACACTTGATGAAATCAATATAATACACACTTATGATTTAAGCATGGTGGTTTTAATGATAAAAGTAGAACAGTAGCAACACTTGGATAGTTACGCTATTCAGATACCGGCGCTCGGAGATTAATGTGGAGTAGAAACTAAGCCAACTGACGAACCAACAAGAGGTAATTAAAATATTTTATTATACTACATTTGATACAAGTCATTATTTTGCTTTAGCAGTACACAAACTTACTCACATCCTTTGATCAGTTTGACTTAACTTTAACCATCATTCAGAAGTCTAGAGATATCGTGGGATGACACAAACGAAAATTCTCTACGTTCGCCATTTCATATATTTTAGCCCTTATTCTGTTGCGATAGGAGAGAGAGAGAGAGAGAGAGAGAGAGAGAGAGAGAGAGAGAGAGAGAGAGAGAGAGAGAGAGAGAGAGAGAGAGAGAGAGAGAGAAAGAGAGAAAGAGAGAGAGGGAGGGGGGCCTTTTGACATTTTCGTGTTTAAATAATAATCATCATCGATTTTTAGAACACTAGAATGTTGAAGAAAAAAAAGTAACAAAACATTAAATATATCATAGTATGTGTTCAACGTATGAGAGGAATTTACTGATTTGCAACTTTGTATCATTGAAGATAAATCCCAAGGAAAGCGCACATGTATCTTTACGACGAACCATATTCTTGTAGGTTACTTGTTGTAATTTATATTTCAAGGTTTTAATCCAGCCGAAATTCCTTCACTCTCTCATATTGCATTTCTTCGCAGTTTGTCCGTTATTCTTTAGAGAGGAGGGGAGACCAGAAAGCAGAAAGGATTGTGATGAAAATGTGTAACATATTAAATTCATTTAGAACTAATACTTTTCAGTGTTATTTTCATACGTCACTAGCGCCTAATGTGTGGAAATTGATCATTGATCTAAAATCAAATGCAGACGCTTGTGAGAATGTTTAAATATGCATATTATTGCGCCATGGGCGGATCACATTTTGATATACCAATAGTACTGGTAAATCAAATTGCTTTATACCAACACTTTAAATGCATGTTATTTCTCAATGTGTGTGTATATATGTTTGCATGTTTATTTTTATCCCAAAATTTCTTTATTTCCTCCTGTTCCTCATTTTGTTTCTCCCTTCCTCAAACCTTTCGCCCCTTCATCCTCCTATTCAGTGAAGACCAATTCACAACATTTGAACTGCTTTTAATACAAATTATATAAAACTCAGTTTTATTATATATTCACACATCTGAACTGTTTATAATAAAATATACTAAACTTTCCGTTTTATTACACTCACAGATCTGACCTTTTCTCAAATGGTTGAAAACTTTGCACCTTTCGATAAACATGAAGAATAATGGTTTGCTAATTGAAGTAACTCCTGATATTGAAGGACTAAATAAGATAGATATTTATCTAGGAAAGAAAAAGAAATACTGGGAATATTTTTACCGCTACCAATCAACAATGGTGATGTATAGATCTAACGACACGTGTTTCCGAAACACTGAGCAAATGGTTTTAATTTTTAAAATTGTTTTAGTTCAGCGTGTTCCTTGGAAAAGAATGATTATTTTCTTATACAACACAACATCAAAACAACCATAGTCTATTAAGATCACATTGTTCGCACAGATGTAAAATCCAAAGACAAAATAAACAATTACTATTTTGGGATTGTCTTTAGCCTTTGAGAGCAGTGATAATCAGCTGACGGTGAAATTCGTCTCAGTCGTATCATAAATGATACGACAGACAAATTCCAACATATTGTACTGCCATACGAAGACATTAGCAATAGATAAATAAAAAACTAGGTCTATAATCAATCAAATTATTGCCATTGTAAATTCGTTTCATGTTATCTATGTTAGACTTTAGGGCGCAGAGAGAGAGAGAGAGAGAGAGAGAGAGAGAGAGAGAGAGAGAGAGAGAGAGAGAGAGAGAGAGAGAGAGAGAGAGAGAGAGAGAGAGAGAGAGAGAGAGAGATTGCTAACTTTTTGTAACTTATTTTCTCCAATTGTACGTTTGAATCTATGACAATGGTGAGGTCAACTGATTTGATTCTGTCTCAATACTGATAGCTGTTATGAAAATGATAAGAGTTGGACAATTTATATTGGTCTAGATGTTACCGTCTTTCTGGCATATAGGCTGGCCGACCTGTAAATTCAATGTCCTCAGAAACATTTTCTGCAACTATATATTCCCGAACAGTAATTTTCATAACTACTTAACATAACATTGATTCACAGGTCAGTCACATTTTGTAAAGCAAAATATTCACTCAAGTTCCTATATTAAATTGTATTTTTTATTATTGTGCATTTAGAAGAGGGCATAATTACAAAAAAAATGTACAGCATAAATAATGGTATACGCACAATGGGTCTCTCTATGAAGCGACTCAAACAACTGTGTGAGCTTGGCTTGAAGTCAATTGTTTTTTCCAGATTTTCAATGAACTCAAGACAGAAGACGTTGTCAAATAAAAGGTTCCTAAACGAGCAAATATTACATAATTTTCTCTGATCACCCAATCATCGCACATCACAAAGATATAATTTCACACTTTAATGGTTCTTCTTGTTTCACACTTTTGTGATTCCTGGGTAAGCCCTTTTCGATTCTAATATTAGTAATTCACGCTACACAATGCAAACATGACCCAAACACTGATTACAAAGAAATATTTCTCTATCAAATTGCTAAATACGTAAACATTACAATATCCAGACAGCTCCCTATGTCAAGAAATTAGAGGGGATCAAGTCTCGTAAAAACTATATATTATAATATCTGATCCTAGAAAGTGGCTGATTACTCGGTATGAGAACACCGACACCCCATAATCAAAAGAATTATTCAAAACAACCAAGCAGAGATTTAAACCCTTTGATCATGTGCAAAAGAAGAGAGTTGTGAGATTCTTGAAAGTTTACAACGTCCAAATGGAAAAATAGTTCGGTGACTCTAGAATGTCTGCCAAACATGATTCATTTCAAGAGCGTTCAATTAAGGCTACATTTCAAAGAAGACTGTAGGTAGTTCTTTTAATGAACAAAAAGACACATAAATTAGTAATGTAATTGTAATTTTTTACCATGACCATAATTGCATCTGAATTCATTGGATACACGTGATAATTGATGGCTGCAGCTAATGTATCGCAATACATCCACTTCTAAAATAATTTTAAAAATGATCCTGCCAAAGAATTTTATATACATATAATATGCAATGCCATCCACTAAATAACACTTCTCAAAGTAAAGTGCAAAGGCAACTTGTGTTAATTTTGAAGATATACATTTCATCATTTTATAAACTGAATTTCCACACCAAATTTTCTAATTTTGCATGAAAGTGAATTTCTGAATTTCTAGAACAAAACTCCGACAATTTAATGAAGGAGTCAAGTTTTACTTAAAGTCGAAGAATATTCATATTGGCAAGAATCAGGTTTACTTAAGTGTTCAGTATGCATGATATACTGAGTGTATTTAGCTACATATGATTAACATGGAGTTTGACTGCAAAGCTAGGCTGTCAAAGCTTAAAATGTGTAAAAAATGTTTAAGATAAATTGAAAACAAAATTTATGTCCTGTCAGATTCTCTTCTACTATTGTATATATGACGGCAAATTTAAGTACTTAAATCTCCGTGTGACTAATCATAAGGAACATTAGTCTGAATATGGACGATAATCCACATTTTATACAATAGCAACATACATAAATAAAAAAATTAAATTTAAATTTTTGTTCCTTTAATAAAAGTATTTGCACTTTCTTTTTTGCATATTTTAAACAAGGTAATTTCAGTTTATCTAGCAGAAATGACACAATAGGTAGTCTCTTTTTCGCCGAAATGTATTTTTTCAGGAAAGATAGGAAACTCGTTGCTTAATATGACAAATATTCAATTTTAGTCATTTAGAATTAATTTTTGCAGTATTTGATTTCTTCATTATGTGCACATGATCTTCTTTATTCAAAGTAGTTATTCCATTTGTTGCCGTTTCATTATCCTGGGAAAACACTGAATTTTCCTTGCAAATTTTTTTTACATCTGACCCAATCACGAAATCGAATGTGTGAACATTGTTTTGCCAAACGTAGAATTAACGAATAACGAAGGATATTGTATACCATAGGCACTGGTGAACCTTTCTCAAGGAACTATAATTAACAAAGAAGAAATAATTCAAATTATTAAAATAAAAGAGACTTGATGGCCTTTGCATACAGTTTCGTATTTTGCACAGGGAATGCCGATATTTCAATGTGTGTGGCTTTTGTTTCTAATGCAATCCAGGAATTTCTGTTTAAGTATTCAACACATAGCAAATGTTGTGGGTATCTCTCTCAAGCATGCTTACCACAAAATACGAATGAAATACTGAGCTCAGTGAATGCCCGGTTTGAGAATGCAGTTGTTTGTATTAATTGTCTGAGATGAAATTAAAGAAAATTCATACGGTCAGACTCTCCTCACATTTTGGCCATTAGTAAGTTAAATTTAAGTGCTTAAAATCATCATGTCAGCATAGTTTTAGGAAGGACGGAGCTTAATGCCACAGTTTGGTTATTTAATGAATCTTATAACGAAGCCATATTTAAATGAATTGAAATCTGGTGGAGCTCATTCTGAGTAGCTTCATAATATCTGTTTTCAAAGAGGCCATTTTGGCATTTTTCGAATTATAAATTTTTTGAGATCATTCCATTATTACTTTTAAAATGTTCTTTTCATTCTTGTCTGAAATGAACAGGGTTTTTAAATTTAGCTCACAGGTTTATCTGACGTAACGAATAGTCAGTGCTATTATGTTTCATCAACATAACTGCATGATGAATATGTACAGATACCCAACTTTTGTTCTATCAATGTAGAAGGTTTTAATTTGGTATAATATAATTCATACAGTAAATGTTGGATTACTCTGACGATGCAAATACGCGATAAATTGGCTCGATTAATTTTGATTTTCTTGTTTTCACACTCGTATATATTTCTGACTCTTTTCATATTTTTTTTTACTTTCTCAAATTATCTACCTGTTTTCCGAATACAGAGTCATTCGTCAATTTCAAAATAGTCTTTCTCAAAATTCAAAATTTTTCTTTATACTATGTACATGGTTTTTTTTTCAATGTACAAAATTTTGATGCATTTGTTTTCGTACTCTTGTAATCATTGACCAATTTATAACTCTGATGCATCATTTTGCCTGGCCTTAATTTTACCGATGGTAGAGGAATATCAAAGCCTACTACTAAAGTGTAAGTTGCAACATTATTGTCAGTTATTTGAGACAATTGTCTTTCCAAAAAATGTGTTCATTAATTGTACATCTATTTTATTTTTTACATGCAAGAATTGATTCACTCCTCATACTTATAGATTGGTAGCGTCGAAGTACATGATTGCTCACTCCCCGCTCTTAAAAGTTGGTAGCGTCGAAGTACATAATGGCTCACTCCCCACTCTTAAAAGTTGGTAGCGTCGAAGTACATGATGGCTCACTCCCCACTCTTAAAAGTAAGTACATTAATTTGGTTTTAACACATCGAGTTCTCCTGTATTTTCATTTTGCTGCATCACTCACATGAGATTTGTTATTTAACATGCCTATGGCGTATAGTACTGGGGCTTCGAGTGGCATATTGGTCTATAGCGCTCACCGTTATGGATATCTCCCATCTCAAATGTCTG
This sequence comes from Potamilus streckersoni, assembly GCA_016746295.1. Taxonomy (NCBI): domain Eukaryota; kingdom Metazoa; phylum Mollusca; class Bivalvia; order Unionida; family Unionidae; genus Potamilus; species Potamilus streckersoni. Next base: position 1,532,479 of record JAEAOA010000760.1, read on the forward strand.
CGTGGGTTCGAATCTCGGGTTTTGGCCAATGTGGTTATTTGTAGAAACCTCTCGTAGGTCGTTGGTTCTTTCCGGGGGTGATCCCGGATTCTTCCTCCACCATATATACTGGCCGCCATGTGTGCGTTGAAAACGGCATTAAACCCTACAAAAGCAAATACAACAGCAATGTATAGTATTTGTTAACCATTCTAACTCAACACCGGATGTCTTTAATTTTACATAATCAGTTAATCCACGTGCGCAGTGATAGTACACAGGGTTTGTCGACACAACATTAACGTAATCTTTAATAATGAAATTGTTACGCAGATTAATGTGTAACATCACGTCCTATGCATAATAATCTATTCTGAACTGATGATTAATCTTGTTGGGTGGTATAAATGTTTGATCAAATTTCTATTAACTAGCCATACAATATTATAAACTAACTCCTTTTTCAAAACTTCAACTTTCATAGCAACTATTGTCCAAGTCTATAGATTCACACATGAACCAGTAGTTGGCATCAAACATAATAGTTCTTTGCTCAGGAATTTTCCATCTTTATTTAAATTAAATTAACCATGAAGTCCTGTAGTTTATATCGGATGCACCGACTCCGCAACAAGGACGACAACACCAACAGCGATTTCCCCGTTGAATACTTCATAAACGCTTACAGGAAGATTAAATTCAATTTTAATTATCTTGAATATTATCAATTTTTGAAAAAGAACTATAGATTTATCTGTCCAAAAGTAGTTTGATGCTGCATTTGTACTATCAATATCTGTATTTAACACGGATTACAGAGTTGTATCTTCATTAAGTGTATTTAACACAGTTTACAGAGCTGTACCTGCACGAGCACTGAATTAATTTAACCTAAATTACAGAGCTGTAGCTCCACGATAACTGAGTTTATTAACACAGATTACAGAGTTGTATCTGCAAGATCACTGGGTATTTTCAGCACTACAGAGCTATAACTTCACAATCACTTTGGGTTTTCAAAATAGATTACTGTATATAAGAGCAAAAAAAAGCAAGGTTAAATATCCAATCCAATCAAACATGTATTTTGAAGTTCCGCTTTTTCCATGCAAATTTGGTATTTAAATGACAAGGTTCTGCAACATTATCAGTTTCGTATCTGTTCATTAGATCAAAAAACTTTGTTCTATGGAAAAATATATTCAACATGCTCTCGCTCTTGTTTTGGTCTCTTCAAGTGTCAGATTTTTAAGTCTAAGTATATTTTATAATGTATTCAGTTTTGAGGAAGTAATGAGAAAGTATGTATATTCAATGATAAGACTTTCTAATATTGAGAACGGTATATTGAAATCACTTTGAAAATATGACATTAATTTAAATTTAAATTCTCACATTGTTAGTAGATGCAACCAATTACTATTTAATTGCGTCACTTAAATTTCATTTTTTAACAATGCATGGCGCAAATAATTGTTGTAAATGTATCTGAATACTTGTACATATGATATATATATATATATATATATATATATATATATATATATATATATATATATATATATATATATATATATATATATATATATATATATATATATATATATATATATATATATATATATATATATATATATATATGTGTGTGTGTGTGTGTGTGTGTGTGTGTTCTTTTATGTTTACAATCTTTTACTCTATATCAGTATTTTAATTTAGATGTATAGACTATGCAGTCTGAAATAAAGAATTCTTATCTTATCTTTAGCAGAACAAAATATCGAATTGTTCGTAGGACAGTTGCCTTTAAATAACCTTGCCCATCGTGGAAATAACAAATTTGTTTTGAGGTTGTATAATTTAATCTTATTCACACTCCTCTTAAATTAATTTGCATAGCTTACAAACATATGTTTAATTTGTTTCCTATTCTCATCTGTTAATTATTTACGAGCTGGAGGACGTATGATCAATAACTTTTGATTTGTTTCTCCCTTGATTTCGAATCGGTAAAACGGGTAACGAAGTATTCATAATGGATTGATTTCAATAGTAAATTTTCAGCATGTATTGCCCTACCAAATTTTTCGCTGGGTGTGAGACAAATTGCTATATTTTTAATTTTGTTGTAAAGCTTTTCAAGAGTCCATTTGCATTATTTACTCAGCCCAACCCAAGGTAAAGCCATCTCTAATGTTTTGGTGCACCTGGACACCACCCAGAGACAGGATTCATCGACGGTTCTTACCGTGATTGGGTGGGGGTGGGGGTCATTGCCCCGGTTCCTTGTGTCAAAAAGTTCTGCATGTGTCTGAATCGCATCAATTACAAAATTGAATTTTAGCTGCATTGGAGAGCAGTTGACAAAAGAAAGGTTAGGAACGGACGTGACGCAAATAGTGTGCACTGAGTAACCGCCTCCATAGCTTTATGGTGCACTAGTTTCTGTTTTACTGTTATCTGAAGCATTGTCAGCTCTTTACTTTTGATACCGATCTGATGTCATTCTGTTTCGGCTCAAACCAGGTAACCCAATGGCCGCTTAGAAAACAACGGCTATGACGTCACGTGTTTATATAGGAGTCTCTTCCGGAGGTACAATCTGGTCAGTCAAGCGAGGTAGCTTCTAGTATAATTTTCAAGTCTTTGGTATGAATAGACCGGAATTCCAACCCGCGACCTCTCGCATCCGTGGCGGACGCTCTAACCACTTACAAATACAGACGATAGGATGGTGTTGAGTTTTTAATAGTAAGTACATTTCTAATGAAGAGTCAAACAATGCGTGGAAAAGGGAGATCGTATATATGCGCAGATGTCATGTCATTGGACGATTTTCACCATGTTATCATCTACAGCCAAGTTTGTGAAAATGAAGATTAAAAAACATTTGCCGCCGACGATTCGGAAATCAGCAATTGAATTTTGTTGCCGTATGCTAGTTCATCTTCGAGATTTATTGTCCAATGTCAGTTTAATTTTAGGAATGAATATCCTAGAACTCATGCCTTAATCCTAAACTCGTTAAGTCAGCCAACAGACTTCAATTTGCCAGAATTTGTATACGACCCTTTCAAAATCACCAGCTAAACTGACAGGTTTAAACGGATAATATATGTATATTGTTTCAATTTAATTTTCCATATAGTATTATTCTCCATATAAGATATATGTATACTCAATTGTGAACAATTACCTTTGTTAGTGACCAACTTTTTCATGTCCCAACGAAGATATTGTTTCTTTCTTTATCTCAAAATAAGAAACGCTTCCAGCAAAATATGCCGGATTTAGATATTTTACAAATCACAGCATGAGTACTTTTTCTCAGGCTATGTGAGGGTCACATTTTCTTCCCAAAACACATAACCCTCGGAAAATTAAATGGTTGGACCCTTACATTGATGACACTTTGCTTAAGCAACATCATTAAAATCATGATGATGTTGACGATAATAATAATAATAATAATAATAATAATAATAATAATAATAATAATAATAATAATAACAACAATAATAACAACAACAACAACAACAATAATAATAATAATAATAATAATAATAATAATAATAATAATAATAATAATAATAATAATAATAATAATGACAATAATAATGAATTCAAAATCAAATTGTGATGAGGCTGTGTTGATAGCTCTGATGACTCGTCCTTCAATAACTTGGCAACATCATGGTTATGTTTACTCTATGTTATATTGATTGTTGACTTGTACCTCTCGGGGATCACATGATGTAACAATATGACGTCACAACATTTAGAACGGTCTTTCTCTCCAATTCTTGTTGTTGTTGTTTGTTGTTGTTGTTGTTGTTGTTGTGCTTAACGCCATTTTTCAGCACACGATAGGCTATTCATGGCGGCCAGTATTAATGGTGGAGGAAGAAACCGGGAAATCACCGGAAAGAACCACCGACCCACGAGAAGCTACTGGCAAGCTTTCTCACATATCCACATTCGCCGAATCCTAGACTCGAACCCACGCAGACAGAGGTGAGATGGCAGTGGTCCGTAACGGACAGCGCTTTAGACCACTCGGCCACTCGGGGCCCCCAAATTGAGGAAATGAATTGACAGTTCATATATGCCAAAATGTTTTGCCGAAACCAGAAATGTAGTTTTCTGTTTTTGTTAAAATGCACATCAGTTAAATAAAAGCAAGTGACGTATTCTGATGGAATGTTGCCTTTCACTGGAATACAAGCAAAACTTTTTGGCGTTTTGTTTCATTATGAGTGGTCTAGGAAATCGAATGAACTATTTTTTTTTTTTAAATTCCCTTTTCATTATGTGTACTCTAGAGAATCGAGTAAATTGTTGTTTTCTTAAAGAATCCATATTCCATTCTGAGTGGTGGAGAAAATTGAGTGAAATTGTTGTTTTGGAGTGGTCTTGGAAATCAAGCTAATTGTCTTTTATTCCTTTTTCCATTAGGACTGGTCTAGGAACTCGAGTAAATTTATTTGTTTGTTTTATTATGAGTGTTCTAAGAAATCGAGTGAATTGTTTCTTTTTTGTTTGTTTATTATGAGTTGTCTCTGACTCGAGGGTATTTTGAGTGCTTATAAAAAAAAAAGAATGTACGGGAATATGTAATTCTGGACATTGCTGGGTATATTTTAAATTACGAGTGGAAGAAAGCCTAGATCTCCCTCTCAGTTGAACTAGTTGAAGTTTGTTCAATGAATCATCCTTGTCATCCCATGACTACTAATGATAATTGTATTAACATTTCTATTGTTTTAATACGAATTAAACTTATGTGTGTGTGCGGTAATTTTTTCGCATGTGTGCAGCAAAATCAACACATTCCTGCTTATATAGTATGGATTAAAGGAAAGGGTTACAAATAATGAAATTTAAAAGAAAAAATATTAAAATATTCAGGAAGATAAACCCCTTTGCAAAACAAAATTTCAATATCTTAATTCTTAAGTTTGAAACAATTGTCCACTTCATACCTTATGTTAAGGGAGCTGGCATTGAATGCTGATTAACGCAGATTCATTGTATGTTACTTTTTATGACTATTGAGTAATTCAGAAGTTGCATATATTTGTCTCACGGTTAGTGGTATAGGTGTTTAAAGTTTGACTGCAACTTATTAGTAGAGTTGGATCTTATGAATGAGTTGTCAATAATGAATAAATATTATCACGTGACGAGTAAATTTAAAACCCTGCAGCCTAGGCAAATGACAAACACAGCGATTGGATCTCAGCCACAAGCAGACGTTGGCAAGTAGTTACATTTCCTACGTGAGGAAAACGTAAGTGCTTTTCAATGCTATTTACTATTTATTTTTCTGAACTGTGCAAGTTCATTCTTTAATTGTTTGCAAACACTGATCATGCACAATATATAAATCCATTTTTAAATGTGAATGTTTTCTGAGTAATGTATGATTAATTGACACATTGTAACATGATGTTCCTGTTGGTGCATGAACAGGAATCATTACACCAAAACTTTTGATTTAATCAGATAGATTTAGTGTATTATACCTGCATCACGAATATTGGTATATTGTTCTCATTACGTGTATATGAAAAACAATAGCAGCCTGCCTCCTCGTATAGCTTGATGATAATTCTTTAATGTTAGTATTAAATCATCTTAAATTCAACACAAAAAAGACTGTTCTGCGTGTTGTATACAAATCCAATTCCTTTCACGTGTCTGTATGATTATCGCACGTTTCATATCATGCATACATAATTTCCTTTGACTTTCAAACAGAGGTCGTTATACCATACCATAAACAAAAGTTGATGCAGCGGCAGTGTATATTAATCCCTGTATTCCATCAGATGTCATTTTGCCGAGTAAAATCTTATACGGAAAAAATAGTATTCATTCAGATGTCATTTTGCCGAGTAAAATCTTATGCGGAAAAAATAGTATTCATTCAGATGTCATTTTGCCGAGTAAAATCTTATGCGGAAAAAATAGTATTCATTCAGATGTCATTTTGCCGAGTAAAATCTTATGCGGAAAAAATAGTATTCATTCAGATGTCATTTTGCCGAGTAAAATCTTATGCGGAAAAAATAGTATTCATTCAGATGTCATTTTGCCGAGTAAAATCTTATGCGGAAAAAATAGTATTCATTCAGATGTCATTTTGCCGAGTAAAATCTTATGCGGAAAAAATAGTATTCATTCAGATGTCATTTTGCAGAGTAAAACCTTATGCGAACCCCCCCCCCCAATCTTTATTGAATACAGCCTACTCAGATCATAACCACACGGTACGAGGTCAATTAAATTTAATTTTATACTAAATAATAACTAACCATGGTGTGTGTGTGTGTGTGTGTGTGAGAGAGAGAGAGAGAGAGAGAGAGAGAGAGAGAGAGAGAGAGAGAGAGAGAGAGAGAGAGAGAGAGAGAGAGAGAGAGAGAGTTATCCACACATTACCACCCACCCGAGTACATGAGTAACGGAACGAACTATAAATGACTTAAATTAAAGAAACACTTAATCTTTTATTTTTAAAATATTAATGCCAAATTTGTAAAAGGCATTTGCACATTTAATACTGGACCAATAATAATACAACATTGTTAAAGCAGGTTGGATTATACAGCATAAACTCCTTTACCTGTCATATTTAATACCAATAATTTTGATTGTGCTAATTTAAAATATACTTAATATTTAGAAAGAAAACCTTGTTTTCATTTTCTTTAATACATACAATGTGATGTAGTAAAATTTCAGCTTTTGCATTGTGTACTGATTTAAACGGTTTTAGTAGAAAATCAAGAAGAGTTCTCACTTTTACTCCTATTTGACAATGATTGGATGCTTTACAGTTTGAAATCTAATCAAAATTTCATAAATGTCCTCAGTTCGCATCTCTTATCTCACAGTCCCAAATTTATCATATTGACCAAAGTAAGACTGGACGACTGGAGGTTACACCCATGCGTGAAAATTTGCAATTCAACGGAGGCAGACATTTTTCTTGATGTCCGCTTGTTTCAACTCTGTAATTTACATTCCCGAATCTAATCTTACTATGTTCACCTTTCAGTGATTTAAAATAAATGAACTTGTGACCTTGTGAAGTCTTTTTAGCTGCTACACTTTGAATAATATCTGTTCACCTCGGACAGTGACATCCCATAAAGTTTGCAACTCAAGATTTTTACAAAGTTGAAGTGAGTATTGTGTCCTTAGACCGTTACCTTTGTCCGATTTTATCGGAGCGATGTTCGTCATGCATTGACACAATAAAGAGCTTGAACTTCCATTACCCTTGTGCGGCATGGACTGATCGTCAATGGTCATTATGCTGCTTGAATAATTCTCATTCAACACGACCTTCACTCCTTCCACCTCTATGCCACGCTAACTGGCCAATTAAATGACTGCGGATAAAACTTAATTCACTACACACACCTGAGACACTTTGACAGCATTTTAGCTGAATTTATAATAACTCTTAAGAATCAGTCTATAAAACAATTAAGGGCAGAATTTGGTGAAATTGATACGTTAAACTCAGTGAGCAAACTATCATATTTGAAAATTTAATGAACAAGCTGTAACAAATATGCAAATGAATTTGACATTAAAGTAGAATGAAACAAAGGTCTTTTGCGATAATGTCAGCATGCATGCCATAGGGATGTTTGTAATTAAAGTCCATATTTGACGACCATAAAAATGGGAAAAAGTAAACAAACTGATATTGTGGCCCTACAACTGAAGAAAAAAATAGCCTAACTGGCGGTTTTGGAGCAGGCCCAGCCCCTATCATCAATTCAAAAATGCAGTCATGTACCATGTTACGTATCGGCTCGTTCAAAGTTACACAAAGAAAGAGTGAAAGCAAACAAGCTTTGTAAATTTTCACAAAAATAATTTATCCCTAGAAAACACGGAGAAAATGTAAACAAATGAAACAAGACTTACAATTTACGAAGATCCCAAAATTTGTTGTAAAGTTCTGAAAACATAAGTCATGTGAATAAAAACTTCAAAATTGATGGCCAGAATCTCAGTTCCGTTCCAAAATGGCGGATGATGACGTCAGACGAAGGTTCACAGAAAAATGTCACGAATTTTCATTGTGAATCACAATTTGTATTGTTCTGTTCCAATTTACAAATAATTTCAGCAAATGTCTTTGTTAAGCCAGTAGTGTTGTTCTCCAGGGAAAATAATTATTTAGAAAATAGATGAAGTTAGGCTACTAACAATACACATGTTCCTCATACGTACGAAAGATCAACTCTTTCCCGCACAGAAAAACCTTTCAATTTAATAAAAGTCTATAAGATGTTAGTGACTCTCAACCTTAACCACTACTACTATCACTACGACTGAATATTTCTTACAGGTAACCGAGCATTGAAAAGAAAATAATACGTCATTTCATGTACACATGTACGAAGAACACGTGTGATTTCGAAATCACCCTCGGCTATTACAAAAGCGTAAACAGGTAATGACGTGGTCGCAGCCAATCATTTGTATACTTTTTCCAGACTGTTCCAGACTGTTTACACGAGTCACACTGACGTTTTTAGTAAACACGATGTTTCTAACAAAATGTTAAACCCTTGCAAACTTAATCATCGTCATAACAATAAGTACATTTCATGATATAAAAATGAAGTAAAATTAAAATAGAAATAAAATATATAAAAATTCAAATCTTAACCCACATGTAATTTAACCACATGGTCGTAATAACCAAGAGTAATTTTTAATTCATATATATATATATATATATATATATATATATATATATATATATATATATATATATATATATATATATATATATATATATATATATATATATATATATATATATATATGAAATGGAATAATCTGAAAGTTAGTAATTACTATATCTAACTTAAAATAAGAAATGCTTCCCAATGTGTATTTCTATGTCGTCATATTTTCCATAGTCAATAAAGATAATTCAAGTGTGACCTGGTAGTATTCACAAAGAAAGAACTATATCAGCAAGCGGTAAAAGCTATGGATCCAATCATCTACCTGGATTTTATTGAATATACAGCACTTAGTTCAAGGCCAAGCTTTAAAAAAAATCAAACCAATTGTAAAGCACGGTTTCAGATACCAGTCTGAAAAAAGTTACCCAAGCCACTTACCCAACCAAATAATCCCATCGCCAGGTATTATTCCAGTGGCTCGGTACTCACGGGACTTCGTCTTTTAATGTGGTTCATCGGAGGTCGAATCGTGTTATAAGAGCTGTAGCGTTATAATGAGGATCGTCCTGACAAGGCCCTAATGTAATAATAGTCCATACAAACATAACATATTGAATGACGTGACATGAAAATTAAACCTGGCTCTTGTTAGCCAGGTGCTTCAATTAAGGGAAATACACGCATTGTAATAAGGTTGGTGTAATACTGAGACTCTGTATAGCGAGGGACTATTGTAAATGTTTACGTTAATTATGTACTCGCTTAAAGGAAGAAGAGTATGTATATAATGCAACTTATGTTGCATTCAAGTTCTAATTTATCGAAAAAAAACTTGATTCAATACAAGCAAATTTGCAAATTCGTGTAAGGCGCAAAAAATTCCAAACTGAACGAAAGAGTAAAATGATTCATTTTAAATGCAAACTGCATCTGCAATTGTAACGTTCCGTATTTGTTTTTAACAAATCATCGATCTGAAATAAATTTTAGAAAAGTATTCTGGCATTCAGCCAACAAATTAAGAACATCAGGGTCGCATTGACTTTTCTGCATGTCGGTGAATACTACTCATGCCATCATTCAGCGATCAAGATTCACCACCTGATACTTTGAAGCATTAAAAGATAAAATAAAATCAGACAAGTCAGTAATGTCCTAACTATGAAGTCTTAATATAATCTACCATATGAAGCTTTCAGCGGAATTTCTAATTGACCACCGCATCTAGGTAATTTTATTCGAAGGTTCCTAATACCAAAAAACTTAATAATCTGACATTTTATCTGCGATTTCACAAAACATGTCTGAAACATTTAGTCAGAACTCATTATAGTGGATTCCAAACTTAAGTCTTATGTAAGTGTATTCAGCTTAGTTAATGGATTAAAGTTCATCCAGATTAAATAGTATAGCTTAAGACCTTGGAGGTTATAAAATAAAATAAAAAAACAAACATCTGTGTTCTTTAACAATGTTATCATTGGAGGAACCGTTGTGGCTCAGTGGTTAGCTGTCTGGACTTGTGACCAGAACGAGTGGATTCTAACTGTACCCAACCGCCCTAGTGGCCTAGTGGTTGGAGCGTTCGCTTCATATGCGGGAGGTCGTGGGTTCAATCCCCGGTCGAGTCATACCAACGACTTACAAAAATGGTACTAACAGCTGCCTCGCTTGACGCTCAGCATTAAGAGGTTAGTGTTATGACTGGTGTCAGGATAATGTGACTGGGTGGGACATCATGATACATGTCTGCGGCATGATGCCCTAGTGCTAGATATCACTATAAACTGCCACACTGCAGACATCGTAGCGATATGACTGAAAAATTGTTAAAGTTACGTTAAAAATTATAAACACCACCAAACATCACACCTAATTGTATCCTGTCAACGCCAGATCGGAAACCGTGGTGTATCCTGCACCTTGCTCTCATTGTTTTAGTTACGATATAAACTTTTATACGTTAATGTGCAGTTAAATATCAATCAATCAATCAATCAATCAATCAATCAATCAATCAATCAATCAATCAATTAATCAATCAATTGATCAGAACTTAACCAATCAGAAGTCAGAATTCTGACTTGACTTTGAATCAGAGATGGTAATGTTTCCATAATTTCCATGTCTGTTTTTATTTTCACAATATGGAATGAAGGAGGTTAGTAGTTTTAGAGCTTGGGCCCTTCCAGTAGGCTGTTCTTAATCTTTTTTTCTCGTTTTCATTTTATTTTTATGTGTATGCGTTTGTGTGTATGCGGGGATAGCTGACATAAAGTTTGTTCACAGGTACCAAGAACTAGGTATGAAATAACGACAAGCTGGCTAAAAGTTATCAAAAAAGTAGATCTGATTCACTCAGATAACAAGTGATCTCACCCTTTACATATAAACCAATCAAATTGCAGCTTCCATGGTACTTAAAATAAAAAAGGACAAACGAGATATATCGTTACTAGCGATAACTATTCTTAACAACAATTGTAAGGCTTTAACTAGTATTGTATTACAAATAAATGAATAGGGAATTCCAAAGGTCATCCAGTCACGAGACCTTTTCGGTGCATGTCCGATCTCCTTTATGTAAGAAATCTCGATTTTTATCAGACTGGGAAATTATATTTGTTATACATTCTCGATTTACCCAAGCATACTTTTGTCGCTACATATTACTTTAACTTTTGTTCAGTCTCTCCCGTTATGGACTGACTTGACTCCGGTCTTTATGACACTTAATATTTGTTACGAGTCCATGCTCTTAAAATAAGTAGTAGAAAAGAGTGAAAAGCAACAAGCTGTGTAAAATCCAACAAATAATTCATTTTCCTTGAATACAAAATAAAAATGTAATAAAAGGAACTTACGGCATTACGAATAAAATCCAAAAATAATCATAGAATTACATACACAAGTCCTAATAGTTTAAAGTCCTGCATAAAATTCAATAGAAGTTCAGAATAAATCCAAAAGCTGAAGGTGTTGATGTTTCGGTTATAACATGTATAAGGCTGATGTGTCAATGATCTTTTGTTGAAATCACAGTAATATAATTGCAGGTTTGAATTCATTATAAATTCCAGTGAATGTCTCTATTCAAGAAATTTATCAGAGCACTTATATTACAACTCGGCTGTGCTAGAACGTAAAGCACAAATAAAAAATCCTCTCAGTTACGAGATTATATAATTCTCTATTTGACCTTAAGTCACAATAGCATTATCTATATAAAAAAAAACTATTACCTAATGGTCAATTATCTTTTAAAATAATCCTGATGTTTATAAGATAAAAATATTAGTTAAATTATTAGAAACTACAACCTGGACTATGTCACAAATATACGAAGGAAATTCCAAAAACCTAGACAGAGACAAAAAAAAACAACAACACATAGTCACTTCTATGAATGATAATTTTGATTTTAACCCCATACACAGAGAATACTTTATATATGTGTAGTTGTTTACAGTATAAAATAAAAATTCAATTCAGGTCAAGCAAAAATAAACTAAATTTTGGACAAGATCGATTCTAACATGCAATGTTACATTACAATCGCATGTGATGAAATATAAAAATTAAAACCTCAAACAAACTATGCAAATTAAATATAATTAGCAGTAAAAGAACGTTAAAAACTGGGATTGAGTAAAGTCTTAGCGCTACTGCTTTGGGCGGCAAACGGTAAGGAACTATGAGAGACAGCCTTGAATTAAACAATCAATTTTTTAAATGAGCAAGTTTTCACGCGATTTTTTTATCATTGTGGCTAATGAGACTGTTTCAGAACTATTTCGTTATTAGAGAACGTGACATTTTAATTTGTTTTGATAAATTTTACCCCACCCCACCATACCCTACAACAACACCCCTCCCATATAGCAAACTTTTGTCTACACTGTATCTGCGTAATTATACCACCCAGGATTGGATTCAAATGGCGAATCACCTGCCCATCTCAAGTAGTTCGTGAAAAGGATAATAGCTTGTTCTAGTTCGGGTTTACTACTGTGAACCTTTTGTTAGTTTTCTCAAGGTATCATTGCATTTTATTTGCATCAAGGCTGTAATCTTTTGCTTCAACATCATATGCGTTGAAAAGATACAGTTGCAAGACTCCCAAAATATTGTCTTTTTGGATAAGTGTGACATCTGCATACCGTTTTGCTAAGTTCAAAGGTTTGTTTGTTCACGTCAGAGAAAAGCATGAGCCTGGGGCAAACCACGAGTCTATGATCACGATTCTGGCCAAATTTAATACATAGTATTTAAATCACATTTCAATAAAATGCAAACCATCCTTCTCTAATTGTATATTGGTACTAAAATAGTTTTAAAACGTGTGTCTATCCAATGCTTGTAGATGAGTAGTTGGGTTGAATTTTGTGAGTACAATTAACCAGATTAATCAGTATTTTTGTTGTACATCTATTCTTATGTGGCTGTTTTCTTTAGTACTTGCGATTTGTGATATAAATTGAATTTGTATTGTATGTTTAAATATTTATTAATGATTATAGATTGTAATGATTTACCTGACATGTGTCATTTATTTTGTAAATACCATAATATTAGTTAATATTTATCTGTCATCGCAGGTTATGTATGTAAATATTATGTTTACTAAGTTTGCCTTTTAGATACAGCCTTGATCCTGGCCTTACAATTTTCTAGAAACAAATTTTGTTCACATTTTGATGGAATTCTCTATTAAGATAATTGGGTCGTAGATATATATATATATATATATATATAAGATTATTTATAATTTAATGTTTTGAAAATAAATTTTTGACCCTCATTCTGGTACTCCAGTTGTCTCTTAGGGTTTTGTATTAAGGTTGATTTAGTTAGCTATGCTGCTTCCTATCGTAATATCCAGATTGGAATAAGTGTTATTGTTGTGTTCAGTTTTAATTGGAGGTTATTTATTTATTGATATTATTCACTGGAATTACAAAAATTCTTTTTTATTTTTGGATTACACCACTATGATGTGATTATTGTGGATTCGTTCGAGGACCTTTTTGGGATTATATCAGTGTAATATATACAGCACTTTCGAGACTGCTGGCACATCCGCACATTCAATATTGGAATTCATTCTGAACCACTTAGTTTCATTCGAAATGCTCTAAACTTTTAAACTAGCGAGATAACTTTTAGGACTATTTGGGACATAATTAACAGTATTGTGTTTTCTATTTAAATTTTCACTTAGTATTCTGAAGAAAAATATATTCGTTGAATTGTACAAAACATGGTGTCTATTACTAAGTTTAAGACCATATAGTCGTAACAGAGTATATTTTCGAAGCTTTATGCTGAACTAAATTTATTTATGGCAGTAAAGAAAAAGGAAGTGTTTTCGGCATGTCCAGTCTTATAGTCTACATGTATTCAGTGTTATGTATATTTAGAATCAGTACCCGTAACCAGTACCTTCATGGTGGACGCAGGTAGTGACACGTAGCGGAGATCTGGCGGTAAATATGGAAGAACCGGATAGATCAATATTTTCATACCACCAATATTGTCCAATAAAAATGAATTTGCATAGAATATTTATAGCTTTTATCTTGTTCTGCCTAATGTATTGTGACAAAACATAGATGTAACTGGAGTTAAGTGCCTTGTCCAGGGATACCGTGTTACCCAATGGTAAGATTCGAATCAGCACCCTTCTGCTCGCCACTCTCCTACCAATGATTTAAGCATTGAGAATTGAAACTCTCGTGAATTTGAAGTAATTTCATTGTCCTCAGAAATTAGTGGGCACTTTAGATTGCTAATGTGTTCCACGGTACATAACACAATGATCTCATTTATTTATTTATTTATTTATTTATTTATTTATTTATTTATTTATTTATTTATTTATTTATAGAAGCAATCATGTTCTTCATGCCAAGATTATAACGTCATTAAAGCTAATTAATTAACTGGTCTATTTTCTACTTCAGAGTGTAACAATACGAGCTAAGATTTTACTTATACCGGATGTGATGTCGGCGCCTGATGAGTACGTTCCGTTATGGGTGAACATAATGGTACCCATTGTCATGTTGGCTCTATTTGTGGCGACAATAGTGGCCACCTACTTTTGTAAATACGAAGTGCCCATCGAAAAGCTGCCCAGGATAAATTGCAGGGTATGTTGGGGATCACTTTGACTCTGTCTTCATATTCCAATGGCCAGAACTAGTAATCACATTTCCGGCGGGGACGGTGTCCTCGTTGTTGTTACGATCTAATTATAACATTTTCTTGGAATGATCGGAACAAACCTTTGCAGATCAAATTTTACCGGATTTTATATTTCTGACACATTTTTATAGGTACTGATTGTTTCTTATATGAAAATCATTTTATACTAAGTTTGTGGAGTTTGTACAACTTTAATTCAATTAGTTTCGTGGCTAGTGTTCTATGAGATTTCTAGATTGGCTATCTGGTTTAAAACCGTTTACTAATAGCAAATGTTTGGACACGCTTAATCTTAACATATTATAGTACAAGCGAATTTGCATAAATTTCGTAATAACCGAAATACTTTGGTACTTCTGAAAAGTATCCAGAGATGATGAAAGTTAAATCTCACGAAATCATACTAAATGTAAGACCTTTTTTTCACGCTCAAGTTTATACGAATCTGTAGGTCTCTTGTTAAGAAAATTTCAAACACTTCGCTAGTACAGAATCTTCAAAACGTAAACATAACCACTTTAACAAAAATAGCAATAATTGCAAATAAGATAAACATGCTTTGAATGCTAACCTAAGTAATAAATGCGAATGCACACATCAAGTTTCATTCTCATGCATATAGCAGTGTTAGAAAACTGAACTGAACGTACATACAAGAAACGAAAACTTAAAATGGAGTATACAAACTACACGTACGCTACTTCTACCGTATCTTCTGTCTCTGGTGACTTCATATTTAAGACTAAAAAAATCAAATTTCGTGGTTGTAAATAAAACAGTGTCGGTGCTCAGTAAGTCACTATATTGTACTTTTGGCAAGAGTTGATACTAGTCTTCAAGGAAAAGATAATATTTAGAGATAGCTAGATATAACTGATCATCTTGATTTCGCACACATATGTCTTGGCACACACTAGTTTCTGTAGTTCTTTACAGGAGTAATTATGATCGCTGAATAAACCTAAGGTATGTTGAAAAAACTTCGTATTGGCCCAGACTTTAGCCGTTTACATTCATTATGGCAATTTAAACAAATTGTTGTTTGAGATTATTTCTATCAGCAGTATATATGCAGGCACTATATAAAAAAATGTCTGCTTTGAGAGGGATGTTTAATGAACATATAAAAAAAATTAAAACGTAATTTATTTTTTTTATATATTAGATGAGGAACTTCGTTTTGAAACAAAAATGTCGGAGGTGGGATGACGTGTGATCCCCACTCCTTGTGGTGTTTTGGTTATTGTTTTCTAGTAGATGATAGAACAATGTACCGATTGCGTAAACAATAAATAAAATATAAAAATAATACAAGGAATAACAGAGATCTGAGCATAAGGTATATAACACAACACGGGCCGCCGTACGTAAAATATGACAATTTAATTAATTACAGAAACAAAATGAAATTGAACATGACATTTGAATGATTCAGTAAGAAATAGAGTTATGCGAAATTCAACTAGCCGTTCTGTTATAACAAAATTTCATCACATACAAGAGTGACTGATTGAATTCAAATTGCCGGCATGTCAGCATTACCTGGATGCTCCCAGTCTTTTCAAAATCTCTGTTGCTGATCGGTCAGCCTTGTTGTATTTCTTTTCCTTCTCTCTTTCTTCCTCTAGACTCCTCGGGTTTTCAGCCATCTTAGTTGTAGACTGCGTTCTTTTCCACAGTGCAGCAAAGGTATGGAGCTAATTTTTCATTCAAATAAAATATAATACACAACCTAAATACTTGTCAGGTTTTTCTCTTCTGGAATCAAGCAATGTGCCATCTTTTTCAGATATTGCCTTATTGTAGTTCAACAGAACAAAGCTATAGTCAGTTAGCAACCTAATACACACTCAACCCTACTGCCCATAATTAATGTATTTTCTAGCTGCTCCTCGGATTCCTACTAGAACGGTTCCATGACATAACTAGACTTTTTTGATAACTATTATGCACCACTGTGAGCGGAAAATTTGTGTGTACTATGCCAGTCGATATATCTTTCTAATGCAAGGACCTTCGATTCTCGGTTGAAAAGAAATCAGTTTAACTGCACATACGAATTAATGTACTTCACTCCTCGTCCCAGCTAATTTTCTTGCTAAAGCTAATTTTCATGGTAATTAGCTGTTCATTGACATACGAGTGTTAAAATCAATTCTTAACGTCAAACGATCTTTATCATTTAAGACAGGTAAATTAACTCTCACATGATATTTTTACAATACATGAATCATATAACATTACAGACTAATAATGCACAACTAGTTTCCGAACTCAATGAAATTCGAAGATTTTAAAACGAATAAATTTAACAAATACAAAGTTAAATCAATGCATATTGTATGCGTTTGAGACCATACTTTGTGTGTCCAGAGCCCTCGCTCACTTATCATCAGAGAATTACATCTGTCTCTTCTCTAGTTCCGGGTCTCTCAAGTTTCCATACTCCTGTCCCTTGGACAATGTATTTAACGAGACAAAAAAACTCTATAAATATTCCTCGGAGTTAAATTCTGGCTTCCCTTAGAAAATCAGACTGACTAATTTCGCAATGCAGATTGCTATAAAACCTCGAATTTCATCTAGGAACACACACCCCTCGATCAACTTTGTCAAACCACCATCGAAGTCAGAATAAGTTTCCCTGACTGACTTTATTAATAGCTATTCCGGAAAATATGATGTTTCGAACAGCCGATGATTTGCCGAAACTTTGCTCGAGTTTGTTTTAGATTTGTCATTTTCAACTACATGACCTAAAGTTAATATATGTCTCACCGTTATCGAACAGACTAAAATTAAATTTAAATTATATCCCACAAGCAAGAGCAGTTAGCCATCACTGTATGCCACGTTATAGCTAGGCTTGGCCATACGTCAATCTTAATACTTATATGTCACCCTGGCCACAATTGAATACGCTACGAAAAATATCTACAAACATTTTCACGATTTGACTGAATATTTTCCACCTCCTCCGGATTTTCAAGATCGCTTTAGCTATTATTGATCAATCACTCAGAGAATCTATACAGCGTAAATACGTTATGGAAAAGTGTGTAGAATCAGAACTAGCCACACTTTGGAATGAAGTTTCCTTCCTGGACGTACCAGGTTTGGCGTTTTATGGCATAAGGACTACATTATATATTGAATTATATTGATCAGATGCTGGGTTCATAGTACAGTGAACAGCCAATATAATTTGTTTGATATAAAGCGATGGTTCGTTAGACTCAGCGTAAAAACTTTTTGAAAGGGAAGTTCAAAATGCACACAAAGTCCCTAACTGTGTATCAAATCAATAATCTGAAAGCTAGATGTACGGGCTAATATGTGTAGAACCAAGCATTACTCAAGCTTAGATTTTATTAAAGACCAATTTAACCGGAGCTACTCCCCACTATGTGTCTGCCACGATTCTTATTAAATCAAATTAATTCTCACGTTATGAATTTCTCTTAAATTTCTTTGAGATTTCTCGCACGGCTGTAACCTTTTAATCATAGTTTTTGAAATCATTCAAACAACTATTTTTCCATTGATATTTCGCACTGTATTCAACACGTATTTAATAACAGAGCAAGAGTTCAAGCTAGCACCTCTAAGTCCCCCGCCTCTTTGTCACTTATGAGGTTTGAAAAAAAAAATACTTCTTACGTATACTGGAAATTGGTCACCACTAATGGGACGTCACCAACTTCTCAAGAGATGTAACGTGAAAGTGATTGCAGATGGTCAGATTTAAGGACGAATAATATCCTTTGGCAGGATGCATGTAGGTATGCAAAGTACCATTAACGATGCAAAGATCGTGTTTTAAAAGAAAGTCTTATATTTTCTTCCTTGTCTAGTTGAAACCTTTGTAGCCCCATACAGTACAGTGGCGGTAAAAATCGCCAGTAAAACAAAATGTTTTAGATACCTGTTCTATAAGATGGTCCATATCAGATTTATTGACTATAATATTGGAGTGATTGGAGGGGGAGGACATATTTAATAAAGTGAAAGTTTTGTGTACGGACACATGAACGACTATAGCTTATACAATAGTACTGAGATCAATTTGATTTCCGAGTTTTGCTATTGACGATATGACAAACATCCTCCAGCAGCCTCTATGGAATTTCTTGAAAAGCAGCTGTACGTAGTGAAGTTTTGGAATGTTGACCTTAAAAAGGTGGTCTCCTGAAGGCAAACAGCTTTTGAATCACGCTATATAAATAAAAGACTAATTTGGTACATTGTTGCCTTTAAACATCAGCAATTCCGTAATATTATGGTCATAGACATATTATCAATCTCTGATCCTAAGCTAAACAAACTGATCGGCAAAGAGTCATTCATACTATATCTACATGTTTCTCTCAAGATATGTACAGTTGCGTCAAGTTGCAAACACAAAGGGATTATTTTAGTTCAAAAACACATTTCTGCGAATTAGGATTAATAACAACTCTTGGCCTGTAGTGTGTTTGAGCTGCTGCCAATTTTCTCATAGATCACTATGTGTGATTTGGATTTTTTTTTTAAAAAAAAAAAGCTTTAAAAATTTGAGCCAAATCGCTAAGATGTGAAAGTTTCTAGTGATGTCGAGCACTGGGGCAACATGCCGGAGACATGTAGTTTTCCAATCAGTCACATTATGCTAACACTAAGCTCGTAATGCCGAATGCCAAGCGAGGAAGATGCAGTGATCCGGCCACTCGTGGCTACTAAAGTGAATAAGTTTGTGGGAAATCGGTCCGTCCACGTTATTCATCATTAAAGTAATATCTAATGCATGGGATACAATTTTCCTAATGCCATCATTTATGCTGATCAATTAACAAATCAGCGTGCGTAAATTAGACACACGTCCAGGCATTGCTTTCGTATGCCAATGCCAATTTTCTCTGACAAACTGCTAGTGGCAATAATGAAATGATTATGCGATGATTTGTGGATTTCTCAATGGGTAGGGGTGAACAAAGTCAGTGTGAGCCTTATAACTAACAGTGTCGATATCCAAATAGTCTACATGAAAGAATTCGATTTATTCCTTTTCTGAAACATATAACACTTCGATGGATCAAGGATGGATAAATAATTTCTTTTGTGTTTGCGTGTACGATAAACTGAATATCGAAACAATTGATGTCAATTACAACACGTTTGTTTGCAAAAGTATTTAGAAAAGCATAAAATGAAAAATATATGTAAAAATGAACGTTTTACGAATATAGGTGGAAAAACCCCTACATGTCGGTCCTCGACGAATATTATTATTATTATTATTATTATTATTATTATTATTATTATTATTATTATTATTATTATTATTATTATTATTATTATTATTATGACTCTTTTTACTTTATCATTGGCTGATGGGATACAAAAATGTACTAATCAGGAATTACCAAAAAATAAAAATGGTTTCAGATAATTATCCTCCGATATAGTAAACATGCATTTACATGTTTACATCAACGTAGATCATTGACGAACACGGTAGAGCTCTAAAATTATGTACAACAGAGTGCTGCTAAGCAGAAATCAGTTACTATTTTGTCCTCGAATTTTAATTAATCTACTGTGAGAAAGCTTGCCAGTAGCTTCTCGTGGGTCGGTGGTTCTTTTCGGTGATTTCCCGGTTTCTTCCTCCACCATTAATACTGGCCGCCATGAATAGCCTATTGTGTGCTGAAAAATGGCGTTAAGCCCAACAACAAACAACAAACAAATAATTAATCTACTTCTAAGGCAGCATAAACATAAGCCTGATAAAATTAATTACAATAGGATACTAAATACATTAACATTGGAGCGAGTTTCTTCTTACATGAATAAGTTTTCGAGCAGCTATAAATCTGATTTTTATTATATACTGAATTAAAACACTTAGGTTATTACTTTACGAACTTGAATTTCATGTATACATATTGTCCATTCAACTTTGTAATTTTACCTTTTTAAGAATAATGCAAATCATTTTCAATAAACATTCCACATAAACTGAAACATTTCTTTGCTGAATACTGCATGTTTGTCGGAGGTTAACTGGTGGTGACGTCACGTGGTATGGTAGGCGACACGGTCAGTCATGTCGCTTAAGGTCATTTATTGCCGGCTTACATAAAAATATCTCCTTATTTGTTCGGTATAGGATCTTTGGTTCCCTGAATTGATAAGATAATTACCAGAATTATGAGTTTCGCAGGAAATTTACAAATTCGTGCTAGTGTCTTTTTCAGGTGGAAGGCATTTTGAACAGCAAACCCAATATTCACGATATTTCTTATAATAATTAATAAGCGTACTATTTTGTATATACATTACTGAAGATGGCAGCCCTATTTAGTACGACCTATTATTATTATTATTATTATTATTATTATTATTATTATTATTATTATTATTATTATTATTATTATTATTAATTTTGTTGTTATTATTATTATTAGTAGTAGTAGTAATAGTAGTAGTAGTAGTAGTAGTAGTAGTAGTAGTAGTAGTAGTAGTAGTAGCAGTACTGTTGGTGGTGTTGGTTCTGCTGCTATTGTTGTAATTTTAAGCAGCATTGTATCTTCACCAAATGATATATGCTTCTTTGTGGTTTAGTACAGGTATTGGATTAAGAATAAAATGTGCTCTGAAAATTAATACTCGAGGTCTTGTTTGCTTTGAAGAAATAATCTTCTATTTTCAAAACGGAACCTAACTTGTTAAACTCGCGACAATAAAGCTGCTAATTGTACGTCACAATTTTAAGCTTTAGTTGAAGCCCACGTTTTGGCACCTAAATCGACCTATACATACTCACTGTATCGATCACGTGACCCTTGGACCATGAGTCTGACACGAAACTGAGTTCAACGAGTCGAAGTATCTATCAGTTTCCAGTGCGTCAGCAAAACTAAAGTAACACAAAATACTTCCGCTTGATTGTCCTCGCATCCATGGTTTATCTCCGTGTTTGTCCCCCTTGTTATTGACACTGAAATCGAGAGCGGACAATTACATGCTTTTCAGTACTTCATATATTAAATGTCTCTTATTTTGTTCAGTATGGTATCATTCTGTGGTAAGATGGCGCGATTTAAATGTGTTCATAAGTTGTAGATAGGTGGTTGGCTTGATTCTAAAGTCTGTGATGGTAAAAGGAATATTGATTGATTGATTGATTGATCTTTTTTACGGCGCACCAGCACTATGGGGCTATTTAGCGACAAACATAAGGTTAGATCGTTCTTTATTTAAAAGTGGTAATTTTTTTGTATCGACCAGCGATTCGAAACCAATCAGTTAATGGTAAAACGATAAAAATGGTAATGGTAAATAATTAAAGTTTCCCGATCAACGGGGAGTGCAAATGTATGATAACAAAAACATATGATTGGTAATTAAAATCTATCGACTGCACATACAGTAGACTCTCGATTATCCGCGCGCGGTTTAACCGCTTTGCGGCTTAACCGCGGCAATGTATTTTTAAGGAATTTTTTACTCCATATCTTAAAAAGATGGGGAGTTATGCGACGATTTCAAAAGCGAAAATTTTATACAGGAAGTCGACCGACCTGTTTAACGACGACTCGGACTTACGACTGGTTCCCGGCGAGAGTTGTTATATAATTTTATAATAGGGCTTTATTTCCTGTTCCAAGGAAATTGCGGATGTTGAACGCCTTCTCTTTGGTAGTGGGGGAAGGAGTTCTGTTAAAGAAAACAGTACGATTCTTCACTTGTTATCAGTACAGTCGGCTACTTCAGTTATGTCCAAAAATACTCTATTAAATTTTTGTGTTGGAAAGAGGATAATGGAGCGGAAAAGGAAGCGCGTAGTTTTAACAATTAACCAAAAACTCGACATAATTAAAAAACTTGAGCAAGACGGGTCTACCAAAACCTTAGCTTTGCAATATGGTATAGATGAAGCAACAGTTCGCGATCTCCGAAAAAATAAAATAAATAAAAATAAAAATAAATTGATAACTACGCCAGTAATTCTGATTCATCAAGTGGCTTATCAAGCAGAAAAACAATGAAACTGTCAACTTATAATGAGCTTCATAAAGCGATGTTGCAATGGTTTAACCAACAAAGGGCACAAAACATTCCTATTTCAGGAAATATCTGCGCATAACAGGCAAAATTATACTTTGATGCATTAGGAATGGAAGGTGATTTCAATGCATCCTCGGGATGGCTGACGCGATTCAAACAGCGGCATGGAATACGTGAGATTTCTATACATGGGGAAAAATTAAGAAACAATGAAACAGTTGCAAATGAGTTCCAAAATGATTTTCAAAAGTTCATAGAAGAGCAACAGGTGACTCCTGAATAAATTTATAAAACTGATGAAACTGGCCGAAATTGGAAATGTCTTCCCACAAAAACATTAGCACATAAATCAAAAGTCGAGCACCGGGGCATAAATCCAGCAAAGAAAGAATTACTGCTTTATGTTGCGCCAATGCTACTGGTTCTCATAAAGTGAAACTAGCTGTAATCGGAAAAGAGAAGAAAAAAAAACGCGTTGTTTCAAGGGAACTGAAAAAACCAATATGCCTGTGACATATTTTAATCAGATGAAAGCCTGGATGGATATCACAATTTTTAAAACATGGTTTCATGAAAACTTTGTACCACAAGTTCGCGAGCATCTGAGATCGCAAGGTTTGCCAGAGAAAGCTATTCTTTTATTAGACAATGCTCCAAGACATCCAAATGAAGCGGTTTTGCAGTCTGCTGACGGTAAAATAATAACACATTATTTGCCACCTAATGTAACAGCGCTAATCCAGCCAATGGTAAAAGGGGTGATTTCTGCTATGAAGAGGCTATATAGAGGACGACTTCTGCAGAAATTAGTGGAAGAAGGCAATGATTTAAAAACTTTCTCAAAAACAGTATCATTGCTGGATGCTATCTACGAAGTTGCACATGCCTGTGATTCGATAAAGCCAACCACAAATTAGTAAATCATGGAAAAAATATTTCCTGAAGTGGAAACTGTCGACTGCAATAGTTTCGATGAAGAAGAGATTTCGACTTCTGAATTAGCCGCCATTATACAGAGTACAGAGGGTGGTAAGGAAGTTGATAGTGGAAATATTTTAGAATGGGTTAATGTTGATTGTGACGATCTATGGTGTGAGGTTTTGTCCGACAGTGAAATCATTAAAAGTGCACAAGGGCAGACAACAGATTCTGATGAGAGTGACGACGAAGACATGGAACTTATTCCTGAAACAAGGATAAAATATTCATCTGCTCTTCAATGGACAGAGGGTTTGCTAGAGTATCTGGAGAAACAAAAAGATTCTCTGCTATCAGATAAATTGGTATTACTCAGATTAAGAGCAACCATAAAGAAGAAAGAAGCTATGTCATTAAAACTGAAATCAATAAAAGACTACTTTTCCTAAACATTCGTTGTTTTTTGTTTGTTCATTTATTCATCTTCATTTATTTTAATGTTCAATATAATTGTATTAAATTTAATTATTTATTTTCGTGTTACGACATTAGGATATTAGTGAAGAAGAACATTGGCCTGCATCACAAAAGGTAAACATAAGTAGGATATTACGGCGAAAAAATTAACTAAGTTAATTTTATGCCACTATATCTGGATTGTATATATGCACTTTGGTTTATCCGCTGTTTTTGATTATCCGCGCTAGCTCTCTCCACCATTACCGTGTATATAACACAAAACTGTTCGTAAAAGGAATAGCCTTGCCGTGTATTTTTTTTTTACCTATTCAATCATTTAAATTTATCTCCAATACGAAAATGATACTTGATGGTTGTTATAGAGTTTGATATATTTGGATTTTAGATTTTAGTTTATTTTTGGTTTTGGGTGTTTTGTGGTCTTCATAGCTGATGGTTTATAAAGTGAATTTATACATCTTCGACACCCACCGTAACAAAAAGCTATTAATTGCCTTCTAATTATATTTTGTAGATACCATGCTTGGAAGAAGTAACAATCTCTAAAGAAGAATCCAAAGAGGAAAAACTGAAACTAGAAAAGATGATGCAGCTGTGTTCCAAATATACAATACAAACTCAAACATGTCCTGCACGGCAGGTTGTCTACAGCATACCGGAAAGCGGAAGAAT